>VXBQ01013792.1:62204-479426 GCA_013400175.1 Phainopepla nitens
AGTCCGAGGAGGACCAGAAGAGCAGGATCGGCCGGGGAGTGCTGCCCGCCGTGCAGCTGGCCATGGATCAGATCCGCAACGAGTCCCTGCTCAACCCCTATTTCCTGGACCTGCGGCTCTACGACACGGAGGTAGGGACCGCCGCGGGCCCCCGCCGCCGGGCGCAGGGGGAGGCGCCGACGCCCAGTCCCGGGGCGCTGCGGGTACCGGGGCGCAAGGGCAGCGCGGACGCCCGGGCCGGGGCTNGCGGTGGCGGTGGCTGAGATCCGCTGCCCTTGGCACGCACGTACACCGGTGGGAGGAAAGCCGCCTCGCCCAGCGAAGCCGCGGCCGCATCCCTCTGCCAGCCGCCACCCGCTCAGCAACAGATGCACGCCGGGCGCTCCGCTCCCCCGCTCCGCCAACGGGATCACGCTGCCAGCCCGGCTTATCCCGTGCGGCGACGGGACGCGAAGGGCAGCGATCGTAGCCGTAGCTTGAGGAGGAGGCGGGGAGGCTCTCGGCGGGGTTCGCTGAGTTTCCCCCGTNTCCCCCGTCCCTGCCCTCCGGCGGGAGCGGCTGAGCGCTCGCCCGGGGATGCGCGGCGGGCGGCGGCGGCGGGGCGCGGGGGCGCTCGCTTCTAGGGAAGAACTAAATTTGCAGTGCCGGTCCCCGCGGAGCGCCGCCAGCGCGGCGGGATGCCTGCCCCTGTTCCGGAGGGCTGCCAGCGGCCGGCCGTCAGGGCCGGGAGAGGGGGGAGCCCTGCTGAGCGAGGAAACACATTCCCTTTAGCTGGGAGAGAGAGGCAGGGAGCGAGGCGAGGGCTTTGTCGAGTTGGTTGCCACTACCGCCCGCCCACAACTGCCTTTGGTTTTTGTCACAACTTCAGTACCTGTGTGTTTGCGGAGGATACGCGCGGGTCCGGTACCGGGGCTCCCCTGAAGATGGCAGTCACTTCTTGTGTAATGCTGGCGGCCGGGGCTCACTTCCAAAGACAGCCCCCGGTAAAGCGAGTGACTGCTGAGAATCTTCCCGGCTGTAATTTAAGGAAGACCCTGTCTGCTCCCCTTCGGTTCTCAGGGTCCGGGAGGAACAATCTGGGGCAGCAATGGCAGGCTGTTCTGCTTCGTGACGGTGTTTCCGTCTCTGAAATGACTACCAAAAGCCTCTCCTACCAGGGTGGCTGCTTTTTATTGACATAAATTTGTCATAGTGGGTTTTTTTTTTTTTAGGTATCTCTGAGCAGAAATGCATGGAGGGCAATACTGGTGAAGATATCACTTAGGAAGGAACAGGCTGCCATCCTGTTGTGTTGTGTGAACAAGACTAGACACTGACAGGGAATACAGGCAAGATCAGCCTAGAGTAGCTGCTTGTTTCCTTAAAAAAATGCATCTCAGGAAACTCTGCAATTGTAATGAAAAGAATTATGGGGGATTTTCTGAATGGCATTACCTTTCTCATAAAGTGAGATGCATGTTAGGAAAAAATCACAATTCTCCTAATCCTGTTTTCATTACATTATTCTATATTAGTTCTTCCCTTGGACAGAATTATTACCAAAAAACCATATGCATAGGAATTAGAGAAGCCTGGTTAGGATGTCCCTTCTTCATACAGTAACATCTTAATCAATAAGCTGCTGCACTTTATTGCAGTCAAAATGTTGTGACGTTCTAAATTCTAGAGATTTTGAGTTCTGAACTAGGTAGATATCATTAAAATATTCAGGAAAAAATTACCCTGTTCTGGAATGAGTATCAGTTTCTTAAAAATTGCATTTTTACTCTTTTGTACTCTAGGGACATAAGAAATTAGGGTCATGTTGCCAGCTTGCTGTGTTGCTTTGAGTGCTTTTAAGCAGTTAATAAATGGATAGTTATGGAATGCTAAGTCAGGCGAATGTATATGTTTGGAGAACAGTTGGGTCATTATAGCGTGCCTAATAGTGACAAGTAAATAAGTTAGTGTCCATGAAGAGTGCTAGATTGACTGCACCCAAACGGAATAGACTAATGCCTGGAATAGCCATTAAATACCTAATGGCAGCACAAACTTTTTCACTCGGTTCAGACAGCACCTTTTTCCTTCGGTGCACTTACGGTAAGTAGGAAGGTAGCTAGCTCATCATGCCCACTTGATTCTCAGCCTGTTTTCTGAGGCTGCCAATAAATAGACATGCCTGAAGGGCCTGGATCCTTATCATTGCATAATCAGAGACCAGGGAATAGTTCTCCCTCTCAGGTGGTGCTTGTGACATTGTTGGCTCTTGAAAGAGAGATTGTAGAGCCTTGAACATGTGGGATTTTTTAATCGCTTGAGAAATAATTGCAGAATATTTATAATGCTTAGGAAATGTATGGCAGTGATTTACTAACTCATATATTCTCCCTTGTGTCTCTCCAAAATCCCCCATTGTTGCAGTCAGATCCTTGTATTGCAGTTTTCAGTAATGATTTAACTAAGTGCTTGTGAAAAACAATAATGAAAATAAACAGACTAGATTTTATTTTTTATTTTTCGTTATGCGTTCAGGTTCATTCTGTCAGGATTGAACTGAATGTTCTAGCTGGCTTGATAGCTCTGGTTTGTATAAGGAAGCATTATAATGCCTTTATTTTCTGACCAACTATCTGAAGAACTGCAGTGTGCCTTCTAAGGTCAACTACTTAGTTTGTCAGCACTTGAACTCGTTAACCTTTGAGGACATGATCAGCAGCTCTAGTGTTTTACAAAGCATTTAAATTGAATTAAGCACTTTAGTACAATCTTTAGTTTATGTCTCAGTCGAGATTGTGTGAATTACATCTTTGTTATGAAATATGACCGCAGGTTACATCACGTACAAAAATGCAGAGGCTTCTGTTTTGGGTATTTTTTGGTGTTTAATGCTTGTAATGTGATCCTGACCAAGTCTGTTTTGCTACTTCATGGGCATGTCTTTATCTGTTTGGGCATTCCTATTCCTCAGCCAATGAAACGAAGCTCAAATGTAGGCATTTGCAGAACTGTGGTCTAAGTGACTTTACTTTGTGCTGTTCATTTCAGTAAGAGTGGGAGTCTCTCTCTAGATGAGACTCTTGGGCAAAATTTCATAATTGTGTTATTTTAGAAACTCAAGAATTTAGAAAGTGATCATCTCTAAAGAGTCTCATCCAAACCCCATTGAAATTAATGGCAGTAATGCATCGATTCCAGCGGCCCTTGGACCAAGTCCTGGAAGTTAAGAGTGCTTGATAGCTTATGGCTTCAGATCAACAACCATGATACAATAGTTCTTTTTTTTTTTTCCCATCCCTGTGATTGTAGCTTTAGTTGGTTGAAAAAGCAAAGAAATATTTTGCAAAATGATGAAAGAAAAACCTCTACAAACACTAGATATAGCTCAAGATGCACATAAATCAGGAAAGATG
Source organism: Phainopepla nitens (assembly GCA_013400175.1). Taxonomy (NCBI): domain Eukaryota; kingdom Metazoa; phylum Chordata; class Aves; order Passeriformes; family Bombycillidae; genus Phainopepla; species Phainopepla nitens. Next base: position 65,597 of record VXBQ01013792.1, read on the forward strand.
ATTTCAGCTTAAGCACCCTGACACACATCTGTTGGAGGAAAAAAACAGAATAACCCTAAAATAAAGGAATTAGTTATTCTAGTGGACCTTATTATCAATTTGAACAATATTTGATTTGCGTCAGGCAAAAACTGACCATAAAGTAACTGGAGGAAGAGGCACTGTGGAAGAAGGTAAGGGAAGTTAATGGAAGTTGGATACTAGTCCTTCTACAGCTGGACATCTTCCCTCAAAGAGGCACTGGATTTTCTGATTTCTTGTAGGAGCAGTGCTGCAAGTGGTGCACAGACACTATGAGTTTGTTTTGAATTGAAACACGTATAGTCAAAAGGGCACTTGTTTCTGAAGACCAAAGTGAGTCTTGACAAGCTAAAAAAAAATCTTTCTGAAGTAAGTGGGTATATTATCACAAAGAGGACAGAATATTTGTATTGGGGGGACAAGATTATTTAATTTTCTCTAACTACAACAAGTACCTTGTGGTAATCATGCTATAATCTCATCTTTGTGAAATAATACATTCTAATACCTTTAAATAGTGGGTTGACATAGACGGACGAGCTCTGGAAAATGCACAGGACTCCACAAAATCTGAAGGAAAATGTGAGCTTAATGATATTTGATACGTATTTGCCTTTTTCTATTCTGTAACTAAGTAGAAAATGCCTTTCCTAATTTATCTGACAAGAAATTACAGTCTAGGTGTAGTATGTGTGGACTTTGTTTCCTTCTTCTTTTTTGCTAAAAAAGGGCATGTGTTTTCAGTAAAAACTCTCAAAGTTTAAGAAAGGCCATGCACCTGTCTGAGTCATTCTTACCAGCTATTCTAAGTTCCAAAGGACCCTGAGGCCCCAAATAAAGATGCCTCTTCCAGAAAGTCCAGTTGTGAGTGGTGTCAACAAAATACACTCATATCTTGTTTCTGCAAGTGGAAGTAAGAGAGCTATTCAGTTTTGCCAAGTATGGGGAACACATTCTGGAAACAGGAGAGCAGGTTTGTGTCAGTGGTACAAAACAGGGTGTCTGCCCACTGGAGCTCCACAGAGTGGTCCTCAGAGAGGGACAAACAGCTACTGGTTGCTGTCTGAAAAGCTCCACCATTACTGTAACAGGAGCAGGGGCACCCCCACCCCCTAAAGAAGTGCATGTGATGTGCTGGTTAGGCCCTCTGTCTTAGGAAGCATCGATCCAAGACCTGACAACAGTGCCTGGAATTGCAAGAGGAAGCATGATGTACCAAAGTCAAGTGGGGTCTCTGGGGGTGAGCTCTGTTGTGCTTTGTGAGTGCTCTGAGCACTAAATTATCTGGAGCCTTATTTTCATTTCTGGAGTGCTCGCAGTGGGACAGGTAGGGCAGTGTTGTGGTCATCTGAGGGTAACAGCTGAATACACAGGAGATGCCAGGGTCTGAAAGAGGGTCCAGTTTACAGCAGACAGAGCTGGCAGACATTTGTTCTTGCATCGTCAGGTGAGCATGTGTCTGGCATATGTTGAGGTAGTTGAGTAATTCCTTACCTTTAAATATTACCGAGTACTTGTGCTGTCTGATATTTGCAGAGAGTGAGGCATTAAAATGCACTACGCTGCCTGTATGGTGACAGTCACTGTCTGCTCTGCTGGTGACACTCTGCTTGGAAGGGACATTCTTTAAATAGTCAAGTGTCCCCTTTGACTTCCGCGTAACATGACTCCGTTTACGACATAACCTCCTTTTGCTTCTGAGTTTTGTAAACTTGGAGGGACTAATCTAAAAGTTAAGTGTTTATGTTAATTCTATGCTGGCTTCTCCGCTGATGTTAAGATGTGGGTGGGGAGAGGAGAGAAATCATGTATTCACTGCACCCACTCCTCTGGGTGCAGATCCCAGACCTGCAGAATGTATATCCCCTAAATATCTCTGCAAAGAGATTCAAGCCAGTTTCTGGCATATGTCTTGCAATTTCTTGTATAACTTATCCTATGCACACTGCAAAATGCACTGTTATGGAATCTTTTGATTCAAATGCCAAACACGCTCCATCAGCACGGAAAAACTAGTTTTTTTAATAAATCTAGGAAGTAGTATCTATTTGCCTTTGAAGAAAGAGTAGAAAGGCCCTGTCCTCTTTTATGGTTATCAGCTGGAGTTAATTATTCAAGTTCGTGGAAAAGATGGGGTGTCATATCCTGGTGATAACTGTGAAGAAAATATTTTCAAGAGGAAAACAGAGAGGAAGGAGCTAGATAGGAGAGATTTAATGATGGCATTCACAAAGAAAGTTGTTGATACGCTATTTATATTGTTTTAGTTAAATACATGTAACTGTTTGGAATGACATCATAAATAGTATTGCATGTCAAGACAGCAAAACACCATCTTGCATTAATAACCTGAGCATGATGATACATGTGCGTATCAAGCTTTGCTCTCTGCTTTCAATTTCACTGCTTTATGGACCTTCCCATGGCATAAGGCAGAAGAAGACTGCCTTTGAGCAAACTGTAGAATCTGGGAACCAAACAGGTCTTTCATGAAAACTCAAGTGGAGACCATTGCTATGACAGGAAAGGAGATACTTTTCCTTAGGAAGGGTTGAATCATTGCATGCAGAGGTCTGGCTCAAGGAATCAAGCGGTGGAAGTCAACAGAGGAAAACCCCCCCATGATTCCTATTGACTTGGATAATTTTTGGGGCAGCTGGGGTTAGCAGAGGTGTGTACTGAGATCAGTGAGCACAGCTGTGGCTCAGTCTTATGGAGATGTCGGTAAATATGCAGTAGCCCCATATATCCCAGGAAGCCTATTTCAGACTGTGGGATTCCAGACTGAGATGGTGCGGTGCACATACAGCACACACATTTTTTAAAATTTATTTTTGTACTAGGAATCTTGGAACTAAATCAGTGATAGAGCCTCAAACTTTTCAGCAGCCAGATGCAGCACTGTTCTCTGATTTGTGGGTCTAGCTGAGCTAGAAGTGAGATTTGCAGTACTTTTGTGGTTCTTGGGCTCCAGCATTAGTGGCCCAGTAGCCAGACTCCTGAAGCGAGCTCATTCAGCTACACCATTGCTATGACTTAAAGAAGGTGGTGCCCCTAAGAACGGGTGGAACATGTTTTCAGTCACCCTGTGTCTCCCCTTGCCAAGCCACTGACACTCAGGGAATGCCTTCTTTGCTATGCAGGGATTTATCTACTTGCAAAGGCTTTTGCTGTGGGTAAGATCTGCTGGATTTGGGGACTGCTTGAAACTGCCTGCTGAGTGGAAATGGGACATACTGACTGGCAAACACTTTTTTAAAATTTATTTTTTCCCCTTGTGATGAAATAGCCATGTAATCTCATTGCTGAGTCAGTGATTGATGCTCAATTTCTGTGCCATTAATTTTTCATCATTATCAGCCTTTATTTCTGACAATTCTACCCATAGTATTTTTCAAACAAGTTTTCTTAAATGGGAAGATGAAGGCTAACAAATTAAAGACAAGTATCACCCTTCTGCCTGAAAACCATACTCACAAAGATTGAAGAATATGGGGACTAATCCAGCAGGGTTGTCCAAATTGTTGTTTCTGAGGCTTCTGAGACATGAAGGCCCAAATAATGGACTAATTGCTTCAAAGTGAACATCACAACTTTGAGTGATAGGATTAGAAAACTTAGGTTTCCTACTATGGCCATGGTACTTTCCTTAAATAATTAATGAATTCTAAGATCAGAGGGTCATTAGGATTATGCACATTTTATGATACAGACCATGTATTTCAGCTGGGGATTTCTGCCCACTCTGCTGCAAACTAGAATATGTACTTCAGAAAAGCTTTCGATCTTGTCTTAAGGATCCCTCAAAATCCTTGTCCCTGGACAACTTTTCTCTGTGATTTGCTTGAAATCCCTTTAAAGGTCCATTGTTATTTCCAGCTTAAACTCTGCTGACCCTGCAGCCACTGAAGCTGTGAGAGCAGCAGCTCCAATTTTTTTCTACAAACGCTTCCCTCCCTGCAATACCTTACCAGCTACAGGCTTGGGATGTCGCCAGTAGAAGAGGGGGATCAAGGCTTTCTGACTTTTATGGCTGTCTAGGTGTGCTGGTTTTCTCCCAAATTTACCCTAAACCAAAACACTATGGGATCCTTCTCTTGTATGAAGGACTCTGATGGATTGGATCCTGATGGAATCAGAAGACTTCTTCACTTTGTCAGATTGTCACAGAATTTATGTAAAAACCTTGTATACTTGCTTCTTTGCAAGCCGGGTCTGCCAGGCTCATGTGCTCTGTCACTGAGTAGACGGTTCTGCAGAACCTTTTCTGAATTCTTGGCTGAACAGATTTTCTTCTTTACCCCCACCTTTTTTGTAAGACCCTTTTTACCACAATCCCCATCAGAGGAACTTATTGTGTCTGTCTAATTAAGTTATTTCCATAATCTCTTTTATTTTATTTATCAAATCATCACCACCATATATCTCTAAAAGAATCCATTTGTTGAATCTTTTATGTCCTTAAAGTAGTTTTGTATTCTAATTTACCATTTACCTAGGGTAGGCCTCAGCTTCTGCTGCAGCTTCGTTGAACTACAGAATTATGTGAAGATTCATACACACAATAGGTGTCTAAGTAACCATTTTACATCCAAAACCTCCAGGGAGAAGTAGTAAGAGGCCCCTTTTGGGATGCTAATTAACTTCCTTTCCACTGTTTACTGCTCCTGTTTTCACAGGGAATTAAGTGTTTTTCTAGCAAAGAATAAATCTCCTTCTTTACTATCTTTACTCTATATGAAGGGATAACTGTTGACAGACTAGCATTTAGTGTGGTATAAAATATAACACACAACATTTTTCATGCATTGTCAGTCAGATGTGCACTCGTGTTTATCTTACCAGCACCGTGTAGGTATATTTCAGTATACACATATGGTATAAAATTATTAAGCTCTGTGTTTTTGCATGGTCTTCCATATAATTTTAAAGTTCTGTAAAAGCACCTTGGGTTTTGCTTTCTATTTTCCCCTGTGAGTTTGGCAAGCCTGAAGTATTAATAATTTACAGGAGGTTGATCAAGAGAGAAAGCAAACTTCCTCTTTTTTCCCCCATCCACTTTCTCTCTTTCTAAAAATTGGAAGGAAGACAAAATTCCATATTGTTGGTGAGAATCTAATCTGGAGGGATGTGGTAGTGGCAGCAAGACTTTGTGTGATGTAGCAAAATAAATTAAGTTCCAGTTGTTGCCTGTATATAAAGTGATTCAAAAGTTTTGCATCTTTAAACTTAGCCAAGCTCCTCTGTGCTCCTCATTTTTTGCTATGAAGCTATGCTAATAGTATCAGCTCCACATCACTTTTTTTTTTTTTTTCAAGAGTTTCTACTTAGGTCCCTGAACTAAAGATTTGCTTTCCAAAAGCATGGAGTGATTTGCATTTTCTGTCAACAGCAGTGGGAATTGCTGAATGCTCAGCACTTTAGAAAGCCAGCCCACCTATGAAAATGCAGTGCTTCTATGAGAAGGAGACCTAGAATTGCCACTTTTAATTAAGAACAAAGGCACTCATCGTTACTTGCTTTACAGTTTCAAATTGCCTGGTGGAATAAAATGCTGATTTCACTCAGCCTTTGGGATGAGCATCAATGGCAACATTCAATATTTTTTAAAATTACATTATTACATCTCGAGGATCTTGTAGTTGAGAAATATGCAAGGTACGGGTATTTTTAAAAACTAATTAATCAAAACATAGTCGTTTTTATAATTAACACATATTTGGATATGGTGTGTTTGACCTTGAAATATTTGACCAAAAAAACCAGCTTATATGAAGTAAACAAATGAGTGACATGGTGGGAGTATTGTGTCCCTAGGGCCTTGTTACTCAGGGCAGGTCTATATGCCTGGCACAATTATGTCACTGATGGGTATCAGGAGGTGTTTTCTCATGCCAGCAGAAGCCCTTGCTGTAGTTACAGCAGCAAACATCTTTTTTTACCAGATCTAACCAAGGCTATTTTGTTAAAAGGGGATAGTTTCTGGAAGAGTAGAAAATGTGTTTTCCTTAACTGGTCAAAAGTATGCTATTATTAAAAATAATTTTTTCATCCACTATAGGGCAAGTTACAGATTAAGCCACCTCTGAACATTAAACTAGGTAGTATGAATTGCTGATTTTGTTGGTTGTTTTTTTTTTTCTCACTGTTTTATGTGTTCTTGTGTCTTTCTTCTCAAGCTTTTGCAGTTTGTCATCTTCATTCTCAAAGTGCTGCCACTAGAATTTCATCTATTACTTCAGGAGTAATCTCACCGTTGCTGTATATACTAGTAATTTTATCTCTTCAAGCCTTCTGTTCAGAATGAAGGAAATTAATTTGATCTTTGTGTTCCACTGCTGGGAAAGAGGGAAAGGAGACAGAGAGATTTTCAGCCTACACACAAGGAGTGACACACTAGGGTTTGAGACAAAACTAAATTTTCATTTGCTCTCTAAAAGTGAATCTCTCTAGCTACAAGCAAATCTGATCAGACTTGGCAGGACAGGTGGAAATGATGCCTGGAAAGGCTGACCTGGAAACAGAGACTAGGTAGAATAAAAGAATAAAAAGGTAATTATTGAAAGGATACAACTTGGGCAGTGCAGGAACCCCGCCGGGGCTACACCCATGTCAAATCCACAAATGGTCACAAAAATGGACAACTGGTCATGAGGTCTTACACTTTAATAGGTTTTGGTCCATTAGCATATTTAGGTTAATTGTCCAGTTATAGCTTCAGATTATGAAGCTCCATCCTCCTTGTTCTCTCTTGCTTCAGTGTTGTTTACACTCTTGGGCCTAAAATTTGTCCTTGGTCCCAAGCTAGAAAGGAATTATTTTGTATACCTACTCTGTGAAGAGATCTTATTAACCCTCAATATGAAGCCCAGAACTACACACTAAAACAGCACAGAATCCGATAAATATAAAAGCTAAAACTTAAGGCATCAGACATAGATAGCCTGCACATTTGGATGCTGCTATGGGAGGTAAATAATTTTATCTGGGTAGCAGCTACTTAAAAAGCTGGGACATGTTACAGCAGATAGTAGTGTCTTGATAGTGAAGCTGCTCTTGGCAGTAGGTAGAGGCTTGGTCTCAATGTCAGAACAGGAGCTGCCATCCACAATAAATGTATTGGTTTCCAATACCTTACCAAGGTTTCTTAGGATATGCGAGTGTTCTGTACTCTAATTACACTGAGCGGTTGAGCAACAAGAGCAGAGACACGTGGGACAAGAAAGGGTGAATGATAACCTGCTTTGAAAAAAACTAACATGTGAGGCTGGGATTAGAACATCCTATAAATGTTAATGGGTGTTACTCAAGGGGGAGGAAGCTGTGTGTGGGAGGCGTGAGGTGACATATAGCTTAAATATATAGCCAGCCTTTAACACAGTTAATACAGTCTATAATCAAGCTTTTACATGAACTAATAACTGTTTAAGTGATTTACAGTTCAGAAATACTGATCAGGGGATTGAGAACTGAATTTTAAATGCTATAATATTAGAGGATAATGTGGCAAGGAGGACAACACTGAAAAGATTTCTCCTTTTGCCTTTGGAAAGTATTGGCTGTGGACAACACATTTATGCCAGGTGTTTGGGGCTTTTTCTATTTTTAAGTTCTCAGGGATTGTGCTTCTATGAGGGAACACAATTTCCTCCTACAGTTTCCCTCTCTGAATATTACTCAGTTTGTGTGGAACTCACAAAGGAGATGCCAACTGTGAGTCATCTGGTCACCAGTTCTGTCCTAAGGTTTTCAGCAAAATCTTGCAAAAGCTACTTTAATGTACTGAACAACAGTGATTGACCTTTGGTAAAACTCCCCAAAACACTGTGGAAGTCAGTGTTTAAAGTCAAATGGCTGCCTTTTTCTGACACTGAAATCAAGTTTCAAAATTAGTGCTATTTCAAATGCTTCTCAATTGAAAAGATGCAGTGAGTTGATTTATCATCTTAAAATTTCACCATTGCTATATTTTAGTAGTAAATTTTGAGGGTGTTGGGCAAACTCACTTGAAAGACACTATCTTCAGAGGTGTAACAGAGGCTTAGTTATATGCTTTTGTAGGTATTAAGGCTCAGGAGATGCTATTCTGAAAATGAAGATTATACCTGTATGACCAATCATGAGCATGGCAAATAGAGCTATTTTATTCATAAAAGTGAAAACACATGGGCTTGTTTTGATGCAAGTTCTACAGGATTAGTTAGCAATAAAAATACTATATAAGAAACAATTGTCCGGTTAGATTGTTAGATGCTTCTGTCAGGAAGCAGATTTTCAAGACACAAGTGACAGGAGGCTGCTCTAGTTCATAATCTTGTTTGATCCTTTGCCAGGTTAGGGTTAAATGCAGCAAAGCTGAGGGCACACCAGAAGAGAAAAAGACTGGTCTAGGCTGAAGCTGGTCACGGATCTACAGAATAAGGTGATGCTCCCTTAAATGTGTGTCCATCCATATGGTGTTGAAAATTATTTATAGCCTCTGATTTGCCATTGCCCTCTCATGAATTTAAAGGCAGTGGCCAAGCAACAGGGGTTCAGTGAGGTGTAGTGGCAAATTTGTGTATTTTTGAACGCTGAAGAGGGTATTGGATAGTCAAACCACACTTTTTGTTACCTACCCATGACCCAAAGCTATGACTCAGTGGAGCCCCATGTTCTCACTCAGCTGGTGAGAAGATTTGGGCATAGGAGGAAGAGCAGTTCAGAGCAGTTTAGCTGCTGAGGTTTGGCAGCATGAAATGCCTGCATTCCTCTCCTCTTCATTAGTGTAGTCAATGCTGAAATAATGCCGGTAAGGAAGGCTGGTCCAAGGACTATCCACCAACAAAATCCCATAAGCCTCTAAGAAAGGTATTAAATGGGATTTATGCAACGTCTTGGCCTATACTGGCCCTCTGCTCAGGGAAGAGTTTCATCTTAAGTTAAAAAAAAGTTTTAAAAATATGTTTTCAGTAATCACATTATAGAATCATAAGGCTTAGGAATGGAAAATACCTATTAAGTCATTGTGTTAAATTGTTGCTATGCAGACTGCACTATGAGAGTGTGCTTCCTACTTAGTGTTGTGCCCAGACAATATGTTAAATCTCTTGGTCTAGGAAATATCCATAATAAATTTTGATCTTACTGCATTTGATTTGGCCATAACCCTGTACAGGAAGAAAACCAGTATCTTCTTCCCCACATGAAGGGCTCCATGCAGTCTTGCTGCTTTCTGACTATGGGCAATGGTGATGAAAGAAGTGAAGGTTATGCAAGGTTTTTTCTCCACCCTAAGCAAGGGTATTTCTATTTCACCTCGTGTTTGTGTATAAGAATATATTGGGCTCTTTTCTTGTCCATCCAGTTGCACAGGTGTGTTGGTGGAAGGGTCACTGTGGACAGTTAGTGATGAATTGAGTGTATTTCCTGCTCAGAGCTATTTACTGAGCCCAAGGTAGACATTTTTTTGCTTATTTATACATAATTATTTAGCTCTTTTTAATTTTATTTATCTATTTACTCCCATGCCCTCATGTCACGTGACATAAATATTGTACTTCTAAATTAGAATGTTTATAGTTATAATTTATGTGGAGATTTTCTGTAAAAACTTCTTAGTTGCATGTCAGTTTCAGAATAATTTATTGACCTGGCACACTGTATTTTTAAAATTAAAATTAGACAAACTATCCTTACTTTCTGAAGCAAACTAATGCTTTCTTTTTTTTTTTAAATGTCAGCCATTCACAAAATAAATTGCCAAGCTCTGAACATATAATTTCAAATTTGATTTATACCAAATTAACCTTCTGCTTATGAGCCCTTCCATTTGTTTTCCTTTCAGATTATTGAGTCATGAAAACCTTTGAGGTTTTGGGTTTCCATCCCAGCTTGGCACAGGGAATTCTTTTGAAACCTTGAGTTTCCACAAGATGGTGAAGTAATTTGCTTTTTGGCTGCATATACAATGAGACTTGCTGAAAATCAGAGCTTTTTTCTACTCAGAGAAGCAAGCATCTCCCAGATTTCCTTCCCCTCCATGCCCCTAGCCGTGGTCCTTGTGTTTCCTTCCCTACCTATGACAGCATTCCGGGAGGTGTGGGGCTTCCTGTGGATGGGGAGAGCTGGCTGCTGGAATGGAAGGTAGGGGTCACCCAGGTGGCTGCCCCCACGAGAACAGTGGCATTGCTGCTGTGAAAGAGGCAGGGAAAGTGCTGCTTCTCTGAGGGGTGAAGTAGGCTGAGGGTCCTGGGCAGCAGAGGTGCAGGTTCTTCTATGGTAGTGGTGATCTTGTGTATAATCCCTTCTCAGCCTGGTGAGTTTTGATTAGCAGCAGGGAAGATTTTCTCCAGCATTACTGTTTTCTCTGCATTTCTGTGTGTATAGCACCCGTTCCATTTTGTAGCCTGGCATATTACTTGAAAAACTGCAAATAGTGTGTTGAAATTACTTAGCTAGCTACAACAATATATGAAATGCCTGTCAAAAGTAATGTGCCTGTAGATGGGAGGAGCAGGCCTGAATGGTGAATTTTCTTACAACTACCACTGATTTTAAGCAAAGCATGGGTTTTCTGACAAAAAAGCAGAACCAGGAAGAGGATATATAGCTTTGAGCAGACGCAGCTTTTGCACTAGAAGTATATAAAATATTATCCATATGCAAGACTTCATATTCTCTGTTTGATGTATATGAAGCCAATAGAAAATATGTTTGTGCAAGATAAAACAGACTGAAGCAATCTTCTGACCCAATGGCATACAGGTTGTATGCAACTCAAATAAGAGTTCAGTATGCAACCACTTTGATCAACGCCTAGAATATCTATCTGCAAAGGAATCATATGAGTTCATGTATTGATTTGTCACCTATGGTTGAATATTTCTCCTACAGATTGTTTAAAATGACACACATTTAAAATTAGACTTGGCAGAGCAATTTGCCTAGAGATTATTCTTGTGAAGTATTGATTCACAGCACTGCTGTGAGCTGGATTACTGTCCAAATTGGAAAAGCCAGTCGTAGAGAGGTCTTTATCCTTTAATAACAATTAGCTGCTTTCTTAGAGGGACACAGCTGACTGAAGCAAAGGAAAGCTGCAAAATGTCGGGCAACCAGGGAATCTAAGACCTTCTCTTCAGGGATGTGGACTACTGGGGAAGAGAAAGAAAAAGAAGAAAAGTACCAAAAAAGATGGTTTTCTGGAGCTGGAAACTAGACACTCTGATGCTGTTTGTGTTACTAATAATTAGGCACTCTGAGGAACTGAATCGGACTCGCCTCTCTCTTCTTGGGCTTTTACCCAACAGCTGCCTGATTGATCAGAAAAACCTCACAGCAGATGTGTTGCCCGCAGTCCATTTAGCCTTGAAACATTTATACAAGCATAGATGGATGCTGAAGAACTATGAACTCCAAGTATCATTCCATGACACGCAGGTAAATAGAAGTAGGTGTAGAGTTGTGCAGTGTTTGAGCCTCCTCTGTGAGTGCACTTTAGAATACCTGTGACTGAACCCCTTCCTGGCAAACCCTGCTCTGTGGAAATAGAGGCTGTGCAGAAAGGTTTGGGCTCTTGGGTGGATGCCTGACTGTGATGTGGATCTTGAAGTGCAACCGTGCCCTACTGGTGCTAGAAGCAGGAATAAAGAGTGTGCATATTAGGGGGGTTGACAAACACCTATGGCTCTTGAGGACTGTTTGAGATACCCAAAAAGTGATTCCCAAATCCATGGCTTGCCATGTCTCTCTATTCTTCTGCACTGTCTTCTGCATCTTGCTCTTCAGCTCTCCATGGTGACAGCTTTAATAGATCACTGCCTTTCTCTTCCTGCTTTTGCACGTGCAGGAGAGCAGCCTGTGCTGTGCTGTCAGAGCAGGATCGTGGTGTAGAGATTTTCTTGCCAGTTTAAGGAAAGAAAAATTAAAGACTGATATGAGACATGAGGTTCTGAGAAGCTAGATATACTGAGATGATATATGTTTTTGCCATAATTTCAAATTTTAGAGAAGCTTCTTCTAGAATTGAGATATCTTTTCCTCTTCTGTACAGAAATTAAGGCAGTCTGTTTCTAAAACCTATCTTTTAGTCTGGCCAGAAGAATTGTGACAAAACTAAGAGGAGGAGCTCCCAGGGTGATCTGGGACCATAAACATATTCTTAAGGAGATTATTACTGATAGAAATTTCTGTTTCCCACATCAGAGGCATGTGGTGGGGCAGATGCCCTCAGACTCATACACACTTAGAGGCTGCTTAATATTGTGAAGTTGCAAAGTACTGTGTCTCAACACATTTGCTTATCTATAAATCTTTAAATATGGAATGCACTGTTATGATGAAGTTATTAAAATTTGACATCATTACACCAATAACAGTTGTGCTGCATTATATAATGGGAAGAAGGTATTATATGTTTTCTTTTGAAACTCTAGAAAATTAGCCAAGAGAGAAATTAGAATGTAATTTTATTAGTGTATTTGGTTCATAAGCACCTATGTATAATTTCTGAAGTGCTAAACATATAATGAGCATGATCCCATATGCTATAAAACTACTTGAGGTTTGCCTCCATGTTTAATAATGGAACACAAATGCATCAACTGCATGTTCTCATTAGGAAACTACCTGTCTTGTGAATTACTTTTGATACAATTCACTGTTTTATTTATTTGTCTGTATTTCCTACTGGAAATGCAATTGTAGATTTGCAGTCCTGAGAAACATGTATTTCTTAGTTTCTCCTGTAAAAAGAGTAATATTTCATTTACATTTCAGCTTAAATAAGTGGCAAGTGTGGATATGAGTTTAAGTGGACAGCAGTTAAAACCTACTTTTTTTTCTCTGATTCATTGTTTTGGTTGGGCTGTGGGCAGTTTTGTGGAGGTGGATGTTCATTTGCTAATTGTGTTTACTTAGTTTCCAGTTCTAGGAGCCAATCCAAAATATTTTTTCCCCACATAAATATTCAGTGGATTTGAATTGTAGAACTTCAGCTCTGTTGCACTGACCTCTCAATTTGAATTGAAATAGTGAAGCAATCTATAATTGTATTTTTAAAATAACCCCTGGCAAAAGACATGCCAGAATGTGGATCCTTAAAATTTTTGATTTTTCTTCCTAGTTCTGAGAGTAGAGTACACACTCTTGAGTGTTAAGTACTGATTGCAGACATGCTGCAGAGGTCCTTGTATTTAATTGTTTCCCAGGGACAGCATGAATGCAAGAGACCTGATTGTTTTTTTAATGCTGTGAGCCTAGTCTTGCCATATCTGACCTTATATAACCTTTGAATTAGCTTCCTTTCAAGTAGAAAATACAGATGCTTGACTCTTTGGATGCAAGATCTACCATGAAAGGGACAGATAATTGACTTTTGGTATTGTTCACTAGGAAGAGAGAAAAGTTACATCTACAAGTACTTGTGTTGCTTTTGCTGAAATAAAAAAAAAAAAGGAAATAAATCATAACTCCCAATATATGATGATGCACAGGGCTTGTAAACGGTGTTGTAGCTTCATTCATGAGCAAAAGCAGGAGAGCTGTGCTCTGCCATGAGCGCCTGAAGTTTTGAACATTCTCTGCTGCCCAGGAGGGAGCACTGCCCTGCCCAAAGGTAGGATGCTTTGTGCAGGGTGTTCAGACTTCGGCTTTGCTAATGTTTTATTTCATCTAATTAAGCTGTCATTACTCCAGAATATGAGTGGTAATCAAGAGGCAAGGGGAGCATTTTTGCAAGAGCTGTCTGAATTCTTTGTATTAAATGAAGCTGTTTCAATCAGGAGCCTTTGGGAAACTTTCTTCAGCGGAGTACTTTATAACCTGGTGGCTTTGGCACCGAGCTGAGAATGGAATGCTCTCTTTGACTGATGTCTCTCAGGTCTCCCATGATTAAATGTGCATTTTCTAATTAATGTGTTGTCAATTCCTTTTAAGTGGGACTCCCTTGAAAACTCATGATGTAACATTTTCACATTAAAAAATTGCTTAAATATTCACTAAGAATGAAAAGCAAGCAAATGAAAATGATCTTGTAGTTCGGTAAATGGCTGCTTATCCATCAAATGCTACATCTATGTCTGCAATGTTTATTTATCTATACCAGAAGGACTGTGTTAACAGGACTGATGTATGACTGTATTCCAGCCAGCCCAAGCAGTGGCAGCTTGGGAGGTGTGTTTCCCTGCATCTAACTGAAGGAGGGCTGATCCTGGGTTGTGTGGAGAGCTCAAATCCTTGAAATCTTGAACAAGGGATGTGGGAAGGCAGAAAAGCTGCCTTCTGCAGATTTGTGAATCCAGCCATGGATCAGGTTTTTAGTGCAGTAGGGGAAATTGTGCCCTTGAGATTTTCACCCATGGGAGTGGGCAGCTAGGTATAATTGAGCTGTCTGAGTATCACTTTATTTCTGTCTTTCACCGTATGGCTGACATCTGGAGTCTCTCCTTTTATACTGTCCTCAGGGTGATCAGGCTGCTGGATTCTTACAGGCTTAAGCAAGTCTAAAAATAGTTTTACTGTTGAGTAAAGAACAATATGCTGGTTCTTCAAAGTTATTTTTCTATTCTTACCTAGTTTTCTGAGTTAGTAGCTGTTTAAAGGGATGTGAATCCTGGGCTTTATTAGCAGTGGTGTTAACGAGAAAGGTTTACGTGCTGTAATTAGGGCATGGCCTGAGCAAACAAATAGACTTTACCACTGGGATTGAGTAGTGCTGATTTGCACTCAGACTGCTAGTTGACACTTGGCTGAGTCTATCCTAATGTGTATCATTTCTGACAGGAATGCTACAACATATCCTAGTCTGACTTAAAAGCTGGTTGTCTTTTCTTTGTTAGTAAACTGATTCCTTTGTAACGGAATGACACAATAACAGGATAGCTGTGCGTCAGCTCATTTAAAGGCATATATTTTCGTTCTTATTAAATAAATGCAAACACACTGCCCCCCCACCCCCACCCCCCTAAAACCCAGCAGTGAAACAGTCACTGAAAGTGACATTGATAAGCAAATTATTTCTAAAGTGAAAATTTCAAGGCATGTTGGTTTACTTATCCTACCTAAATAAGAAAAAAAATATGCTTCAGCCTTAAGGTGCAATAAACTGAAGCATTACACTAGTTTTAGGTCGTATATGTATATTAATTAACTGGAAGCATAGACATTTTGCAATGACCTTAGGACACATCACCACTATTACTCAGTAAATAAGACAAAACACCTACAGGTTTTCATGTGTGCAACTCATTAGATAAAATTTATAACTCCACCTTGCACATTCCTACATTCTGGGATGCCTCATGAAACAGTTTGCCAAGACAGGCATAGGAAACAAAAGCATCCCGTTTTGTAGACTTGAGAGTTCGAAAACTTCTGTAAATTGGTGACCTAAGGTGACCTATTAAAAGATCATGTAAATCTTGGTAAATCAGTTCTTGACATCTAACATCCACATGAACAAGATATATTATTTTGCCTCCCAGAGAATGCAGTACAGTACTGTAGGCATGAAAATTGTGAACCATGAAATACTTTGTCAAAATGATAATTTTAGCTTTCCTAAATTGTCATATCATTGTCCCTATTATTGGAAAAGTCTAACTGAAAGCAGGAAGAAAAGTGTTATGTTGTCTATATTTTTCAAGTCAAAAAAAATCTTAATTATCATTCCTGAAAATATCTCTTTGTTTTCCAGATCATATACTTAAGAAAAAATGATGATAAGCCCAGCTAAATTCCTTATAAACAGTTGTTTTGAATTGTCATGAAAGGTGTCCAGTTTCAGTTTTATCCTAATGTTTCACTTTCCAGTGCAGCAGGTGTTCAGAGTTGTACGAAGGGTGCACAGTTGCCTAAATGTTATTTGAGCTGCTTCTCATATAGCAGAAAGACATAGCTTTTCTTAACTTTTGGCCCCAAACGATTCAGTCTGTATTCACTGATGTAATTCTGTCCTTTTACTCTATCTTCTTAGTGTCACCTTTAATTTATTTCAAGCCTTTGAAACTGCTGTGTTTAATGCACCTTACCCATATGAGTGCTATACATGCAGACATCTGGTGTGAGAAAAATTACTTGGGCTTGGCATTTTTGTTTTCCTGTTACTGCTTCTGAGCCATAAGGAATTTGAGCAGAGGAGTTGGTTGATGAATCCAATGAGGGCTGACAGCACAGGAGAGGGGTTTGGCTCTGTGAAGCCGGGGATGTTCCCAGGCAAGTCCAGGGCAGAAGGGCTCTGGGCTTCATCTGACCTAGGTTTGGAAATGTGGGCTGGGGATATCTCCCTTCAGCTAGTGTGCCAGGGTTCCTGTGCCATCAAGGAGTAGGCACTTCTATGCGGAAAAATTCATCTAACCTATTTTAGGTGACTATTTTTAAGATAAAAAGAATTGTATACTAGAGAAAACCTATTTTTTTTTTTTTTTTTGTGAAGTATAAAGGCAGCCTCAGCTGGCTAGTGTAGATGCAGATGTCTCCTATGTGGAGGTCTGTGTTACGTCAGCTAGAGACACCCTAGGTGTCTGGGGGAATTTTAGTGTAAAACCTTGTAGTAACAATGCATTTCCATCACCTCTGCCTCTCCGTGGGTTTCAGCAGATGATCCAGAGAGCTCACTTCCCACCATCCCCACTTCGTCTTTATTGGTTACAAAATACTCTTCTTTGGTCTCTCATGTCTAGCCAGAAAAGCCTGGAAAGCAGGCCAGCAGTGCCCCGTGCTGTGTGGGGAAGCGCGGTGGTGGCAGCGCAGTGGCCAGGAGCGCGCACCAGGAGCCTCTTGCGTGCCAGCCCTGTGGACACGCAGGCTGTCCCTTGCCTGGGCCCCGGGGCTGCGCCTGGGGACGGCCTCACCAGTTAAAGATTTTTCATGGATGAAATGTTCCGATGCTGGGGAGACATGTCCTGCTCTCTGGTCTTGCTTTCAGCCTCTGTATAAGGAGAAAGTTGTCAGGAGAACTATTCATGCAGGGAACAGTTTCTTTCAAAATCACAAATGCTGTTGAAACCACATTACTATCGCCACATGTTAATTTCAAAGATCAAGGAAGGATAGTTTAGATAGTCCTGACATAATTTTTGAAATTGCGCACTCTTGTATTTTCTTTTAAAAATTAGTTTCAATTTATATGGCAGTGTTTTTCTCTATACTCCATATTAAATTCAAAATAAAAAAAAAAACAAAATTGGATTTACTGTTTTTATGAATATTAAACATTCTCATCAATGAAAAATTAATTATTTTCAGAATTCTCTTCCATGGAGAAATCCAATGTTTGAGATTTTCTGTTCCTTATAACATGAAAACTACTTGCAAAACTTCACAAATTATTTGATCCTGTTCTGCACCTCCCCGCTCATATCTCCTCATTGGTGTTATCCTTCTGTAAAATTCTACACATAAATGTTTTTTGATCTTTATTGTGCAAGTTTTATAAAATGTCTCTCTTTGAATTTGAAAATACAAAGGGATACCCATCAGAACAATAAGATTCTGGAAAAGTTGGTGCATTTTTGTATGCTTTGTTTAGGGCAACTTCAAGATTTTATGCTGGTGTATTATGTTTGAATGGATCCAAGTCTCTGGTGAATACTGTGGCTTTTGGAGCAATTTGCTTGATTTTGATTTGTCACTTGTGCAGTCAGTCTCTAAAGAAATACCACCAGTAACGTCACCACTCTGCTGTCATTCTCAGACACATCTTGCAATTTCCTTAGCTTTCGCTGTAAAGCAGTGATAAAACAGTGCAGGGGCCTTGTGAAGGCAAAAAAAAATTTAAAAAAAAACCCACAAAGGCTATAATTAAGTTCTGGATCATTTGTAGCTTGGCTGAAGAGTGGTAGCCTCACAAACTGCTCCGAGAATGGTGATTTGCTGGACAACTAGTACAGGAGAAGTAAACCAGGGTTTGTTTCAAAGTAGGAGGTGGCAAGACCACTTGATTGATTTGAGTAGTTCCACTGAAGGATTAGACATTTTGGCTTTGCATCAAAATGAAACTTTCTTCATTTTTTTTGCATAGGTAATCTTTAAAACTAAAAATGTCTTTTACTTTCAGATACCATCTATTCACTTCTCTGATACCAGCTGGTGCCATACCATTAGAAACATTTTCTTGTTTGATGGGGGTGCATAGGAAATATTTTAAACATAGAGAAGTCATCTGGAATCTTTTTAAAAAAAGGAATGTAGCACTGTTCTCTGAGGGTATTCATACCCAGTTCTAGTTATTCTCCAGACCTTGTGTGTCCATCAGAGTCAAAAAACTCAGTCCTGCTCCCCATTTCCTCCATTTGTGGCTCTCACCCTCATTTCCCACTGCTGGGGTCTTTTTGCTCTCAGTTAGCATATGCCCTGTCTTGGCTCACGTCACTCCTGCTCCAGAGCTCCTCTCTCTTGCCATGACCACTGACTCCGGGTGCTCTGCGATTTCTCATCTGCCCACAGTAAGGAGAGAGGCAGGGATCCAAGAGAAAGGAGTCATCAACAGGAGGCCGATGAAATGTTGTGAAGAGGAAGTAGGCGTTTCACAGGGTTTTAAAACAAGAAGGATCAGGAAAAATGTCACCCCGATGACTTATGGGCAACTTCCAAGCACAGGAATTCTTTAGGAGTGCCTGGCTTAGTACCAGCTAAACCATGAGAAGTTTAAAGACACAAATGTGATCAGAGTGCTGCGTTGTAGAAGAGGGGCTTGAAGCTGTAGTAAGGTATGTCAACTCCAGAGGTATTTAACAACAGGGAGAAGAGAGAAATGAATTTTTATTCACATTTTTTGTTAGGAATTGGCTTCTTGTTGCTCAGTGAATCCAATATTTTACCAAGCAGTGGCTGCAGTACTTTACCAAGTCTATTTCATAGATTTCAGGCTAGAATGGAAGATTTTCTGAAAACTATGTTAAATACATCATTTAAGGAAAATCACAAGGTTTTTGTAGTTATTTTCTCAGTTTTGCAATTAAATTATCTAAAAAAAAAATTTGTTTATTTATATTATGAAGGCAGGGACGTTGAATTGCATTTACCATTTTGTTCCAAAAGATGTCCTTATTCCGAAAAATACCTAATGGAAACAAGAATTTCATTAACATTTAATTTCATTTACATAAGCAAACTTACATGAAGATCTGACAGACAGATGGAATTGATTTATAATACTTATGTGATACGTACTAAATTATTCAAACCTTTACTGATGAAAGCCATCATATATGTACTTGTACAACAATGGGAAAAATACTCTTGATGCAATTCTCATTTACGCAAAGGATGGTTTTATTGAAACTGGCAAGGTAAAGGTGCCTTGAAAAGATCTGATCTTTAAGTCTGCATAGACAGAAACCATAGCCAAAGCCAAAGTAATGGACTTCAATGTAAGCTTCTCTCCCCAAAACCTGAAAGCCAGTATTAATAAAGCAAGACATATAACTTGTGGGGTGGGTAGAAATGCAGTGGGTAAATAAAAAAGTCAAGAGGGTTGTTTCCCTTTAGTGTGCCAGTAGCTGCAATCAAAGTGGTGCTATAATACAGATATGCTTTAGAGCCAGGTGACATAGCAGGTTTTATCCCTGCGACTAAGATCTAGCTATTAAGAGGTCATGCAATGAAGTTTCTATATGGTAAATCATGGGAGGAACTGGTAGAAATACCAGAAAGCCTCTCTTTTGTAGCACAGCCTACATACTAAACAGCAGAGAAAACTAGATGAATGAAATGCAAAAAAAATTATTTACCTTGAAAGGGAGGCTTGCACATGGACATTGGTAAATCAGCAATAGTTTTAAACTTGGCAGTGATTGTTGTGGTGGTAGAAGTCTTAGGAGATGCTTATAACAAAAAGCTTCTTCTATTTCTTCTTGCCTAGCTTTTGTTGTTATTGTTGGCTGCTCTAACAGGGTCAAAAACCTAGCAGTAGATTAATTTACAAAATATGGTAATCTTGACTTCATTGGCCTTCCTGGATAGTTACTCTATCCATCAAGAGATTCCTCCAGCAGGTTCACCAGTCTCCCTCAGAATTGTAATTTATCTTTTTGAAAGTTGTCCAATTTTTATTCAGAGTCACCCAAGGATGCTGAGAATTTACTACATTTTTTTGCAAAGCTGTACCAATAGGCAATTTCACATGTTATTTCTGGTTAAACCTTGTTGATTTTGTATTTCAGTTGCAATATATATTGGTCTCTGTTAGATTTAAGATCACAGTGTGTTCCCTGTATATTGATTGTGGATCATGTTCATCTTGCCACTTTCTACTGGCTGTGATAAACAGAGGAAGTGCTTTAATTTTCTTGCTGCAAGGCAGAACTTTCAGAGGTTACACCATTCATCAAATTAGCTTTCTGGAGAGAGAGCTGAGGAGTATCACCTTCGCCATTTTCCTACTTGACTCCTACTTTAACCTCACATTGTAGAAGCATGGTTCCCATACTTCTGGTCTTCCTACTGACTTGTCCAAAGAGCAAATGGGATACATATCTGATACAGGAAGAGCCCTATTTATTTAAAAATTGCATACGAAGGTAAAAATGTCTCTAGAAATTTTGCCATGTCCTTGAGTTGTCAGAACACCCTCTTCTGTCTTTGCATAAAGCTGAGATACAGGCTGTATCTATCATAGAATGTTGTACCCATAAAATATAAGGAGTTTAGACTACAATTGTCTCAATCTGAATATTCTTGATAGATAGAACCACAATATGATCTTTTCTGCTTAAAAGAAGTTTGAAACCCATCCCCTTGATGACAAAAACTCAGCATGAGAAATGGAGGATATTTTAAGATTTTACAGTGTTTCACATATCATTGCAAGATTGTTAATCTTTATTTACAGAACACTATGTATATAAATACACATTTCTCTCAGTAGAAACAATATGACAGACATTTTGTTGTTTGACTTTGTTTACCTAGAAAGCCTGTATGTGTAAATATGTGTAGCTATGTGGTACTAAAGGAGAAGGTGTGGGACTGTGGCTAGTTATGAATACAACATCTGGATGACTACTTGATTGCTTTGTGTTTCAGCTGTCCTGTATGAGAGCTCTTTTGATTTATAGACATTTCTTTCAATCTCTGCGAGAAAACTGCTAATAAAATTAGGTATTGTGATATTTCTAAAGCTCTCATTCATAGAATCATAGAAATTTTTGGGTTGGAAGGGGACCTTAAGATCATCTAGTTCTAACCCCCCTGCCATGGTCAGGGACACTTTTCACTCAATTCAGAGCCCTATCCAACCTGGTCTCCAACAATTCCAGGGATGGGGTATCCACAATCTCTCTAGCCATCCTGTTCTGATGGCTCACCACCCTTATAGTAAAGAATTTTTTCCTGCTGTCTTATCTAAATCTACCCTCCTGTGGCTGAAGATCATTCTCCTTGTCCCCATTACTTTTCATTTGCACTTAAATTGTGGAGTTTTCTGCCTTGATTGTTATTGAGAGTGCTTTTATTCTTAGTTTTATATGAGTACTGATACTTTGGCTTTACAGAGTTCCCTGATTAAGACCTGATCCATAACCAGGATGCACATGTATAGATAAGGCCCATCAAAGCTGACCTGAACTGAGAAGTGATGATGGATGCAAAGTTGATGTCTGATTAATCACAGCTATTTTTAGAGATCTATGTCTGAGTTGGTCAGCCTTTACAGTCAAGACATTTAGATGTCTGCTTTAGGATGCAATAGATCCTGTGCTATAGTAGTCTGCTTCTTTCCACTGTTTATACTAACCCATAATATTTAGCATAACTCTAATTTTGGTCAAATGAATCACACTATGCATCTGGCCATATAGAAAGGGATTTGTTGTTTGTGCTGTTCAGTGATGATGATCACTACCTCATTGGCCAGTTGCATGGCAAAATTATGCATTTATAGATTTTTTTTTTTTTACTCCTTCCTATTCATGAGCCAATCTCCTCTTACTCTTGGAAATACCTTCAAGTCTAATGGAATGCCTGTTGTAATGGAATGCCTGGATACTACCTAGGTTTTTACATGACAGACCATCCATTTAGCATCTGAGCAGTAAACCCACTAATGGCAACCTATCTTTGTGCCTCAGGGACTGCTACCTCCCAGCAGCTGCCTGTGTTACCTAATACGTGTTCTCTTTACTTCGACTGTAGAATTCACATTTATCTAATTTTCTGCTTCCAGCGCTTCTTCTAGAACTGTGTTCAGATTGGTTTTGTTAGTGATATTTTAATTTTGCAGGATGCTTTTGCTAAGAAATGCTCTTACATCTTTGAAAATTTAATCTCTTTTGTTATTTTCCAAACACATTTCTAAACCAAGTTCCTTGCCTTCATTAGTATTCTCAGTAGCACCCAGCTTAATAGCATCAGCAAATTTTCAGCAAATTAACCAGTTGTCTATGTCTTCAATATAAAAATTAAAATGTTAAACAGGACTGTTCCAAAACTGATCCTCTGGCAGTCTAATCACAGTCACTTTTCCCAAACTTAGCAATTTGTCATTTATCATCACTGTGATACTTCAGCCATAGTTCAGCCTGTCTTATCACACATATGTAATCATATGTAATTAATTTGGTAAGATAATACAAAATGATATGCTAAATTTCAAAAATTCTAAGTGAGTTCAAGCTTAGTTTTCAATTAAAATTCCCACTCAGTGGGCAGATGCATCATGAAAGCAAATGCATTAAAATCAAAGTGCAATGCATAACAAATGAAATGGAAAATCGTGGATACTATGTTATACACAGATATTAGGTAAATCAGTGATACATCTATATATGAGCTGTAATCCATCAAAAATATGAATATAGGTCTAATAGGAGGGATTCAGAGATGGGGGATGAACCTAGTCGAAGGCTTGCAGATGTCTTTGCACAGCTGGGATCTGATTTGAAAGAGGATGTTAATCCCAAGTATCACATTTCAGGAGACTTATTCAACTTAATTCCTCTAAAGAAAAAAACCTAAACTTTCTTTTACTTCTGCATTTTACTTGAATTAAATATTTACTGGCCCAGCTATCACAAGTAGAATCTCATGACAGGGGTTTCTGGCTTCACTGGAATATCCACATAGATTCTTGGTGTTGCTTGTCATACTTGAGTGCCAGTCCACTTCTTGCGTTGCCCAATGTATAACGCACAGGTGTGTCACACCCAGACAGTTCTTTCATGTACCAGTTCCTCTAATTTGTTTGAACTGATATATAAAATGCTTGTTTCCATTATTATTTCATGTAAAAGTTGTCCCAGATCATCCTTCACTTCTTTTGAATCTGGCTCTTTTGGTGCATAAGGAAATGTGGGAAGATGCTGGGTTCTTGAAATCAAGCTGATTTCTTGGACACTTTCCATAGCACACAAGGAAAAAAAAAAAAAAAAAGAATAAAACAAGTAGGAGAGAACTCTGAAGTGAGTACTGGGGGCGGTGAGGAAGGTAGTGTGATGAATGGTCAGGAAGCCACTAATGCTTTCATTTAAAAATAGACATGCAGTCTCTTGTGTGGTTACAGAGTAAAACTTGAAAAGGTAATAGGAGTGCATTCTGAAACCCAAAGGTAAATAAGCAATAAGAATTTATTGTGATGATAGGTTCAGTTTCATTGTATATTGGAGCCTGACTCGTGACCTTTCAACATCTGTAATAGATGGTATTAGCAAAATAGGGAAGAGATTCATAATGTGTAGCAGTCAAGTAAGGACCATAGTGTCTGTCAACCCTTTTGCAGTGAAATTTAATTTCCTGCCTTTTTGTCATATGCAGAGTAGACATTTTCTTTTTATTGTTCCATTTGACTTTGAAGAAATATACCTTGTTAACAACTTCACGCTTATGAATGTGGTTTATCTATTTGAAACTTTATTTTAGCTTTCTTCTTTATAATGGTAAGACACTGAGCATGTCTTTCTTAAGAAGCTTTTAAATTTACATCCAGTAACTGCAATTCATGTCGGTCTGATTGTGCCAAAACAGAAATATTAGTTGAAATTGTGTGTAGAACAGAGCAAATAACTCTTAAAGAGTGAAGTTGATCAGAGTCCTCAAAATTTCTGAAAACAAAAATGTAGTGAAACAATATATTTTAACTGAATTTTAAATTCAGTTAAAATAGTCAGTAAAAATACAGAGACAGATCCTTAAATAAAAAAAAAAATATAAATAGTCATTTTCAATTGTAAAGCATGTCACTTAGACCCTAACCCTCTAACTAAATATATCCCTCCAAAAGACTGAAAAGTCTAAGCAGTATCGTAGATCAACCAGCACTAGAGCTGATTTTATGTAATTCGTCTTTTATATTATTGACCTGGAGAATGGGATAGAGTGCACCCTTCTCAAGTTTGTAAATGATACTGGACTGGAGGAGTGGTTGATGACTGGAGGCAGAGGGAACTCAACAAGGTAGGGTTGAAAGGGCTCTTGGGTATAAGACATTGCCATAATGATATGAGTCCAGCAGAGGACTACCAAGAAAGTTCAGTGGTTTGGAGCATGTTACATAGAAAATGTGGTTCAAAATTTAGTTTTGAAATGCTGTATGTAAGGGAAGGCAAAGCAGATGGTATTTGGTGACTCACTAGTATGAAGGTAAAGTGCAACTACCATACTGAGCTATCATCTCTTCATCTCATGGGCGGCTTGTCCCACTCTCATGTCTGTTGGAGGGACAGCACAGAAGGGCACAAGCAGCTCAGGATGTTTCTGGAGGGCATTGGTGATAACTTCCAAAAAATATAAGTGATCAAGGAACTCACAAGCTGATGAAGTAGGGGCTTGTGGGGGTGGACTGAAGGCTGTCTGAACTGGCAAGCTCAAAGTGTAGTGATCAGCAGCATGAAGACTAGCAGGAGATCGGACCCTAGTGGTGTAGCCCAGGCATCAGTAAATGGTCCAGCACTGCTTAACATTTTGATTAGTGGTTGGGATGATGAGGCAGACTGTACCCTCAGCGAGTGTGCAGATGAGACAAATCTGGGAGAAATGGCTGATAAACCAGATGCAGGAAGGGACTTGGATGGGCTTATGAAGGTCAACAGAGGGAAGGGCAAAGTCCTTCTCATGGGGAGCAGTAACACATGGCACCAATCCACACTAGGGCTGACCAGCTGGAAAGCAGCTTTTCAGAGAAGGCCTTAAAGGTCCTGGTGGGCAACAAGCTGATCAAGAACCAGCAATGTGCCCCTGCAGCAAAGGAGGCCAACAACCTCCTGGTCTGGCTGCATTAGGAAGAGTTTTGTCAACAGGTCCAGGGAGGTGATCTTTCTTGTCTGTTCAGAACTTTTAAGGCCACATCTGGGATGCCAGTTCCGGGCAGTCTGATGCAACAGGGATATAGTCTTACTGGAGCAAGTCTACAAGGATTTCTCATATGTGGAGAGGCTGAGAGAGCTGGGATTATTTAGCTTGAAGAAGAGAAGAGCCAAGGGAAAGCTTATCAATATTTATAAATGGCAGGGTGTAAAGAAGAAACATTTAGACTCTTCTCATTCATGCCCGTTGAGAAGACTAGAGGCAATGGGCATCAAGTAAAACATGGAAAATTCTATCTGAATATAAGAATTTATTTTTTACTTTACTATGAGAGTGCTTGCACACTATTGCACAGCCTCCATCCTTGGACGTTCTCAAAACACAACTGGACTCAGTCCTGGACAACTTAGTTTTTCTGACCCTGCTTTGAGCGAAGAGGTTGAACGAGATGATTCCTCATATAACCCTTTCAGACTCATGCATTTTGTGGTCTGTGGTTGTCTAGCAAGATGACCTTACTTGAGCCTGAGTGGGAAGCGCTGAAGGAATTTCAGGAATATCTTAAATACTGGCAGACTGATAATTTCCTGCTTTGTCTATGGTGAAAACCTCTGTGTAAGAACTGATTATGAGGTTCCTAGATTTACTATTTGATAGTAAACCTCAAAGATAATTAAAATTGCTAAAGACTGAATATTTTACTTAACCATGTTAAAGAGCCAAAATTACGCATGTTACTCAACTCCCTTTTCAGCTTGAAATTTGCAAAGTCTTAGTAGTGTGAAATAGTAGAGCTTAAAAAAACCCAACACCTAAACAGATGGCAAGACAAGGGAGAAAAGTGCATAGTGAAATGAAGACAAGGAGGGACATTACATTCTTTTAATCCATATATAACTTGAATTCTGTGAGAACAGTAGAAATTAAAATGGTTTGATGTTAATCAGTTATGAGCAAGCATGCATTTGCTATCAACATTTTGCAAAAACATGAGGAAATAAATGAATGAATTGTTCATGACTCTTGCACTTGGTGTCACAAGTCATTTGGCAGATGAATCACAGAATCACAGAATTGTTAGGGTTGGAAGGGACCTCTGCAGATCATTTAGTCCAGCCCCTCTACCAAAGCAGGGTCACCCAGAGCAGGTCACACAGGAACGTGTCCAGATGGGTTTTGAATGTCTCCAGAAAGGGAGACTCCATGACCTCCCTGGGCAGCCTGTTCCAGTGCTCTGCCACCTTTCCTTACATTGAAGTGGAACCCTTTTGTGATTTAGTTTATGGTCATGGCTCCTTGGTCTATCACTGAAAACAGTCTGGCACCATCACCTTTGAGATATTTACATGCATTAATGAGATGCCCTTATTCAGTCTTTTCTCCTCTAGACTAAACAGGCCAGCTCCTGCAGTCTCTCCTTACAACAGAGATGCTCCAGACGCCCCATCATTTATGTGGCCTATGCTGGACCCCCTTCAGTAGCTCCTTGTCTTTGTTGTATTGAGGGGTCCAGAACTGGTCATAGTATCCCAGCGGTCTTGCTAGAGCCAAGTAGAGGTGCAGGATCACCTCCCTCTACTTGCTGGCCACACTCTTCCCAAAGCACCCTAGGGTACCATTTGCCCTCCTGGCCACAGGCACTACCAGCTCATGGTCCATCTGTCGTCCACCAAGACTCCCAGACCCTTCTCTGCAGAGCTGCTCTCCAGCAGTTCAGGCCCCAGCCTGTGCTAATATTTGGGGTTAGTCATCCTCAGGTGCAGGACCCTATATCTGCCCTTGTTGAACCTCATAAGGTTTCTTTCTGCCCAATTCTTAAGCTTATCAAGGTCCTGCTGAATGGCAGCATGGTTCTCAGGTGTATCAGCCACTCCTCCATATTATCAGGAAACTTGCTGATGATCCCTTGAATTCTTTCCCTTTGTCCAGGTTGAATAAGACTGGACCCACTAATGAACTTGGTGAACACCACTGAATACAGGCCTCCAGCTGGATTCTAATCCTCTGATCACAACTCTCTGAGGTCTGCCATTCAGTCAGTTCTTGATCCACCTCACCTTTGTTCATTCATCAAACCCACATTTACTGAGCTTACATGAGGATTTTATGGGACAGTCTCAAAAGCCTAGCTGAACTCTAGGTAGACAACAGCCACTGCTCTGCTGTCATCCTACTATGTCATGATACAGGCTATTAGATTTGTCAAGGATGATTTCCCCTTGGTGAATCCGTGCTGACTAGTCCTGATTACCTTTTCTTCTACATGCTCGTTGATGACCTCCAGAATGGTATTCCATCACCTTTCCAAGGATGGAGGTCAGGCTGACTTACTCGTAGTTTCATGGATCTTCCTTCTTGTCCTATTTAAAGATGGGAGGATGGCCTTCCACCAGCCACAAGGCACCTCTCCCATTCTCCATGAATTTTCAAAGGGGCTTGAGAACGACAGAGTAACAACATCCATCAGTTCCCTAAGCACTCGTGGGTGCAGCCCATCAGATTTTATGGATTTATGCATGTGAAGTCTGCCTAGCAGATTTGTAACCCAACATTCTATGACCTGGGGAAAGTCTCCCTTTCTCTGGCCTTCTCTTATTGAAGAGTTCTGGGATTCCTGAGAGCCGTCCTCAGCAGTGAAGGCTGAGGCAAAGAAGGCAGTCAGTGTTTCCTCCTTCTCCGTGTCCTCCATTACCAGAACAACCATCTGAACCAGAAACAGCTCCTAATCTTCCTTTTTCTGCTGATATACTTGTGAAGCCCTTCTTGATGTCCTTGATGTCCTCTGCCAGACTTAATTCCAAATGGGCCTTGCCCTTTCTTGTCACATCTCTGCCTACTCTGACGATTTTCCTATAGTTCTCCCATATGGCCTGTTCCTTTTTCCACATCCCATAAATTCCTTTTTTGTATTGAAAACTGTTAATAACAGATGGATGAAAAGATCTCCCCAACAAAGAAGATGACATGAGAAGAGGTCTGTATTTCAGTATGGTGCTAATTCCTCAGCCTGCCAGAGAAGTAATTTTTTTTCTATTTTTACAAGTCACTGAACATCTTAACATAACTGGAACCAGTCAGCAGTTGGGTTCATCTGTTATATTAAACTTGACTCAAATGTCAATCTATATGTAAGATTAGCAACAGTGGTAAAATCACAGTTATAAGTCTCCAAATGTTTTCAGGGCAGAATTTGTAAGTTACATCAGGAAGAAAAGGTGAAAAAATCTGTATAATTTCAAAAACAGGGCACAAAAAAATTTTCTTGTTTATTATGAAAAAGTCTCCAGTCTGGAAGTCATGGTTGGTTTAAATCTGAAAGAATGATATTTCAATATAAATGGAGATAATTATTACATAATTAATGCTTCTGGCAATAGTGGCAGTAGTAGGAGTAGTGCTAGTAGTACCAGCAGTAATATATTCTCAAACAACATGTGCTCCTGAGGAGAAGCAGGTGTCAAATTCTCCAGGATCCCGAATCTTTAAGGTGGATACTGTTTGCTTTCTCTGTACCGAGGAGCTCACAGTGTAGGCATGTGCCACTTTGCAAGTGATGGCCTGGGTAAATAGCCTTGGTGGCTTTCTCACAGGCCACAGAAATTGTATCTGGCACTGGTGGTACCATCATCTGGTAGAATCCGAGGTGGGTTCCGACAGTCTTCTTCCTTGAAACACTTCAGGATGAGAACTTAGCAATGGCTTTACACAACAGGCTTGGTAGGAGCCCGTATGGGCAGTGTTTGGAGTGTGAGCCAGGGATGTATCAATGAGACAGAAAAGAAACATAAAATCATGTCAAGGAAATTCTGACAGTGTGACCAGAGTCTGAAAGCTGATAGATGTGTCCTGTCCAGTGAATGATCGGTCTGAAATAGAGTCTGTGGGAGCAATGGCTGCTTAATTTGTGTATTGAAGACTCCAGATGAAATGTGTCTGGTGACAAAGTGTGGAATGGGTCTGGTGATCAAGAGTGACTACTCTTGGTGGTATCCTGCAGCTCCAAGTTGCTTTCTCAGAAGAACTTCCACAACTATTGAAGTGAATTGAGTAGTTTAAAGTAATAAATTTTAAATCCTTCTGGAAGTCAGAAACAGGTGAACTTGGGGCTGTAATCTGTGAACATTTCTGCTGGAACTTAAAAATGTAATGTGTTCTTCCTATCTGACATATGCACAGCAGTTCAGGACATGATCTGTAAGTTTGGGTTGAAATTCTTTACTTGATGTTAGCTGGGGGATGGAAATAAAAGTGAATATGATCACAATGGATTGGAGAAACAGTCTGGAAGAAACACGTACAACTCAATGCAGACAAATGCAGAGATCCAGCTTTAGCAATAGACAAAGTTAATAAACACTTCTTTTCCTTGGCCATAGGTCTTCGCTGTGAGTGACTTAATTTGACAGTTTTCTTCAGTTGTACATAAAGAGTTAAATATATCTTTGTTCGTTACTGACAAGGGAACATATATTTAAACAAAAGGATGATTAGGGAGGGTTTAGGACCATCAACTCTTTCTTTACCAACTATCCTGTATTAGCTATAACACATCCCTAAATCTTCATTCATATATATTTTATTTATTTTACTTTTATGTAGGCAAGACCTCTTACCTTAAATTCATCAAAATATTACAAGAAGTTATCACTGGAGAAAAAAAGCTATAACACATTCATTTAAATCAAAATGTGCTTGAAATATGGCTATATGGGGGACTTGCTATTTTTTTTCTTTGCTTTACAATTCTTCTGCTGCTTTTTCTCAGTTCTACAGTGTTGTACAGTTAATTCACTGAAGATGTGTGTTTTTTCCTGTCTTACTATGCATGAATTCTCCTATTAACATCTGGCAAATTCTGCCAGATGTCACTGAAATAGTTTCTTAGTTTCAGTGCTGGAGATACTATCTAAGCTTTAGATACACAGGAGGTTTGTGATTGCTGTGCTGCTCTGTCCTGCTGCTTCTGTATTCTCCATGCACAGGGTGATCTGTGGGGGAGCTGCCAAAGGAAGAGAAATTTCCGGAGTAGAAATGTGCTTGCTGCATCACACAGACCAAACAACCCCACTTCCCCTCTCCTTTCTCCTCGTGAAATATCTAGGAAGATCTAAACCTCTGAAACAGACTTTTCAATGTGTAGAACTTAAAAGTATTAAATATAGTGTGACCTTTTATTACTGGTTTTTTTGTGTCAGGAGTAGTGAAACGTGGAAATCGCTCAAATTAGTTTAATTCTAGGTCATTTAAAAACCCCTACATAGAAAGGGCCTACCCTTTTACCTGCTTAGAGGGTAATCATCCTTTCTGTGCTTTCTCGTATTCCTGTCACCTCTGACAGCAACCTCTGCATTGTCACTCTGCTCAAGACTTGACATCCTTACTTTTCACTGTATCTGCTCAATTTTTCTGTCTGGTTCCTGCTTTCCTTCTCTACACCTTTTCTTTCACACACTGTGCCATTTCATCTTGGCCTTGTAATTAGCCAAATGATAATCAATAAGGCATTGTATTCTGTGCATAAAAATAACATCTGGAAATTAGCTTGCTGCTTAAACAGCCCCACTTCCCTGCAACAGCCTGCTGAATCAGTCACTTCAAACATTACTGGAAACATTGATTGCTGCACTATTCCTAAATGAAATACAAATTTACACAATTTATCTTCCCTTGACAATGGCAGTCTGAAATTATTCCTTTGAGCATACGTTATTTTACTGTAGTTTATTTTGGGTAAATGGCTTTCAGACATAAATTACATTTTTCCTCCAGCCAGCCTTGCTGTAAAGTAGAGTTGTAAGTATCAGAAGATATGGCATCACTAAAATTAGAGGTGGAAGGAAACTGTTTTGGTGCAGGAGCAATCAGGTAGTGGTCTCCTAGTTGAGGATATTCTGACAATACATTTTCACGCTTACCACTCAGAAATATGGTTATTCAGACCCTTCTACTTAATCATCTAATTGAAAGTACATGCAGCAGTAGCCTTTTCCCTGTGTAACAGACTGTGAAATGTTACTTCTTTGCTGCTAAAAGGGGATCCAGAGTTAACATTTGGCATAAAAATGCCAAAGGAAGTGGCTGATCTTTCAATCAAAGGACACAGATAATTTTTGGCAGCAGGAGGCCGATTCTGGATGATCACATGTTAGAGTTATACTAGGAACTTAAAAATTACTAGTCAGCCAAACAAGCAAATAAATAAAGATGTTGTTATGAAATCAACTTCAGGCACTTGATTTCAATTCTCTAAAATATGAGATGGATTAAAAAACAAACCCATGCCATTGTGAAAGGCTTTTATGTGCCTAGGTGAAGAGAAGAAAATTGAGAAGGAATGTTTGTTTGTAATACCAGCAGAAATTAGAATTATCACACAGAGTTAATCCTAGGAGCTACTGCACACATTTTACACAGCAGCAGTTCTGCTGGGATTCAAACAAACAAAAGTGACACCACTGCTTTTGTGGTAAGTTTTCACACCAAGGAAGATTTTTCTCAAGAAATTAAAGTGGCATCGTTGTTGTTTAGAAGACTGCGTGACCTTTGACTGGTATAGTAATAAAGCATGTAGTCTAGCCTCTGCAGATCTGATAAGGAAAAAGAAAAAGAGAATGGATGCTTTGATGAATGCAGCATGCTGTCAGAAAGGACATAAAATATATACAACCTTAGACTTTGCAACCTCCATTTCAGTCTTCTTGGCAGATTTGGAAGGCTTAAATGTTTCCAAGCTCCCTGATTTGTGTATATTTAATAGTGCACTGCTATCAGAAGGTTATCAAACCTAATGTTGTAGTTATTTTTTTTTCCTTTTGAGTGATAAACTGGGGATGGAGGAATGGGAAAGCAAATGAATTGATCTTAGAGTAATCTGAAAGAGTGTTGCCTTGTATCTATTTGAGCCCTGCGAGGCAAAAACACTTTGTCACCAGACAGAATCTGATCTCCATGGTTTATTGAGCAGATAGATCCATCAAACAATTTTTCTTTGTTTGTTGAGAAAGATACTAAATATTTCTGTTTTAAATCTGAGCTCTAAATCTATATCTATCTAATTCTGATATGCCTAGAATGGTTGTTATCCGTGCAATGCATTAGCACAAAGCAGGCAACGTAGCTTGTCAATCACACTGATATGCATGTTAATCACTACTTTCCTAGATTCCTTGTCATCCACAAGAAATGCCTTGATGGCATTGGGACCAGCGACATCAACACCAGTACAACATCCAACTCAACATGCTGTCAAAAACCCTTCTCATCTTCCTGCAGCTCTTGCTCCAAACACTCCTTCCCCTTATCCCCCCACAACAAGATCCTGATGTGAGATCACAGGACAAGACCAGGCATCCGCGCATCAGGTCAAGAGGAGATGTAGGAGAGGCATCAGGTATGAACAACCCTCCTACAATCAATCCCCTTTTTTACAACTGACATTTTTATGTGCCACGTTCATCACAGACGGATTGGCTGCTGTGACTGAACAGACTCAAAGAGTATCCAAACTGTGCCTGAGAGGTGCTCGCATCCACTGGGAAAGCAATTCCAGGCTACAGATCTTGTATTTCATTGCTTTGAGTGGAGGAAAAATGCAGCAGTTAATGTGATGGTGCAGAGGGGAGTTGCTCTCCCACTGGCACGGAGATGGACAGAGACTTGTTCGCTTCCAGAGACTGATCTGTAATGGTGGGGCACAAGTGCAGTTGCCTTCTGCTACTCAATTCCTGCTTCACAAGTTGCTCTACTTCACAATTGCTTGAAACGCCCTCATAACCATCCACTCCCTGGGACTCTTTCACTTCTGTTGACTACTAGATTTCCTCACTCCTTTCTTTGAGTCCATCTGTAGGCTTGTGAACATCAGTTTCATCTCTTGGGAAAAAGTATCCAAGAGGCATCACTTAAATATTTTTTCTTATATAATCAGATAGGGTAATGCAACAGCAGTAACTCAGTGAAGCATAATTTAATAATAACTTACATTCTGCAGTGGGTTTGATCCATTTGTCTGAAAACACTTTAAGACATTAATGCATTAAATTTAACACTACCCCTCTTGTGAAGTAGGTAGGTATTATAGCCCTAATTTTACAGATGAGAAAACACAGGCACAAAGAACTGAAATGCCTTCCTGAAGGTCAAATGAGAGATTCCTGCTAAAACTAAGAAACTGGGAAGAAAAAGGAACAGTATGTTTCCATTAGCGCTGCAGCAATGTATCCAGCTCCTAGATTTTTACAGAAGAAAATGTGTGCATCTACACATATGAACAAATATATTGGTTTGCCTTTGTATGTGTAACAAGACACGAGTATAAATGCCTGGATAATCAATAACATACTTTTAAATTGATACAATGCATTGGAGGGAGGAGTGGACCAAAAATAACATTTCGACCAGCAAATTTGTTCATTTTTTCAGTATTATAAACTAAGCATCTCTAGCACAATTATTTTTTCATGTTTCTTTAATACTGTTGTTGGTTTTGAGAAATAAATGCACTAAACAAATAAGGGTGTAACCCTTGCCATGGCTGACATAAGTTAATAAGATTCTGGACCTCTGTCTCTGGAAAATGACATGAAAGCAGTTCTTGGTCATTCCTGTCATGCTGTTAAAAGAAAAAGAGACCATAGGAAGGTACAAATTTGAGAGAAAAGCTCAATTACAGAAGGCTGTCATGATTCTGGGGTTTTGCCATGAGAAAGAAGAATGTTTGGAGCACTGTTAGGGGCTCTTTTGCTGTTTGCTGTTTTGCAAGGACAAGAGACTCTGAGACATGCCTGGGTGGGTCTGGAAATTTTAGCCAGAATAGAAGATGTGTAAATTCATTTTTTTATTCTTAACGTTTTAGTGTCGCGTGCCAGTCAAGGTACAGCCATGCCATGCGTCTTATAATTTTTTTTGTGGCTCTGGATAATGACCTTCTTCTCTTCAGCTGTTCAGTCTTGGTACATGAATGCACATATTCTGGAAGTACTTGCATATTTCTGATTTTTCTTCCCTCCTTTTCCTG
This sequence comes from Phainopepla nitens, assembly GCA_013400175.1. Taxonomy (NCBI): domain Eukaryota; kingdom Metazoa; phylum Chordata; class Aves; order Passeriformes; family Bombycillidae; genus Phainopepla; species Phainopepla nitens. The sequence continues at coordinate 99,852 of VXBQ01013792.1, forward strand.
TAATCAATTGCTTCCAACCACTTCCAGAAGTGTATATTGGCTTGTTGTCAATTTGCCCGGCTTAATCTATGTAAATACATACAAATGCTTTCATCTCTACTCTCTCTCCCTACCTACTTAACTCCTCTGAGGTTCTCTGCATCTGGTCTGATTTTTGTTGCATGCAGCTCTGTTCCCAGTTTTGAATAGACACATGCACTTATCCTGCATGTCTTTGCTGTTACCGGATACCTGCAAATTCCATGCCTTTCCAGCAGTGCCTGTTGCATTCACCCATATAGAGAAGTTTTTGATCTTTCTAGGGAATATGAACAAAGCCCTTTGTCAAGTAAGAAAGTCCCACTAGATTAATTTTCCCTTATGGTCTCTGAAGAGGAGGACCAGAATAACAAATAATAAAAAAAATTATATGGTCCCACTGCATATGCAGCAATGACAGTTCTTGCTTCCCAGCAGTAAGCACTGAACTCCAGGTCCTCAAACAAAAAGACAGAGGTTCTATTTCTGTCTGGAAAAGTCCAAGGTGGGTAGCAGAGGTGTGGGACCTGGAGAGAAGCGATGATCCCAAGTGAGAATCTAGGACAAATTTCTAGCTATCATTCACTCTTCTTTTGCATATTTTTTCATGCCTGTTCCCATTTGCTACTCTATCATATGGTGCTCCACGAATGTGATTTGTCATCTGTTTTTTAGTTATGCAAAACCACCATGAGCCAGAGCATCCTTCCCTGAACTTACTTTCTTACTTCTCAACCCCTAATCCCTGGCAGAACAGGGGCAACAGGAGGCTTTCCTTCTCTTTCTATGCTCATGAATGCTCTGTCCCAAACAAATCTTATTCAACCAGTTGTTTTGTGTTGCTCCTCCTGAACAGCATTTCACAGTGTCTTGGACACTGCATGTGTCCTCATGGTGTCATTGATGAATGGACAGAAAGAAACACTGGTTAAAACATAGCAAAAGGAAAATCTCTTGAAACTAACAAGAAAGAGGAAAGAAGTCATCTGTGCCTTGTCTCTTCCCTCACTGAAAGAGGCAAGAGACAACTGTTGGCTTCCTGCTGAAGGTCTGTGTTTCATGTAGACTGATGCATGTTATCACTGTGATTTACTGTGCTGGTGTGTAGTGGAGGTGTTTCGTGTGAAACAGCAAAGTATTTTTTATAATCTGATCTTCTTAGATTGGCTTATCTGTATCAATATTTATATTGATACAGAAACAAAGGATGATTCTTTTCCTCAAGGGCTAGCTTTATTGTTACCTTTTTGAGTCCTGCAGAAGCACAGAATCAACTAGGTTGGAAAAGAGCTTTGAGACTATCGAGTCCAACCTATGACCTAAAATCACCTTATACATCTCCATAGAATGGCTTTTAGCACAGAAAGTCATGGAAAGCATTATCTAAATGCAAGATATAGAGGTTTTCCCAATAGCTACTTAGAAGGTCCAAGTGTTTCTTTACCCAGAGAGTAGATATGACAGCCAGAGGTCTTTGCAGAGGCATTTGCTATATTGCTCTCATTAACTTTTTTTTTGTAAAAAAGCTTGCAACTTTTTTTATAATGCACCTTATAGTCTCTTATCTTTTCACTATATATTCATACAACAGAAGATATAATAATAGTATAGTATATACATCATATATGGTGTTCTATACTGAAATGTTTGTTATAAAATTAAATAATAGTCATATAAATTGCAGTGCCAGAGGTGGCTTCAGACCTCTAAGGAGCTCGTTTAGGGTGTTTTTATTTCTGGATGTGTGTGTTAGCACAGAAGGATTGCATAAGCGTGGTTATAATTCCTTTTTTATGACCAGAACTAGGCTATCTTATGTAGGCATTTGGACTGCTGCATTTTGAAGCAGACATGGTCTCCAAAATATTGTAATTTTAAAGACAGGTATTAGAAAGCCTGAATAGGAGGTTTTTTACCACCTAAGGTAAACTTCTAATTTCTCAGTCACTCAAGGGTGTGCTGATGATGGAAAAATGATGAGAAAGATATGAATAATCCACTGCTTTTCAGAAAGAATGTATTCTTGAGGCCAAAACCTCAGGAAAACAGAAGGCAAGTCTGACAGTACCAGCAGCATCTAAAAGTGTCTGCATTGTTGCACCCTCCTACAAGTTTAAATCTTTTCAGGAACACTTTTTACCTATTGCTGCCCTTTGGGGGTAGTAGGCTTCTCCTCATCAGTTTCCTTGCATGGCTTCCTTCAGGACTGCTTTAAAGGTTGAACCTTATCTTTTGGCATCAGAAATACAAGCTCACTCAGTTGCTAGGAGAGCAATTACATCAACAGGTTGCAGTGCTGTGTTCTTCCAACAATTTATCTGTCAGCAATGGAAAACTTGTCCATTTTCTTTCTATTTTGGGTATGTCCGGGAAGACTTTTTTGAGAATGTAGGTTTCTATTTTGATCTGAGAATATTCTCTGAGTGGTTTTAGAATTGAATTTTTTTCACATAAGCTCTGTGCCAAATGGAAATCTTTTCCTCAGTTGTTCTCTGATGCTTTGGGAGCAAATTCAGTGTAAGTCAGGTACACTCTGGGCAGAAGTGGTCCTTTCCAGTAGTTTTCTGCTCCTGGCTGGATTGCAGAGATCTGAGCCCAAACACACAGATTATATGGAACTAGAATTGTTTCTCAATATTTTTCTCATCCTGCTATTTTGTTTTAATGCAATCAATAAATATGAGTTCTTTTATAAAGTCAAAATATTTTTAAAGCTTAGATCAAGAGTTTTGGTAGACGATGGAGGAGTGCTTGGGCAGGCATTGTAGCATAATGATACCTCACAGATTCATTAGGCCATATGTGCTGTTCTAGAGGTGTAAGTTATTGAACAACAATAACAGTCTTTGTGCTGGTTTTTGGTTCTTTGTTTGGATTTTTGTTTGTTTTGTTTTGTTTTCTTTCCAAATCGAAAAAAGTACAGATCAAACTGTAAATAATAATTTCCATATATGTTACCAGATTATGGCATGATTTGTATTTGCATAGCCTATTAAAGTCCATGTGCACATTCGCTTTCAAGAACCAGAATTTAAGCCACAAAATTTAGTGCATTTGCTTGGGAAATAAGAAATATAAAATGACATGCAGAGCTTGACAATTAAGAGATACTATCAGAAAATTACACAATGATATTTTCAAAGGCAATGGGAAACAGGATCCAAAGCATTTTCCTCTTCTTGTAAAAAGACTGATCATCCTGGGTAGGAAACCATGTAAAAAGGATCTTTGTAGCGAGGAATTTGCTCCACGTAACTATATATTACTTTTCCCCTGACAAGTTATTTGAAGATGACTATTTTAATGGCTGCTGAAAATCTATTGAAGATCTGTAAGATAATCAACATTAACAAACTTGCCTCCTAGGTACTTTTGTACATTGTCAAATACAATCTTAATTTGCCACAGGCATTGTATACTTATTAAAAGTGACATTTTCCCATTTTCCTCCAAGCAAATGTATCATATGTGCAAAGAAAACTAAGTTAGAGAACAAAGACTGTGTGTATTGCCTTAATGTTGATCAAGTGCAATATTTCTGAATTTTATTAAAGTGAAGACCGGAAACAGACTCTATCAATTTCTACTTGTGTGGCAAATGTTTCCTCTTAAAGTAACATGAACTGTCTGCATAATTCTTGCATAATTTTCAGACTATTTCATCTGTTTGTGTATGTGTAAGCTATACATATATGTATACTCACACATATATGCTTACGAACTTCCCTTGTGCTTGACAATAACTTTTTCCCCAAAAGCCACATTTGCTAATTATAGAATGGGTTAAGTTTATGTTGTAGCCTATTTCTGTTTTTTATTATCAAGACCAGATGCAATGTGCTGTGAGTACTCTGCAGAGCCCTAATTTGCATCACAGCGCCCTATAAAGTCAATAGTACTGGGAGTTTTTAGCGTTAATTTGAGATGATGCATCATTCCAACAAGGAAAACTTTTTTCGATTTTGACCCAGAAAGTATTGCCAGCAGATTATGAATGGGAACAACTCCTCCTGGAAAATCCATTCATCTGCCTGGGAAGAGTTTGCCAAAAGTGCATATAGTCAGATTAGCCTCTTACATGAATGGCTAAGTGTAAACAAGGGACTTAATGCTAGTCTGTAGGTCATGCATCAGAGCTAAGCAGTTCAAATACAAGACCTTAATTTCTCTGTCTCTTTCCTTACTAATCTTATGTTGTGCTCACATGAAGTGTGTGTCTCCAAAGAATACTAGGAATGCTGATAATCAGTTTCTTATTTGGACATCTTCAAGTGAATAGTATCGAAATTGATCAGAAATTTTAATTTCTTGGTAAAATTGTGACTAGTGCATAAGCACTTTGCAGAATGAAGAACTCTCTCTTTTGGTTTTCATACATTCATTTGAAATGCTTTATTTACTTCAAAAGGATTAATCTTAATAGCTTTAAAAATGAAAGCCCCAAACTAGCCAGAATTGTTGGCTTAGGACCTACAGCAGGGAATTAGCGGCTTCCCACTCACCACTAATGAGTGGATTTTTTTAAAGCTCTGTTTATTTATGAGCACTGTTGAATACAAATTCTTGTTAAACAAGTCCTTTTAGGGAACCTGCTCTGCTTGACATCAAAATATATTCAACAACCACATTAACAAAATGCTATTTGCCCAAGTGACCACGTAACTTCATCTAACGTGAAAAAAATGCAGCATGCTTAAAAAAGAAAAAAGTCTAGAATATTAGTAACTGTAGACATCAGAAAAGTTACCTCCTTTTCTTAGCATGGGGTATTTTTTGGGTAACATAAGATACGAGTACATACTATCATGCACTTAAATTATCCATGCAATATATTAAATAAACATTTCAGAAAATTCATATCTAAGGTATGTACAAGCTTAGTAAAGTGATTTGCTCATATTGAAGACCCCGTGTCTTAAGAATATTAGAGGGGAAAAGAGAATACAGTTTTTGGAGTAGCATAAGTGTTCTGCAAAACCTTCCTCTGTTGCACCAGTGTTATCTCTTTTTCATGAATAAAAGAAATTTGAGCAGATTAAAACCAACAGGGTCTGTATTTTAATATATGAGTACAGAAGTGATTTTCTGTTGTTGTCTTTTCTCTTCTGAGAACTGACTAGTAACCCTACTTTTACTGTAGGGTTTTCTTCCAGATCCCTTATTTTGAGTCTATTTTGATTATACGTAAGAGAAGACTATTTAGCCAAGCTTAAAGATTTTCCTGTTGTAGTTCTTCCATGACCCCAGGTTTTGTTTTAAATTTTTTTTTTTTCGTCATTGTTATGGAATGATTTTTTCTTTTTCATGTAATGTTTTCTTCGTCTCAACTTCATGCTTTTTTGCCTTTTCATGTTTTCCTGCTTTTACATTTTTGATCACAACATTCTCTTCCACCGTTTCTGTTCCTGCGCTGTAACACTGGGGCATGCCATCCCTGGCATGCGGTATGCCAAGAGGAGCGTTTCTGTAGCTCCCATGGCACGGATGCTCCAGCATAAAGCTGGAGTTCAAACAGCTGCAGGTGACCTTGGAGCAGCTGTGGGTGACCTTGGAGCAGCCCCATGTGACCTCAGTGAAGCCCAGACGCTTTACTTGTCCCTTTTGCAGAAGTGCTTGGGTTATGGGCTGGGATTCTTAAATACGGTTTTCCTGTGTCTTCTTTCTTTACATATCTAATAATCCCAAAAAACAAATTAATTTTCACAAGGAAGCCGAACCACTCAGTGTTGGCCATCTGCTGCTGCTTAGCAGGAGAGCAATTCTGGTCGTGGAAGAGCATACCAGAAAGGTCAGCTAGTTTTAGTTCCTCAAATTACTCCATTGACAGATTGACCTGTAATTGTCTCCTTCCACTGTGACAAATTAAAACTCACTTACAGTGGGTAATGATTTGCTCCATTATATAAGATGGAGGTGGGATAATTTACTGCATTCCTGTTCTCTGCTAGAATTGCCCATCAGATTAATTTGGGGGAAAAAAATTACACTGTGATAAAATGTAGCATTAAGTGGATTGTACTCCAGCTCCTGCATCATCCAGGTGGATGTCCCATTTTGCATTTCTGAAGCAATATATACAATACAAAATTGTTCTCGTTTTTGTTAAAATATTTATATGTATGCACCTACAGAAGAGCTGATTCTTGTTTGTTGCTGACAAGAGTGTATCTTGGGGACATAAAAGTTCCAGATCATTACAAAAGATATTTAAAATAATTATATATATAACAGAGTTGTAATATATAAACTTTTTAAAAAAGTTTTAATTACTGCATGACACCAAAAGTATTGAAAGGTTGCTGCCTGACAAGGAACATCAAGCTTGCCCTTGAAATAATGTTGATTAAAATTACAGTGTTTGAAAAATAAATTATAGAAACATATGAAAAAGGAGCTATTTATGTGCACTTGTGTGAGTATCAGCAAATATAGCAATGATTTTTTTTTCCTTGTTTGTTCATTGGCAGTGTCCAGCTAAACTACTCTGCATCAGACTCCATCATTATGTCTGTCAGCTTCACTGCCACATGGTTTTAGAACTTTCTGTTATTTCAGCAGTGAAGCAGAGCAAGCACATGACTGGTCAAATAATAATAATAATAATAAAAAAACCAAAACAAACCCCCAAAATTTAATCGATATAATTTCTGTATCCATGGTAATGAAGCTCAGTAAGGCAGAAAGACTCTATTATATCATAATTATTTGCTACTTGTAATATACTTGATTACTTGTAATCATCATTACAGCTTGTGACTGACTACCTAACCAGTTGTGAGTTGCCTGGTACACCTAGCACCAGCTCCATCTCCTAGCATCACTTTTTGCTAAGTTTTACTGTGCTTCTTAGACAACAGTCACCTCCTTCAAAATTTGTTTTCTGGATCTAAAACGTGATGGTACTGGAAAGAAAAAAAAGTACAGAAATTATAAAATGGTGTCTATCAGGTATGGAAATGATAGCTTCAGATCCTTTGAAATGGTGACCTTTCTGGATGTCCCTAGATGAGCAGATTTCCTTCTCCTCCTCAAAAAAGTGTACATGTACTATTAACACAAGTTATGTGTATTATTAACACTTTTTTAGATGCACTACAATGTGAAAACCCCTGGATATCCTGGATCATTAAGTAATTCTTACAGAGGCTCTGTGAGCTGGAAAAAAGCAGGAAGCTCAGGACAAGTGGGGGAGATGACAGGTATTAGCCAGAGACAGTTCTGAAATATCATTTCTTCCATCTTTAGTACTGCTGGCATGAGGGATTTTGTTGTGTACTTGTGCTTTGTTTTGTTTGAGGGGGTAGCACACTCAAAATAAATGTGAAAATGATGGACCTTTTCCTTGCTTATCCAGGGGCAGTGCACCTGCATCTTAATTTTTTTCTAGCCTTTTTTATAAACAGCAAAGATATATTGTTTGGATTTATGCCAGCGGGTTTTTCTGTTGTTTCAGTTTGGTTTAGAATCTGAATAGCATATAGGTAGCAAAGCCATGATGCACCTGGAATGAAATACAATTCCTGTCTCCTTCACATGCAGGCACCTACCTTTAAAAATAAGAAAGAACATTAAAGCAGTTGAAGGTAGAAGACATAAATGAGAACTGACTTTGTGTGAGTAGACCCACTTATGTAAATCTCTGAATCAGTCTTCACGGAAAGTACTACCATTGAAAGCTGTAAATATTTTTTTAATTCTTTCTGAATGAGGTTCAGTGTGAGGAGATGTCTAACTTGAGTTTCAGTCAAGGAAAAAAGTTATTCTATTTTAATTTTAAACAGAGTTATTAAAGTTAAATAGTGCTCACATTTTGAAGTATATATTTAGAGTTGGTCAAAGGTAAGGAACATTTAATTTCACGTGTAACTGTTGGTCAGGCTCTTTAAGCACTTCTTATGGAGTGAAATATTCTCTTGAGTGCCTTCCTACCTTTGTGCCTTAGATTACACAGTCATCTAGGCTAACTTTCTGCTCCAAGCAGTGCTTCTGCCCATGCTACAGAAAGTCTGTCATGGCTCAGTTGGCCAAACCTCAGACACCTCCAGGATGCAGTCTGCAGCTTCACTGCACCACCTGACCCAGTACTGCTCTAGCAAAAATATTAGTCATAATGTCCTGATGTATCTCCCAGCCTGCAGTTTGCAGCTGTTTTATCACCCACTGTTATGTTATCTGCCAGGACCATAATCTTTCTAGCCTGTTTCCAAGTACTGCTATGTTGTCACTCAGCCAAGCCTCAACAAGCCCAGCTCCCTCAGCCTCCCTGTGCTGGGTTGTGTGCTCCAGGCTGGTGACCAGCCTGGCAACTGGACTTTTGCTGGAGAACCAGAGCTAGATGGAGTATTCCAGATACAGTGCCAAAAAGAAGAGAATGACACCCTCTTACTGTCTAATTACATGTACTTATATTACAGGCTAATTGCATCATGTCATAGTGTTTGAGAAATGTTTGAGAAATATGGTAAGATAGTTTTTCTAAAATAACGCTGTTCTTACAAGATCTACAAAAAATAGGGTATGCTTCCAAGATGTCTTGCCAGCATAAACAGTACTATGTGGATCTGAGAAATCAATGCATGAGCCTTCTTTATCAAAATCCTAACAAATTACTTTAAGATGCAGGGCTTGTTTTACTCAAATTTAAGATGAAGTTCACACTTGATTAAGCTGGAGAAGCAAAGCAACATGGAAAATGATTGTGAGCTGGTTTCATCTTTGCTTTCTGGCAGTGGATGCAGAAAGATGACTATCCATCACGTACACATCCTTTTCATTGCTTTTTGAAACAGCACAGGGGAGATATGTGAGTGTGGAATGCCTTCCATCTCACACAAAATACCTGCTGGTAATCTTCACAATGATATTGAAGATGGTATGAGGGATTTGCTTCACTTCTACTTTGGACATACATTCTTAACAGTCTAATTAAATGAGACTATTATTTTAAAAATGTATTTTTAATTACTTGAAATGACACAAAAAAATGGTAAACATGGAGCTCACCTTAATTTCATACAGTGCATGTTATAATGTCTAAGAATATTAGGAAAACAGGTGCACCCAATTCCAAACTTTGTAAGTCATATGCAAGCTTCTACATATAATTTGTATTTGAGCATAATCTGTTCTATAACTGCTTTTAACCTCTTATTTTCTTTGTAGTTCTTTCTCCAGCTTGTCATTTGCAACAACTCTCATTTTAATAAAAATATGGAAAAATATTTTCTGGTTTGGTTGTCCTTTTCTTTCAATTCCACTTTAAAGGATATTGGTTTCCTTCAGAAATGTATTTGTTGTGAACAACCATGTCAGAATTGGAGCATAATGAAACGCAGCCTGACATAAAGAGGCAGGCTCAAATATGCTTGTAATTAGCACGCAGATTAGAATTTGGTGTCCAAAATGCTTTTTGTTGTTTTCATTTGTTTGTTTGTTTTTTCTTTTTTTTGTTGTTATCATATCAAGAGGCCTCCTGAAAGAGTACGCTTTCATGTGACGTAACTTCAGTAACCAAAGAGATGTTCCTGTTCCACAAATCCTGTTCTCTCAGTATAAGATGTATGATAGCAGTGACAAGCAGCCAATCAGGTAGAAAAGCACAAGCAATTAGTGTAAGGAAACAAGTTAAACAGATTGACAGGTGCACAAGGATTTGTAAGTGTCCTGTTGGGATAGATTCAAAGGATGTGCTTGAAAGAGGGTATTTTTGTGCGTAGATATTTTTTTTGTCACACAGTGAGTGGACATACAAGGAATTTTGTGGGGAAAATGACAACTGGGGATAAAAGGCCTCTGTTGCTGACAGGGGGAGCACAGGACTTGATGCCTTAACTGTGTATTGAATTATTTGGGGAATGATAAACAGGAGCTAGACGTACTAGTATAAAAATAAAATAACATACTTGAGAGGAGGGTGGAAACAGAAACCCTATCTTACACTTTTTTACCTTCCTGGAATTGAGGCAAAAAATTAAAAATTCCAGTTTGACATGGAAAAAATTTTCCCCCATACACATAAAACCCACAATTTTCTGGAAGATTTTTTTCTTTTTTACATTATTGAGATTTTATTATTTATTTGTCAATCGCACTTCCTACGAGAATTGTGACAAAAAAACCTTATGTACAGAAAAATACCTGAATTGCCAAGTATAATCAAGAGTTAGATTTAAAAGAAGACTGAGTTTAGAGTAATACTGTGCAGAACAAACTGCAGGGTAAGGAAGGACCAGAAACAGGAAATTTAAGAGTTGGAGAAGAAGAGGTGAAGGAGTTAATGAAGGTTGAATTTCTGGGTCAGGAGGATGAGGTGGAAGGTTCAGTAAGGAAAAATGAATATCTCATTTGCACGGACAAACTAAAGAGTAGCTCATAAGACAGTGATGGGAAAAAAACCTGATTGAGAGGCTATGCTGATATGCTGGCGTCTATTGTATAGAGTGGTGGGAAGGTTATTTTAGGGTTTTCTGTTTATTTTTTTATCTCCTTCCTTTAATTAGAATGACTTGTTTGGGTGGGACCTAGGTGGAAATAGGAGGCTGCTCCTGCTGGGTAGGTGAACAAAGATCTGCCTGGAGGGGAGGTGGCAGCAGGAGGCAGGGATTCTGTAGAGCACCAGGAGCATTGGGGAGGCAGTGGGAAAGAGTAGGAACCAATGTTCTAGTAACACAAATGATGGAAAAAATTCCCTACTGGCAGAGGAGGCTGGGCACAGTTTGCTGCCACTCAGAAAGCCACTCAGTTGGCCAAAACTGGGCTGTGAAGCAAAGATTGGCCTATGTTTGCTGCTGTGAGAATAATAAATCTGAAGCAGACTCAGAAGTTGACTCTCTCAATTTTCTTGATGATTTCCAATGATTGAGGGCATCGGTGTCAAGCTGTTATTTCTTTCCAGAATGTAATTCTAAAGTCAATATGTTGTCCTAACAATTCCAATGCCAGTTATGAAAATAAAATAATTTAAATATGTAGTCAGAAAATTGCATCTATCATTGCTTTCTCTGCCCTATAAAATTACTCAAATTTTGAATGCTTGATATAGATTCTACCTGAGATGTAGCACTCCCTGTAGCTTTCAGGGCTAATCTTCCCATTCCTCTGCCCAGGAGACAGACAATACAGCTCAGCTGGATGAATTTGAATATATCAGCCAAAAAATTAATATTGGAAGACTATCTTCACATTTGAAGTTTCCATGCTTTCAATTCAATACCAACTACTGATATTTAAAAACATTTTATCTGTGTGTTTTGGTTTTATGCTTGGTGTTTTCTGGGGAGGGAGTTGTTTGGTTTTTTGAAATACTGCTTTTTCAATTTATTCCATGAATTCTCCATTGGAGTCTTCTGTTTTTTGATTGACTGTTTTCAGAGGCCATGAAAAGTGCTGAAAAGTGCAGCTTACTCTAGATGCTGGGGGAAAATGAGTGACAGAGCAACACAGCTTTTCATGTAGGAAGCAACTCACACCTCTTGGAAAGGACCCGCGTTACAATAACATGCTACCAGGCTATGTGTTCGCCAGCAAGGGTGTTTGCTTTGGGCCCAAGCACTGGCACTACCTTTGCACAGATGGGATGGCCTAGTAAAGTACACAGTGCCATTTGCCCAGCTCTCCTTCCACCAGAACCCATAGCACAAGAGGACTGAGAAGATAGTGCACCCTGAGTTCACCCACCTTAAAATGACAGTTTCACTGCTTCCTCAAGCAAGGAAAAAAGTGTTTTACTACACAGATTCAGTCAACCTAACTTTGGCTTTCTAAAATTTTCTGCTAATGAGATTGAAAGCCTAGTAAGGTCTTACTTGGTTTTGAAACTCATGGAAAATTGTCACCTTCCAGCTGGAAATGAACCAAAGGCAAGCTATGTTTGTCATGCCAAGTTATCATGGCTGCTGCCTAATAAAGGTGATTGACCTGAGCAGGATGTTCTTAACAAGCTGCTGGTGGGAGGATTAGATAAACCAAGTTTACTGAGGCAGACGTGGGAGTTTTTATGTTGTGATTTTGGTTTGAGATTTTTTTGTTATTTTTTTGTTTTTTCTTTTTCCCCAAAGAAAAGCAAGTGTTTATTTGTAAATGTTTATCTTCTAGGATAATGTGATGTTTACATTCTTGGAGTGCAAAACACTGCTCTGCTGCCTGTTGTTTTCCTCCTTATCATTTCAGCATCTTTTTGAAAATATATGAATATACATGTCATGCAAATGAGGCTTTATAAGTCAATAAATAATTGTATTTGCATTACTGCGCATGCAAATTTTGAGGTCAAGTTACAGTCATTTAAATAGTTTTATAAGCACTTCTTTTTACCTTGACGAAAATAACTCATTTTTGAAGCAGTTACTGTCATGCAGGCCACTCAACTATTTTGGACAACTTGTTTTTGCTTTGCAATGCTATTTGCTCTATCCACTGTGGCTGATCTGTGCAAATGCAATAGGAAAACAATTTGCTTGCTGGTAATCCTATAGTTCAGCAGGCCAGACCTTGTATGACACCTCTGTAACTCTGCTTGTGCAGTGTCTGGATCAAGCAGTGATTCCCTTACTAGCAGAAGCAAACATGAAGTGTATGTTACATGGCAAATGAATTCAGCTTGCATGAGCTTCTTGCTCCTTGGGGGGGAGCTGTGAAACAAAGAAGAGCAAGTAACTCTACAAATAAAGGTCTGGACATCAGGGTTATGAGATAAATATCTGCCAGAATTTGGGGAGAGTAGGGTAATAGTCCAATGTCAGTAATAGAGGCATACCAAGGCCTATGACTTTAATAATGATGCATGTCTGATGTATATAGAAGCATTTATGACCTCATGCTATAATTTAGGCGTCCTTTTTTAAAAAAAACCTGGACATATTAGGCAAAGGTTTGAAGTAATTTGCTTGAAAATATAATTTGGAATTCATCCCTGTGAAAAATTGCAATAGCAATGTCTTTGGAAGAAGAGATCAAACCAAACTGATAGCCTGGGGGGAAGCAGAAACTTTAAAATAAGACCATATGATCATCAGAGGGAATAAGAAATGTAATAACTGTTACAGAAACATGGGTAAATTCATAGCTACCAACTCACTGATATTTTACTGGATATTAAATTATTCCTAATTGAATTTTTTAAAAAGCTAGTAGTCACACAGGCAAGAGCCTCAGTGTTAGATATTTCCCTTCAGACCATTTTCAAACAGCAATTTACAAAGAAAACAACTTTTTGACCTTCAGGATGTCTTTTGGCTGCTATAAGTAGCTTTGAAGGATATTTTGCTTTCTTCCTAGTGCTGCAATAGTGCCAATGACAATTCTGTTGTATGAGGCCTCAGGGGGGTTAGATACAAACACAGATGACACTATAATGTTTGGCTGAGGAAGTTCTTGATTGTAACCTGATAGCATAATGAACAACAGAAGGTGTCAAGTGTTATTACAGTTAATGGGCCTCAGTTTTCTTGTCATGAGCTTGAACACATCTAATCCTCTTTGCAGCACAGCTTCCACCATGGTAAAGCAGAAAGAATTGTCAGGACTGCCAAAAACCTGGGCTTTGAGATTTATTGTTTTTCCCTCCCTACCCACATCCCCTCATCTCCAGATGGAGAGGGATAGGTAAGTGGGAGCATTTCAGAATAACAAAGCGTGTAGAAAGAATTACTAGACTAGAGAAAAACACCAGCAGAAGGCAAAGGCAGCCTTCCAGTACAGCTCATGTCACACCGTGTATGGACTATCCTGTTTATAGCAAACGAAGATTTGGAGCCAGCAGCAGCTGAAAATGTGACTGCAAGCATCAAGCCAGTGGTAGCTAACCAAAAATTCCTGTGCAGATAGACACATTCCTGGGACTTAAATATTCTTGCTAACCAAGGATGCAGCTGGCATCTAAAACCAGAGGTAAGGCATGAAGGGCACAAGAAGACACACATGAAAGACTGGTGTCTAGCAGCAAAGAACAAGTGACAGATTCAAATGTACAAGAGACTGTTTAGACTCCTACCTAGCAATATGGATTGAGACAAGATGAACAAGATAAGGCAATAAAATCATCAAAGACAACTTACCAAGACAGATGTAGTCAGAAAACTCTTACAAAATAAGAAAAATCATTAAAAGAGCTGAATTAAACAAACTGAAAACCTTTTATTTATAAATGAAAAAAAAAAAATCAGTATTTCAGGCAAAGCAATGTGAAAAATAATGAGTATGTCCTTTATGAATGCAATTAATGTAGAGGACAGAAGCCTCCTAGCATTAAATAATGCTTTGCTGTTCATTAGTCTGAGTGGTTTATGCAACTGGTATTTACAATTTTTGTTATATTGAACTACGAATAAAAAGGGAATTAATAAAGAGATTGGAAATAGAAGGGAGAAAGATAACACAACATCATGTAGTTCTATAAACTTCAAATAGCTACTTGAGCAGAAAAGAATTCCTCTGAAAATTTTGCTTTCAGCATGCTGCCAGAAGTAAGTTCGGCTTTACTACTGTGTCTCCTTACTGTGTGGGGCCAGAGGCGCTGGCCAGCACTTAATGACAGTGATGAGAGATTTATAGCTGGGACATAAATACAGTGAGCAGCAGAAAGGTTATATATAATGGAAGTACAAGTCATGTTCCTCTACAACCATAATTCTGAAAGAATGAACACTAAACTGTTTTCCTTAGGGAACAGTTTGAATTATTCCTATGGCCTGGTTGTGAGGATAGCTATTTGCTCTATGGCTTAAGGCTTGGCAAAAATGATGCATGAAAATGAAAATCAAAGCATGGATGTATCTTGAAGGCAATCATGAAACGAAGAACATCACAGAAAAAAATCATGGGTGAGTTGTAAAAAGGTCTAAAAACCTCTACAGGCATTACATCCAACTAATATTGTACTGGTTTTTTCTCCTTGTAGAGAGAAAGTATCATCACAGGGGCTCTCTCAGTGAGCAGTTATCTGAAAAAGACTAGTTTTGTCACTGCTTTACCCTGAACATAAGCTTTTGTGGCTCTTGAATTCTGGAAGTGCACAACTTTCAGGTGGCCCAAGTGAAATTTTTGTGCTGAAGCAAAGCCACGCACCTGGAAGCTGGCGCAGATCCTGCTGGGTACAGCAGATCCTAGATGCTGCAGGCAAGCGGCCAGCAGAGCTATCCAAGCTCCTGCTCCTGGGCTCCCCCCAGTTCAGGCTACTGCTACTCTGCAATGAAATGGGAAGTTGCTCACAGGCAGGAAATATTAATTACTTTCACAAGCTTGAATTAACTCTTCAACAACTTGCTTCCACATTTAAAGGAAGGTCACATGGCAGGTGACAGAAAGACAGCCAGACAAAATCTCTGCAATGCTGATACCCACACAACGATAGGGCTGGCTAGGCCAGATCTTCCTCCACCCCTCAGGCAGGTGTCCTTCAGAGGGAAGATATTTGTAGAGCTTTCCCTCTTGTCAAACTCTTTATTAACTGAATTCAACCTGAGTTTGCAAATAGTTTACTATTTTCTTTAAAAATAAAATAAAAAAAAAGGCCTTCACAAAACAAACAGCTATCTTTCCTAGCCTTAGGCACAGCTGAACAGCTGTGAAGAAGCATTTTAGCTATTGCTGTGCCAGTCACGGCAGAGGAACAGAGCTTTTCACAGGTGGCTCTCATTTTCTGGGTTGCTGACTTGCGACCTCACTGTTTGATTTGCAGAAGCACTGAGTACTTGCAGCTGCAGCTGGAGTTAATAGTAGCTGGGCTTTGAACATGGAAGAGCATCATGAAGCAAGTCTTCTGAAAAGCAGTTTTCAGCACTTTCAGACTGAGAATCCAAAATTAGTAAGTGTGTGGTGTGGTTTTTGGTTTTTCTTCTTTTTTTTTTTTCCTCTAGGCCTTTTAAAATAAGTTTTTCTTGCTGTATGTGTGTATGCTGTGAAAAAAAAGATATTAATATGTGTTATGCATGTAGATGCTGTAATAATGAACTTATGGAGGAATCACAAAAGAAATTAATTGCTTTCAGTCTGAACTCATGTTGAGTTTACGGAAAGAGACTTCACGGACGTGGAATATGGTAGGGCTGTGTACTGAATCAAGTAGGATAGAACAAACAGTAGTCATCGTCTTTTCTGTGTCTTGCTCTCAGAATTGCATGAAATTGTTTGAATATATACTGGGAGCTTTAGGGTCAGGCACAATCTCTCCATGTTGTGTAACTTGCTTCACTTCTATTACTACTGCTTTACTGAGATGTAAATCAGAAGGAGTGAATATTGAAGAAAAGAAACCCTTCATGACAGTGCAAAGAGAGGCCTTGTACTGTCAAAGGCCCTAACAAAGTCTGTAAGTGCACACAGAATATTCTGAGCAATGAGTTCTCATTCAAGGGCCCTGTGGTAGCCCCAAGTGAGAAGCACAGTCAAAGACTGAGCTTTCAAAAGTCAGTGGTAGCCTATAAATAACAGTACTGTAAGTACATAAAACATGGCATAATGGTTTTCCCTAGCTTTTGTAGTTACGGATGTTTTTGCTTTATTATTGGGACAGCGCAGGGACAGAGATACATCAAAGAATTGATGTGATAGTTGAATAAGGTCACCTCCAGTGACAGGCCAAGAAACATGAACTGCTTAGTTTCTCTATTTCTTAAAATGTTAAAGAGGAAAGAGTGACCTAGGAAAGGATAAGGTATCCTGAAAGTTTTACACTTTCTTTTTTCTGCATAGCTGAGACTGATGCAAGAATTGCTGCAACTGATTCTGATTAGTATCCATGTATTTAATTGAAGTCTGCCTGCTTAGGATTGATTGTGCTTAGGATGTTATGGCAGTTTTGCGTGGCAATTAGCTTAGAAACTGGAAGGTGAGTTTTGATGTCTTTGCTTGTACTGATTTAAGATTTCCCCTGGCTGTCGGAAATTACTGTCATCATTATAGTAAGAACGTGTACCTGAGACATGTACTTATGGTTCCATTTTTCTGTTTCTTAACCCATGAGGACTGAATCTCTGATAAGAACAGGTTTCTGTAGGAAGCCAGCCTGTTAAAGTGAAGACCTGAAGTGCACCTTCTTGTCTTGCTCCCTTGGGCATTTGCTGAGGGCCAGCTTGGGGCAGAGCAGCTGTGTTTGGTTCTTATGTTGGTACCCAAGTGTCAGACACCAGCGTGAAATTTTAAAGCTCTTGTCTGCTGTCCCCTACATGCTTACGAAGCTCTGTTACCCTGCTGAGGAGGACTCGGGCCTGCTGGTGGATGAAAAGCAGGACATGAGCTGGCAACGTGTTCTTGCAGCCCAGAAAGCCAACGGTGACCTAGCAAGGTCAGTAGGGTGAGGGAGGGGATTCTGCCCCTCTGCTCCGCTCTGGTGAGACCCCACCTGGAATACTGCATCCAGCTCTGGGGTCCCAGCACAGGACAGACATCAACCTGTTGAAGTGATCCAGAGAAGGGCCACCAAGTTGATTAGAGGGATGGAGCACCTCTCCTATACGGAAAGGCTGAGACAATTGGATTTGCTTAGCCTGGAAAAGAGAAGGCTTCAAGGTGACCTAATTGTGGCCTTCCTGTGCTTAAAGCGGGCTTATAAGAGAGCTGGAGACAGACTTTATAAGAGTGTGTAGTGACAGGACAAGGGAGAATGTCTTCAAACTGGAACAGAGTAGGTTTAGATTAGATAGTAGGAAAAAAAAAAATCTTTACTCTGAGGGTGGTGAGGCACTGGAACACTTAGATCAGAGAAATTGCAGATGCCCCATCCCTGGAAGTATCCAAGACCAGGTTGGATGGGGCTCTAAACTGGTAAAAAGTGTCCCTACTCACAGCAGGGAGATTGGAATTATATGATCTTTAAGGTCCCTTCCTGTCATGGGTTTGGCACTAGCCAAGTGCCAGTGCACACATGAGAATATATTTTCCTCAATTTCTGCTGTGATATAGGACCAAAAAAAAAAAAAAAAGAGCACAGCCAACCCAAACTTAGGGTATAGAGAACTTTATTACAAAACTTTATTACTTTATCCAAAAATTCAGTGATTCTACAATTCTACAATACTATGGTGTCAGTCTGTAGACTGATGAAGTGACTTTTTTAGCTCTATACACCTTATCAGTGTAAAAGTCACTGTAGGTTTAGTGCTCCTATGAACCCAGTGCACAATAAAATACAATGTCTGGAGAATATGAAAGGAGAACGGATTTTTATTATACTGACAAAACAATACAAATATCAAACATCAGCAGGATTTTTCAGTTTAAGAAGTCAAATTCATTGTTGTCTATTACACAATACATAAAGCAAAAAGAGTAGGAAAGCATGCATGGATATCTTTATACCAGTGAAGAAAATTATTTTCAACATTGGCTCTGTGTGTCTCCAAAAAGATAGTCAGCTTTTTTAATTAGCAACAAACTGAGTGTGCTTCAGCAATTTTCCACAGAGCCTATCATAAACCCTGGAAAACTGTTCAGGAGTCCTCCTACCACTCAGTTTTCAAACACAGGATTTTTGCTTCCCCGAATTTCAGCTTTGAAATGATTCCAAGCATCACCCCATGCAGCAGGATGACAATACCTGGAAACTGGGACAGCATAGTCACAAGAAAGATTGCATGCTTTCAGTAGAGTACAAATGAAGGAGACTTTCTAACTCCTAGTAATAATAATAATACTATCTCAGATGGGAGAATAAATTCCGCTAGCTTTTTACTTTGCTAAGCTATGTGCTCTGAAATGAGTCATCATCAATTCATTTGGGTTGACCCAGTTCAACTTAAAGTAGAGCTTCATCTGCCCTGATCTGATCAGAAGCTACACAGCTTGTTGGTAGCTATAATGGCTGTGGAGAGGAAACTACATACAGTGATTAACAAAAATATTTTATTACACCTACAGCCTTGCTCAGGAATGTGTATAATACTGTGTCAGCATATGGCATTTTTCACTTGCTGATTTTTCAAATATAAAAAATCCTTGTCACATTCTTCCTGTTAAATTTCTTAAAATCCTGGCTGCTCTTATTTCTGTTGTCTCTTCTTTCTGTTCATGGTTGTGCCTGAGAGACTTTTTGTCGTTGCCAAATCCATCAAGGTTTGAAGGTCAGACACTGGCCTACTGAGCTTCATGCTTTTCACAGGTTTCAGCCCTGGTCTGTACTCAGAGCAATTACAGGTGTCTTGTAGCATTGCAGCAGTGTTTCTCTGTATCTGCCTTTAGTGCTGTTAGCAGGCAGCTGGGATGCAGTGAGGAAATGAACTTTTTAATACCCTGGTGTATCTTTACAGATCTGAAATATTTTCCGTCACCTTTTGGTACTGTTGGGTGCATAAGCTGATTTGCTGTGGGCTATAAACTTATGGTGAAACAATTCTTCTGCCTGCTCCTTTGGGTGGCAAATCTTAGTTCTGCTTTCATCATCTCTTACCCCAATTTGCCTGGGTAATATTTTCTTCAAAGCTGCATACACTTTGCAGTTAAACTGGTTCCAGCGTGGGAAAAATGTGAGACATTCAAGTTATACTCATGATGTAAACTCTGCAAATCCTTGACAGGTAAATTGGAGAGAACTGAAAGGACTTTGAGAGGCTGTTTTTTCCATATATACATCCAAATATAAATGGATCAATTGTAACTGTCACTTCCTAGAAGCGTTTGTCTAACCTATTCTTAAAAACCTCCTGTGGTAGAGATTCAAATCCTTTCCCAGTCATATATTCCAGCTTGCCGTGTTGGGCACAGGAAACATTTTCTACCTTAAATTTGTGATGGAAGCCCACACTTTACTGCTAGAAGATGTAGAGGAGAAAATGATACCTTAAGCTGCTTTAATTTGCCACTTAGATGTCTGATGACTCTGAATGATTACTGATTTTCACTTTCCAGGACAAACTGTCCTGACTCATTTAACCCTTCCTTACAAGCTATGCTTTCTAGTCTTCTACTTGGTCCCATTATTTACCCAATGGTTAACTGTGAATAGTCTGGATACTTCTTTAGTTTTAGCAGTCACAACTGGGTATGCTGGTAAAGACCTGGCTGGTGCCACACAGGGCAAAAGCACTTCTCTGGTTGTCTTATGGACAATACTCTTCCTTTTATATTATTGGTATGGTGTTTGGTTTTTTAAATTAAGCATAAAATGCATTATGAGCTGAGATCAGTGACTCCCTGCTGCCCATTTGTTTTTTTCATGGCATAATAATTTTTCCTGTATAGATCTGGAAAAGTAGAATTTGCATTTGTTCTTACTGAATAAATATAGAGGTCCACTATTTCAGTAGGAGCCCCTAGAAGTCTAGCCAAACTAAGCAAGTTGGTGAGGAGGACTACTTTTTTTCTTTTTTTTTTTTCCTTTTCCTAAATAAAACAAACAAAAAATGTACTAGTTTTCAGTCAGCTGGATATTATTTGTGTTAGGCTTATGTGCTATTTTTAATCTATTAAAAATGAAGTATCAGAAAATCAACTGAAAATTTATTTGACTGGAGCCTGTACTTCAGGTGAAGGCTTAGGAAAAGGTCTGCTGTCAGAGGGTTTCCCAGTGAAAAAAATTGCATTCGTAGACCTATAAGAGTGGATGTGTATTTTTGATGTGTTTATGGTAATAGGCAGGGAATATACTTCTCAGTTATTCCTGAAATCCAGTCATGCCCTTCATAATGAGAAGATGTATCTGTTCATCTGCTACTTAAAACAGTGAATGCACAGGGGCTATATTATTTCAGACCAGAAATCATCTCTGTTAAACACTCGCAAACAAAATCTTTTGTGGCATTTTTAAATTTTGAATCTCACTAGCAAAGCCCTGCCTCTGAGTTGCTGCATATTGCCAGTTACTCAGTGACATTTGGGATATGATATTCAAGGATTCATCTCCAAATGCTGACTTTAAGCTGTCAGCACTGAGATCTTAGCAATAAGTATTTGCAGTTCAGACTAGCAATTTATGGAGTACTTAAAAAAACTACTTGATAACCTGTCTTTTAAAATAGGGGATCTTTTACTTCCTTTTTCTTGATAGATCTTTTCTTCTATAGAGTGTAATCCCATATATGTCAGTGACATTGTTAAAAAATTACATTAGGAATTTTTTTGCTGTTTTGGGCTGTTTTCGTCTTGAAGATGAACTGTGAGCAACTATTTGGTGCCATGTGCTAAGTGACACCTTTGATTCCGTTGAGCCCCTACGTAAGCAAAGAAAGATAGAAGATGCAAGAGACCTTGAAGCTTATTGTGTCTATAATTTTCTTTAGTGATTTTACTTGTGATGATTCTGATGTACTACATGAGGTTTTTAAATCGCATTTAAAATCTTGGTCTGGAGCATGACAATTTGGTTCTTAAATCATGCTGTGGTGCAATGTTGTACTTGGAAAACAAACTAGCACTGATTCTGAAACAATGCCAGCTAATAAACATGGTGGGAAAATGTTCGCCTAGCTAATGTTGCCCAAAATGAACTGCATGTGGAAAGCTGCAAACTCAAGGGAAAAAAAAAATCGTTTAGGGGCATCTTGCAGATGGTAATTTATGCAAGGCTAAATTAAGCCTATGCAGTAAACTATGGGTAGAACGGAGCTGTATGTTTCTCCAAAAGATACATAATCCACTGTGGTTTCAAGTGGTGGCTTTCCATTTTTTGATGGCCCTGTTTCAGAAATAAGCTGCTGCCCCTCCACTCCTTTAGCCTTGGCATGACTTGCTGCCTAGGGTGTTCACAAGCAGAACCTGTCCTTCTTCCCTCTGCTCCTTTGTGCAAGCTGAGGTATAGCCTGAGGGTGAATTCTTGCTCCTTGACTGCATGTGATTCAGGATAGGCATGATCTAGCCTGTATCGTCCAGGCAAAAGAGTTCAGCACCTCTGTATTAAGTATGGCAGCGTTACCTTACAAAGAGAAGAGCTGCCTCTTCCACCCACAAAAGGAGAGCAACTTTTGCAATGAAATAAACCCAAAGTCATGGCTTACCTGTTTGCTCTAAGAAGCAAAAATCTTACCTTAGTTAGACCTATCATGATGGGCAAGCAGTGTTATTTGTAAATAGAAATGTGATACAAATGGAAATTTAGACAGGAAACAAAGTTTTGATCAGTCATTTTTCCTGCCATCCTAATCCCTGGAATAGCCTTTTAATTTAACGTGTGTTTAATCTGGATTAAGCAGAGTAAAGGAAAATTTTGCTTAATGGAAAAAAGTGGAAGTAAGGAAGTAAAATATTTAAGAATAGCTCCAACAAAAAGCTTTGAATTGCATTGCAGAGATGGGTGGAAGAAAAGACAAAACAAACTACCACAGACTTGTCTCATGCTTACTTATGTATATATGAAACAGGACTCCTTTTGTTCTGAGTAACAGTTTGGAACTTACCTATTTTAAAACTTCTGCCGATGATAGAAATCAGCTGAATATAAAATTTGTTAAAACTCACTATTCTGTCATAACTTAGAATTTAAGAGATCTGGGGAGTGGATGATATTGATGGGCTTTATTTTGTTTTCTATTTGTTCAAATAGCAATGTTGATTGCTTAATTATCTTTGATTTCCTGTGAGAGATAAAAAGCAAATGTCTTTTCAGCACATGTGGCTTTCGCATGATATTAAAATGGTGTTGTCTTCTTGTAGTAGCCGGCCTAGCAAATTTGTGTTGATCCAGTAAAGATGAGCTGCAGAAGTGAATAGACAAAAGCTTTATGGCATCTATAGATGTAGCCTAGATGATAAACTGATAGAATCCAACCAGGTACTTAGACTGGTTAGAAGTGTGTGGGAGAAAAGAGCTGTACATACACTTTTTGCTTTTGAATATGAAAGAACAGATTGCCTTTGAGACATTGAAAGAAAAATACAGTATGTAGGGTAATTGTTAAGTAACTGCTTTCTCCTCAGCCTTGTTTCTATGTCAAATGTAGACGAGTGAAGAGATTTGGGTAGCTTCTGTCTTCTGTAGAAAGTCTACAATTGCCCCAATGCTGCTGGCACCCTGAAGTTCCCCATTATCAGCACATCTGGTTTCATCAAGAGCCAGTGATAAGTTACCCACAGTTCTTCTGCTAAAATGTCTGTGTTGTTTTTGTTTTGTTTTTTTTTTTTAATTTACAGTGAAACAAACTGTAAGATTCAGTGACACATGTATTTCTTGGTGCTGCATAAAACCAAACAGGCACCAAAAGGGAAGTCAAAAACTCAGACCTGCATTGCAGCAAGGATTTGTTCAGTAATTAGTCCAGCACAGCATTTAGTGTAGTAAAGAAACATTTGCATGGGAAGGGAAAATCTCTAAAAGACCAGCCAGATTGTCTTCCACATCAGGCAGAAATAGCAGTGTTGAAGTGAAGAATGAGAGTCCTGTATGATAATTTAAAGGAGAGTGAGGCCATAGGAGATTGCAGATGGCACAAGGGAAGACTGTATGTTCTGTAGTCTTGATTGTTGTTAGGAGTGACCAGTAAATCAACAGAAAGAAGTTTTACAAAAGAATATGGAATTTGGTTGGTTGATTGGTTTTTGTTATCTGGGTTGGTTTGTTTTTTTTTTTAGTTGCTTTTGGTGTCTTTTTTTTTTTTCTTTTTCTCCAGAAATCTCCATTTCCCTGGTGTTTAAGTACTCAGCAATGGGCTAATTTGCTTCTAACGGTAGCGCTATATTTTTTCTAAAGATAAATAAATATGTATATACAGCAAATATAAAAAGCAAACTCTTTTCGCTTATAAACAATTTGCATTTCTATCAGATGTGAGCGATCTAATTATAGAAACACATATAGGCTGCTCTGTACTGAGATGCTGGAAAAATCTGAGCAATTCTGCTACTCTATCTTTTGATTCCTTTAATCTCAGTGTTTTCAAGAATCAGTTCTGCATGCTCTCACCTCATTTTTACATAAATGGAGCATACTTATCATTATTTAGAGATTTGGGTTCCTTAAAATAAGTTGTTAAGCAACTTTAAAGCCTACATTCTCAAAATTTCAGGAAAGAACTAGACATGTGAATCACTTTGACATTTTTGAAAATATTGCTTCAATCCTCTCTTTCATCTTGTAATTTTAAAGGATTAAAGGCTTGACTGTCCTTTTAAGTCACAAGCCAGCATTATCACTGGGAGTAATGGCACTGTATTTCAAGACACATAGAGCTGTCTATCTTTAGAAGACTTCTGAAAGCTTGCTTGTAAAGTAGATAGATGTAAAGATCATCCTGAGAATGGGGGTGGCTCTGGAGACATAGGCAACTCCAGGAGTGGTGGTTTGCAGAGGTACACTCTTACGGCTGCTTCAACAGTTTCTCATGTAGTAGTGGATAAATAGAGAAACTCCAACTCTTTGGGAAGAATAGAAGGGAGGAGATAGTTCTAAGGCTTGCTTGGTCTGAGGTACCACTGTAAATCCATTCTGAAAACAGAAAATCTGTTGGTTGGTAAAAGCACTCAGTTTGGCAATCAGAATAAGGTGACTACAAACATCTGTATATCTCAGGTGAAAAAGAGCACTCAAAATTACTTCCCCGCCCCCCCCAGCTACTTAATGTATGCCCTTAAGTACAAAGCAGTACCAGTACTACTCGTACTAGAGCTAAAGTAGTAATCTCCTCAAAGCAATATTGATTTTTATATTTCTCTCACTAGTTCCTAACGTCGTATGTGATAGAGTGCTTTGGTTATATCTCATCCTTGCCCTTTGTTTTCTCAGCATTAGTTGTGGTGTAGATGGATATCTTTTTAGATGCAAGAGCATCTTTAGTTACAGAATGAAGCAGAGGTCTGTTAAAGAAAGATATTTATCCAGTCATTTACTGGTAGAAGATCTTCTCAATCACCTTGCTCCAAGACCCTCCAGCACAGCATATCTTGCTTTCTGCAGGCATTGTCTTATTTGGATTAAAGTGTCCTGGTGTCACATACAGTGTCCCTGACTTTTACAGTTGCCTGGTTAACCTCTTATTTTTTAAAGATATTTCCCTCGACTGCCCTTCTTCTTCCTGGCCTGTTGTCACCTCCTGTCCCTGGCTTTGGTGCTTGTCCCATCCTGCTCAGCAGCTGGTGATCTGGGCCTTGCCAAACTTCCAAAATGCAGCATCAAGTCCTCCCATACACTGCTTTTCCACAGCTGGCCTTCCAGATATAGCTTTGACTTACAGCGAAACAAATTTCCAGAGAAAGCATTTAGCTGCCTTGATTAAGTCTATATCCCAAAGAATTTTTGTAAAGCAAATAATTTCTTCTCTCTACACTGATAGGTTTTACTGAAGAGCGATAGCTTATTATACTTCAAATGGCAGGTAGAATTTCAAATCACAAACTAAATCTCATCATATATGCTTGAATTTCAAATTTTCTTATTGTTTCTGCTGCACTGAGGGAGTCATAAGCTTGTGTGTTGTCTGCTACAGCTCTATACAGCGCATAAAGGAACTTGTAAAAACACCATATGATACTATTATGCAACATGCAGCCATTAGATTTCATTAAACTCTGGCTGGTAGATTGGTCTCCAAAAAACAAATCCTTTCTGGCCTATTGACATTTACAAATTGTGACAAAATGCCTCCTGATTTCATCTTTGATAAGATAAATGGAAGGAGATCTTTAAATTTATTAGGCATGACCGCCTACTCTGACCTGTACAGGTTTCCTCCATTTAGTAAGTTTATAGGTTGGATTAGTGAGGATGGTCATAATTATTGCATTTTGTCCACAAAAAGGATGATAAATGTCCCTGCTTTCAACTACTACACTGGAGAAAGAGTAAACATTAAAAAACATTGGATAGGTAACATTGCAGGAGAGCTGATTTCTTCTTAAGAACAGTCTTTGTTTTTGTCTTAAAATCCAGTGGAGAATCTAAATTTCATTTTTCTGATCCCTTCCTGCTTAAAAGACACATCCTTTCAGAAGCCTTTTGAGATTAAAGTTACAGACTGACCAAAACCTGCTCATACCTTGCCAATCTTTTCTTTCTACTCATTTTTTTTGAATGCTGCATGCTTTTGATGCTGATAGAGAAACACACAGTATTGTTTCTGCCAGTGAACGATTTTTTATGTGATTCAAAATGCTACATCTTACTGGAGCTTTAATTTTTTTATTTGCTTATTTATTATTTATTTATTTAAACAATAAATTATAGAAGTAGCAAATCTTGGCAGAAAGATAGCAAACCATATTTTTTATTTTTTTCAATCTTGATGATGTTTTCTCTATAGCTTATACTAACTTACCTTGAAGTTAGATAGTTTTGGCTGTCAGTTCATTTCAGGCTGTCTTACTGAGTTAAAGTAATAAATTTTAAACTTCAAAGGATCTAGTTGTGTTTTGAAGTTGGGATCTGAAAACAACTAGCAGCAATTTACTTGTATTCTTAATTCAGAGTATTGAGCTACCACCTCTACATGTATTCCTGCTTTGTGTACCTTATCAGTGGGATATTGGGTATACTGGCAGTAGTAAAGAAGGATCTGGGTTTCACTAGGCAGGCTGTACAAACATCTGTAATTCTCAAGTGTAGGAACTTTTTATAGTTTTTTCTTAATCGAACATTAAAACCTTTACTTCAAGAGTATACTCAGTTCTGGTTTATGCATTCAGCAAAGAAGCTGGAAAGGATTCAAAGTAAAAAAAAATGAATGATGTGACATTTGGAAAAATAATCTTAGCATAAGAGGAAAAGAAAGTCTGTTTTATTAGAGTTGCTTCAGAAATGTCCTGATAACAGCCTGGGGCAGGATTTTGTTGGAGACTGTGGTGCAGGGTAGAACTGGTTGTAAACAAGCAGGGAAGAAACGGACTTGTCAAAACACCAGCTGCCTCCTCAGTGACTGTCTAACTTATAGGCAGGTCTTTAATTTGGTAGGAAGCTCCTAACTTTAACAAAATCCAATAATAAAATTATTTTGTTGTGTTGTTTTGATAGGAGTCAGCGGATTTGTAGGCTACAGAGAGCATAAGCACATAGCAGGCATGTAACTTTACACAGTACATTTTTACCCACAGAAAGATTAAAACAGAATTACAAGTGACTATTGAAATTGAGAAGCATGCTCTGAGATGTATTTCAGTTTAATTGAAGTGCCATTGTGAAGAAATTGTCTTTTTACAATAATTTTTAGAAAATATACTCTTTGGAAAGGTTATATTCATGTAGCAATGTCACAAATTTGACTTAATGACTAGAAAAACAGAAACATCCTAAAGTCCCTTGAAAAGCCAAAAACTGGCAAGAACGGTAATCCAAAACTCAACCTCCAGCAAATTAATTATGTGTAACAGAACATCCAGTTTTCGTCTGGAAAACACTGCAGAAACCTAATTTGATGCTTAATTAATAGATGCTTCTGGTTGTATTCAGTCGTCTTGGCCTACTGCAGAGGAAAATGTGTTTTTATTTGTTAGCCATGGAGAAACAGCCCAGCTTCAAGACTACTTACTTCATCTGAACTTTCATCTCATTTATTAAGAACATAATTATTTATACATTTCTCATCAACTATTCCCGAATAAACAAAGAGATAATTACATTTGTGTCAAATACCCACAGTCAGGGACTTTCAGCTATTCAAAAAGCTGTGTATGAGAAATAAGGCCCTGTCACATCAGGAATTATTCTGAGGCTTGTGACACCTGGATAAAAACCTACAAAAATGCTCTTCAGCCCTTTTTTTGTCTGTTTGGGCAAACTGTGTACTTTTTTTCCTCTTGGAATGTGGTCAAAAACTTTCAGAAACACCTTCCAAGTGGGCTGCTATGAGATGGGGGAGGAAGGAGGGCAGGTGGCTGCTGCTGCAGACACATACTGTTATTACCTGTAGGAGGTTTGCCCTGTCCCCCATCTGTGAGCCCAGAGATGTCGTGGGGATGCTGCTTTGGGAATGGTACATGATTCTTGGCTGCAGGGTGGCATCACAGCTGCCACAGTTTGGCTTGGGAGCCCGAGCTGGTGGTGTGAGAAACAGAAATGAAAAAAATAATGCAGATGGCTTTTATCTACAGCAATGAAAACATCTTAAGTTTGTCCACTGTTTCCATGGTGACCATGCCATCATATAGTCTCCCTGGGTAACAGGCAGGAGGCGGAGAATGCTCAGAGACTTGAAATATATAAACCAGCATATTCTTATGAGAAATTGTTTTGCTCAAAAAGCAAATAGATGAGGGTATTTTTTGTGGAACTGCATCTGTGCTTGCACTTGTGCAATCTCAGAATGACAGTGGCTCTGTTGATGGGGCTGTCAGCTATTCAAAAAGCTGCGTATGAGAAGCAAGCCCCTGTCGCATCAGGGGGAGTTATTCAGAGGCTTGTGACACCTGGATAAAAAACTAATCTGCACATTACATCCTTTCAGGTTTTGGTGTAGTCCATGTATATCCTGAAACTGGGTGACTGTGAACCACCTGCACTGGACGGCTTCTCTTTTTGTTGGTGGTGTATTCTCAAAAAGATATCCAACTCTTTCATGTTGATCAATTATTCTGTAGTATTGTTTGCTTCAGTTTTGTGTTTCAAAGGAAGAAACAAAATGAGAAAACAAACTAAACAAAGGTGGAGGGGGAGAGGGGAAAGGAAAAAAAGGAAAAATGGTATTTTCGACTGACAGGACTAGACCATCAGGGGAGCACTGCCTAGGTGCTGGCTGCTGCACTCTGAGCTGTGGAGGAGATCATTCTGCTGGAAGGGCAGGCTGCACACTCTGCACCTATCAGGGAAAGGGGTGCTACTAGGGAATCTCCAGGAGAACCTGGTGAGAGAAAGTGGTGGGGCAGTCGTGCGTGGCGAACAAGGAGTTCTGCTCGCAGGAGCAGGCCACAACAGGCTGGACTTGGAAGTTTTCACCTTGGGACCCCAAATTGGCTTCAGTCACTTTGCAGTGTGACCCTGTTGTCTCAATTTTTTTGCAATCTCTTTGCCCCTTTCTTTTTGCAGTTAGAGGTGGGAAGGGTGAGGGGTATGACTAAACCTTATGCCATCAGATTTTTCAGTTTGTTCTTGCTCTACTTGACTTCGGTTACCCCCTGTCCTGACTTGCCCTTGCAGGTGGCAGCTCAGGTGGCCCGGTTCCTGGGCACAAGGCATTCCTATTCAGCTGGGAACCTAAAAGGACACTCTGGGATTGTGTGAAAGGCTGGTTTTAATTTACATGAAATGATGTTATACATACATAAACACTCTGTGCATATTTATCATCTACATCTGCAAGACTCATCTGTACTGTATCTAATAATTCTGTACAGAACTGGTAAATTTTTGCCCTTTAAAGGCAAGCTCCAAGGAAATGCTTCTCTTGTGCTTCCTACGAAGCTAAGGCGAACAGAAGTGATATGGGAATCTGCAGCTCCAGCAACACAAGTGCCATGGACCCAGTGGCCAGTTTTGACTGAGACTGAGCACTTCCACCTTCTGTACTCCAAAAATCCTGTTATGGGTAAGGAGGATGCATATAAGTAAGCAAATAAGCATACACTTTATATACCTAAAGACCAGCATATATTTGTAATATAATGGAAAGATTGAGTCTAATTATTATTAGTTGTAGAAAAACAAGTCTAATAATTCCATTAAAATTGTCACAGACAAATCTCTTGGGTTTTGTCCCATTCTTGGTATTATGCTACCTCACCCATTCTTCTGGTTTCTAAGGTTGAACAACCATGTTGGTCCAGCAGGAACTGCTGTTAGTAAACCCATTCTGACTCTTCCCAGTCACTTGCTCTTTCATGTGCCCAGAAATGTATTCCAAGAGGATTTACTGCATTATTTTCCCAGATCTGGTGTCTGTACTTCACTTTTTCACTTTTTTCAGGATCACGAACCACGTTCCAGTGTTCTGATAGCCAGCGCTCTGACTGATTATTTCATGCTCACCTGGTTCTTCCTGTGTTAGTGAACTGCATGTCCAGCTGTGTATCACATCTGGTTGGCCCATCCTGTACCAATGTCAACAAGTTATCTCTAACATCATCCAAAAATCTCTCTTAACTGCTTGTGTCCTGCCATGTCACCTTTGCTGAAGATGCCAGGGCAGTTATATGAGGGCAAGGGTCTTATCCAGAGACTTCCTCACTTTGTTTAAAGAAATCTTCATCAACTTTCTCACTTTAGTGTGATGTGGTACACTTATTACATACCCTGTAGATACCCACAGCACCTGGCAGCTTGAGCGGCATTCCCAGGCCCCTGTGCACACCCTTCTGTTGGGAAGGATGAAAAGCTGACAGAAAAGTTGTACAGAGATGAATGCTTAGGAGAAGGTTTTATAGAAATGAAAGCAAGTTTTGATATATAAGAGAGATTTTTGTACAGGTTGCTGCTAAAGCAGCGGAGAGAACAAAGGTTGAGTTGGAAGGTTTAGAACAACGACTTAGTCGAGTTAGAAGGCAGACAGTCCAGAACATTGAGTGGTCTGTAAATCAGGCATTGTTTCTACCAAGAGCATAGGCAGACAGAGACGTTATTTACAAAGGTAGAAGAAAATTCCACTGCAAAACAAGTTTTTAAAGTTTAACGTGTAACTACTAACTCAGGTGATTGGTTAGTTGCTAACATAATATGGTAATTTTAGCAGTTTTGATAGGTTATATGTAAATGTAAAGGTTTTGTGTGTGATGTTAATTGGTTGTTATATAATAAGCTGCAAAGCAAAGAAAGAGATATAATACTTTGTAACATGTATAGAATCAGACTTCAGGACACACGGCTTGCCTTTGGCCAGCAGCCATAAGCATTACCCACGACCCCTGATGCAATAAACAGCATTTCATGAGGAGCTGTCTGGAGTCCCCATCTCTCTGTCAGGCTCCTACACCTTCCCCTGGCAGCAGGATTTGGGGTGTGGTTTTCTCCTCCGTGCTGCAGAGCAGGCTGCTTCTCCCACGACTGACTGCTCCTGCCCACCGCTCATTTTACTTGTGAGGAACTCCAGCACTCTCTTTGTGGGGAATGGCACTGAGGCATTGTCTGCATGTGTGCAGGGAATCTTCCCCCAGCAGGTCCTGTCTTCTGCAGCAGCTGATACCAGTCCTCTGGGTGCTCCCTATGGGTCCCAAAGTTTGCTCCTGACTAAGTGCAGTCCTTCTCCTTGAGCAGAGGGCATATTACTGTCTGTATTGCAAGTAAACTGGTCTAGCAGTACTGGAATTCATCTTTTAAGTCCATCTCTCTGCTAGAGAAAGCTATGTGGAGCTGTTATCATCAACATTTCACCTGTTTTTTCATCTTTCTTTCCTGTCAGCTGCAAACTTTATCAGCAGAGATTTTTTTGAATTTGCTTTCAGGAATGGATCTGCCTTCTTGATGACCTTATTCAAAGCAGAGAGGTTTGAGATTTGGCAGACTGTTTGTGTCAAAGCATGACTTGATGGATGGTATAGTCAAGGTGTGTTCATTACTCAAAACTGGAGGATTAGATCTGCTTGTCTGGCTCCTAGGTACTTTCTGAGCACAGAAGTTGGTAGCTGGGAGGTTCCAAGGAGATATTCATATGTACATATACCCTCTTACCTCTCTTGCCCAGCTAACAGAAGATCTGAAAATGCAGAATTAATGTACCATTGAAAATCAAGTGATCAACAGAAAACAGCATATGCTGTGACACAACTAAGGACTTTGGGCAAAAATGGGACAGTAGAAGATGTGTGAATAATTTTCATACGCAAAGAGGAACATAGGTGGATCATTGGTTGGTCCCCAGGAATTTCTTTGTGGCATCTAAATTTCAACCTGTCCTGTTTCAGAGAGTTCTGGAAAGGAGAAAAAGCTCCTTTCTGTGAGTCCACAGCAGGTGTCTTAATGCTTAAAGTCTTGCAGTGGTGATGGCTGCTTCCAGTTTTTTGATCTCTGTGCAGGTCCTGTTACTCCCTTTTGACTTCTGTTCCTTGCTTTAAGTCATCAAATATTCAACAAGATTCATGTTTGCATGAAAAATAATAATTGAGATGTAAGAAAGGTGCTCTTTCCAGCCTTCATATGATCACCACTACAGGGTTTATTAGAAAACAATGTAGATGTTATGCTCTCCAGTAAATATACTGCTTCATATCTGCAATCAGTTAATCTTAGAGCTAAGAGTGTGTTTGTCTTGCATACTTTATTGTGATGTTCAGCAGTTTGATAGTCTGTCACTGAATGGTCCTGTTTCCTTGCTGCTTAATCTCAGTTAATATCTGTTTTCTCAAAGAGATCTGGATTTTGAAGGACTTTGAGCACTTTGGGAATTAAAACTGTAGGGGTGGGGGGAAGGAGGGGACTTTGACCTGGTGTCCAACAGTCTTGACAAACACAGTAAATTGGCATGCCACTTCTAAATAATTGTAACTGTCTCGGGGTACAATAGCATTTCAGGTGAAGTTTCATCATTTACTTCTGCAAATAGGCGTTGACAAGAGAGTTAAGATTTCAATTTTGTTTTCCAGAAAGTCATGAATTAAGAGTTAAGACGTGGTGGAAAAACTCTGAGCTTGCTCAGTGTTGTGGTTTGACTGGCACAGAATGGCCAGGCTATCCTGGGGGTAGTGAAAAGGGTTGTTTGTTTACTGTCTGTAAAGTTACAAGAGGAAAGGTTAGTAATGCAACCAGAAGGAGTTCCACTCCGGATCACAATGATCAGCAGGGTGTTTTTTCAGATGGTATATTAGCTTTGTAGGTTCTTACCTTGTGCTAGTTCACAGTAAGGAAGCTCCCTGGAAAGTTTAATGAGACCTCCCACCATGGTTATTTTCCTCTCTTTATTTCTGTTTTAAGAGATTCCACAGAATCAATTAGGAGGGAAGCTGATTTCACTTTCCACACTGTATCAGTGTGTCTGCTCAGAAGTGCAAAGCTATAATTTTGCTATTTTATTATTTTACAAAAAGATAGGGCTGTTCAAGATTGTGGTGCTAGTAGCCTAGTGGTAAGACAAGTAATGGGAAAACTCAGTAAGTGTTCAAAGATATCTTACATTTACTGGATTTCTTTTTCCCATGAAAGAAATGTCTGTGGTATTCAGTATCTGGTAATAGAATTGGGCAGAAAAGGAGTAGCCACAGTGAACTTGTCATTAAATATGTACAGTCGGATTAGAAATTCGTGAAAAAAATACTTCATTAAGCCTGGTGTCCTGGAGATTTAAGCCTTCTGTCCCTCTGCCTGGCCTCTGCATGCACTGTGAAAAATATAATTTCAAGCTTTCTTCACTTCCATTGGGATTTTGTCAGTGTTTGGCTTTCAGAGCACTGCCAGCTACCTCATGTTCCCTCATGCCTTGGGAACAGGCAGCTGCAGCTTGTGTGGAGTCTGCGTGTGGCCCACTTGGCAGGTGACTGAGCTTGAGGGGCTGTCTCACCACACACCTTAGAGAGCTCCAGTTTACCTCTTCCTGATTCTTGGTCACTACATTTCATCCAACATAAAAATAATTCTTTAGGAGTTCAAAAGGGTTGAAGGGTTATGAAGACAATGATGGATAGGCAGAAAACAAGTGGTGCGTTCCGAAAGTCACTCAAGAAATGAAAAGTAAAGAGCAAGATGTGATTTTCTTGAAGCTTTAGAATTCCATGCCTGGGCATTAAAAAGAGACTTTTCCTCTTCATAATTTTTTTGCTATAGGTAAGAAAATCCTCCCTGTGTGTAATGCTGTAATGCACTCAGTCTAGGGGAAAATCAGTGCTAACGCTTCTGGTAGGGATTGACAGATTTGATCCTCAGGGAAGGATTTGGACTTACTAGTTTTGGGAACAGAATAATCCTTTCTGCATTTCAGTCACAGTCAGCACAAACACAGAATTTGTAAACAATAACAGAAGCAATGAACAGTACGGAGGTGGGAGAGATAGTACTGAAAGGAAAATCCATCACAAGGAAATAGTGGTAAATTTTAAATTCATCTTAAAGTGAAAGGAATAGTTACAACCAACAGTTTAGGGTAATTCTTGAAAAGAATGAACCTGTTGAAAACTGTTGATAGAGCAAAATTTAGGAAAAAAAATAGTAGGTCTTTGTACTGTATGGTACCCAAAGTGTTAACAGAAGTGGTATAAATGCGTTTCTAAAAATATATACTTATGAAGAATGTCAGTGAAGCTGCATGAGTTTTTACCAGGGCTGGCTTTCTTTTATATTTATAAACCTTGCCTACTTGCGTGGTCTCTAAAGTAATTTGAAATTCCATATTTGCATATTTATGTCTTAACCTTAATATAGTAATAAAATGTATAACCATCTCCATTTTATTATGTATCTCATGCTTGATTTTAAATTAAAGAAAGAGAACCAATTATTTCAGCTATAAGGTACGGCAACTACAGGGATTTTTTTTAAATTAATTTTACAGTAAGTGAAATTTGTTACTGTGCTTTTTAATTGTAGTTATATTTTTATATGATAATTAAATATTTTCAGGTTGGAGTTTTTTAATTTTTATTTTTCTGTGTGTGTAAAGAACCAGTATCACATGTATACCAGATAACCTTGCATTTAAAACACAACATGAGTTTGCTTCTGCAAGAATTGCCACGTCAATACTTCATTAATATATGCTTCTATGAAGTTGCTTTGTGCTACAGATCGTGTGTATATCATTCCCCAGGATGAAGCACTAGGAAAAGACCTCTCTCCATTTACAAATTTCTCTGAAATTATTAATAAATAATAATTCGCTTTTCAGGGGGACTTTGCACTATATTATAACATGTATTCAGCCAATTGATTATGTGATTATAGCTGGTCTTATAAATGAGATTTTTCTAGAAATAGATTATTACCAGGAGACAAAATAAGAGGAGTATTTTCTCCATCAATGAGATTTCAGTGTCCATAAGAACATATCTTGTGGAAAGGTTTATATGACGGCTATAGTAAGTGTAAAATGAAATAAATGCTTATGTTGTACATATCTAATTCATCTATATGATCTCCATATAGAAAACATTCAATAAAAATGCTCAATTAATAATACTGACATTTTTGTACAGAAGAGAAGGCTGAGTAATTTGGGTGGTTTTCTTGTTTGCAGTATATTGTGCTTATTCTCTTTAAGGGAAAAAAAAGAGAATTGTGCTTAAACCTTGATATACTTGAATCATGCAAATCATTTAAGGATGCAAATTGCTTTTACAGATAATGAACACAGTCTAATAAGTGATGCTTTAAAATTAAAATAATCAATTTAAAATCTATCAGTCTATAAAAAAAATTACGTTCTGGCATTGTCATCTTGGTCTCTAATTTTTCCATTTCATGCCCTCTTCTTGTGTCAGGCATATTAGTCACCCCGAATGTCTTTGAATTCAGGTTTCAGCTTGGCACGATTCAGAAATATTATTAACATATATGAAAGTGTGACATTCTTTGCGTACTAGGTCAGTTCTGATCTGTTTGGTATAGCTATGAAAGATACTTCAGAATGATTGCTTAAGAAAAAAAGTAATTTCCTATCCCCAGGGTTGCAATGAAAATCATTAGCTGTGATATAAAAATCTTCTGTTAAATGGTGGAATAGTCCTAATATTCCAGATGCTCAAAAACTGAATGTGGAGATAAAAATTTTCAGGAGTTTAAGTTCCTTATGTCATTGAACTCCATCTGGACATAGTGGGTAAAAAAACAGGACTATTCTCTGCACCTTCTGTTTTGTGGGATAAATAAGTCAAGCTAATATTTAGCCTTCCCCTAAGAAGGGCTTCTAAAATAACAGTAGTGATGGGAATGGAAAGTCTTTCTCTGCATCTGTTGCACAATGAATTAATCATTCTCAAATGCTATGACTCAAGATGCATATGACAGTCCTTTTTGGGTTATTTGCTGTGTCTGGAAATATTTTGGTAGGTAATTTTTAAGGTTACATTTGATATTTTCGCATTTAAATGTGATATTTAAATATTTATTCCTCAGCTGCCAACCGATGAACTCCAAACTTGACGTGTACTTTTGTTTTACTGATTCATCATGGAATGGTTTGGGTTGGAAGGGACCTTAAAAATCATCTTGTTCTAGTCCCCTCTCTGTAGATTCTGAAGACTTTGCAAATTACTGCTCACCTACGTATGCAACACATACAGGTGTGTTATATGTCAGCTCTGGGCTAGAAAAGTGTTGTGTCAGTGCCTGCTGCTCTCAGAGGTGTGTTTGCATCCTGTGAGGCCTGGTCTGAGCAGGTTTGCATAGCTCAGGTGCAAACCAGGGTTGCTCTGGGGCAAAAAGCAAGAGCTGCTGAGCCAGAGTTTGTGTCCTAGCACAAAGGCAAGGCTGCTGTAATGCCAGCTGATTGATAATAGCCAGCCTGCTCGTGTGCCCTGCAGCCCTTTGCTGCAGGCATGTGATCAGTTCATAAGGAAGAGATTCCTGACCATCAATCCCAAAGGAGTCCCTTGCCAGGGTGGTCTGCCTCCTGTGGCCCATTTCTTCTGTCAGAGCAAAGAGAGAATCAAATTTTCTCAAGAGATCAACAGATTTTGTCCCTTAGGATCTTTCTTGTCCAATGTTAGCTTTCTTGCATTCATTTAGGAGGTAGGGCGGAGGAGGAGAAGAAAATTGCAGATTTCCTAGAATTATTCAAGAAGCCCAGTAGAGTCCTCTGCCTAATTCTGCTTCACCAATAGGAAGAATTAGTTGTAAGACTAAATTCAGATTTAAACTTTACAGCTTAGTAACTTAGTGTATTAAGAGGGACAAATTCACATCTGTCAGTGCAACTGTAAGCAGAAGATTGTCTAGTTCTAAGTCTTAATATTTACATGTGTCCAATATCTAATGCACTGAGAGTATCTTGATACTCTCAGTGTCTACCTCAAACAGGACCTCTGCTTTAAGGATATTTGCCCATTTTAGTATGTCTTCAAGAAACTAGAATTCCCACTGTTCATAGCAGAAATATGATAGAGGAAAAAGAAAACTAGAACTAGAGGCAGATGGAGACAAAGAGTGTTATTGGGTGTATGATGTGTGGAACTAGACTTGCTGATTGCAAATGCTGAGCATAGGAACTGGGAAAGAAGTGTGACTTAGAAATGTGAGCTTTGTATTTCTAAGAATTGTTTTTGGTTTCTGGTGTTTTGAATCTCTGAAAAAAAAATTGAACTTTTTTTTTTTTAAATAACGTATGAAGGCCTGGCCTAGTGATGATCAGGGTCCTCATATACATAAATTTGCAGATATAGAGGCAACAAATGTCTCTAATACTTCTGAAAATGTGGATGTAATACTTTAAAAATGCCTAGCTGCAATTTCTCATTTCCACTATGTGGAAGCCCTTAGGTTCATGCCTTGGTTCAGTTATTTTCAAGATTGCAACAACTACTTCTGTGCCGCAAATGTGTAGCGTCACGTATTAGCTGACAGGGACTGACCTGGGCCTTTTTGCATCTCTAGTGTTTCCAGTTTTGTAAATGACATACTCAGGAATGCTGCTTCAGATCTACTTACTGAAGGAACAAAATGAGTCTTAACAGTGTGCCAGGATGAGCAAATAGGTTGTAATTTAGAGTCCAAAAAAGCAAACTAAGAAGTGTTAATTATCTCATCCCTTTGTACATTTGTCAATTTCTAACTAGGCACTATAGTTTTAATTTACAATACGACTCCGTTCCTCTTCCATTTTGTTACTTAATGCCAGTTCATTGGTGTGGCTGTGGTCTTTTGTCATAGAATAACCTCAGAACCGCTTTCTGTGAGCACACTGAAAACCATTTTTTTCAGTTTTGTAAATCAGGATGTTTTAATCCAAATGAGTAATGAGATAGTTTAATCTTATTGGGAAGACACGTAAAAAAAATTTATTTCTTCAGCTATAATGAAGAGGTTTAATTGCGTTATCTTGAATAACTCAGTACAAGGTAAAAATTAATTTTTTCTTAAAAAAAAAATCAGTTCATTAAGCATTCTTTTTTTTCTGACAAGTGACAAGAATGGGCAATGTCTTTGCCCCTCTCTTTCTGAAGCAGCTCTGTTTGATTCAGCTGCAATAGATTTATGTCTTTTAAGTTGTTTTGATACCTAGGTTCTCTAGCTATTCTTATTTTCCTTGATATAAATACTGATCTTGAGTTATGGGACAGATCTACGCTGTTAGATGAAAAGCATCAGAAGCATGTGTCTAAATTTTATGGAGTGTAAGCTTCATGTAAAAGTCAAAAGTAAGCTTCTATCCCAATGCTTTCAAAACAAACTTAACATGTCATTTAGTCCTAATGTTAAAAAAAAAAAAAGGAAAAAAAATATGCTCTTGTGAAGAGAATGAAGAGAGACATTTTGGGCATTTTTAGTGAAATAACTGACATTGGTGTGCATTACTGATAAGCTTACAATCAATCACTTTGGTTGGGGGAATAACAGGAATGAGCGTACTGTAGTGTAGAACTTGGAACTGGGGATTGCAGTGGGACAGTAATCACAAGTCAGAAGTAGCAGGCATGACTCAAACACAAACTTGTTTTTCAGCTAAATGATGCTGTGTTTAATTGTAGATCAAGGATACAATTAGAGGTTTTGCTCCATTTGGAATACGTTTGACATGCAATTTCCTTGCCACCTGGGTTCCCTGCCTGACTTCTTACTGGTAGCACTAGATCTATGCCGAGTTCTAACCTCTAGTTTGGTGTTATGCAAAGTGCTTACCATGTGCGTATACACCTTAATATAATTTGGACATGATCCAGTTAATTGTAACAGTGAAACACAGTTTCTGTGTAACATAGTCCTCTGAGGGTGTTGAAGACTGAAGTGTGTCAAATATATTCACCTTCTGTTCTGTGTTGGTGCTGTCCTGCACTGGATCCAAGCATTGCTACAAACTGAAGGACTTGTGATGCAGTTATGAGAAATTTTTAGATGGAGCTTGGCTGACAAAAGAGGCTTCATTTCCTACCCCATTTTCCTAACCTTTGCAATGGCCTTTCCATACCTGGCTCTGTGGAACGGAGTTTCGCAGGTTATAAATAGAAATAACTTGTTTGAGTAAATGGAGATGATGGCAATGTAGTTAAGACTTTCATAAATGTATCAAATTCAGCAAAGTATCTTTTTTCTTTGACTAGGAAAAAGGTTACCACTTGAGTGCAAATAGGCCGGAGTTCCATTGAGGGATATATTTGTGTGATTGCCCTTCAGGGTGAACAAACACACAGAGGTCAGTGCATCTATTCAGCGCTTAAACAAGATCAGAGCAATGCTATTAAGAGAAATATCGGAGTTCATCAGTTTTACTCACTTAAATCCATTTGATATTATAATTTGTTTTCAGCAGTCTCCTAGAGTTAACCTACTTTAGTTTTCTTGCGTGTGCCTGGCAGCTCCAGAGCTGAGTGCCTGAGCCATATGTTTGAGAGCCATGTGGGGATGCTGAGGCATCAGCCGGGTGGGAGAGGGAGTGGTTGGTAACGAGGCCAACGCAGCCTCAGGAAAAGGGGCCAGTAGGCATTTGGAGGAACATTGCCTTTCCCTCTCTTTCACTTAGATCCAAAATACAAATGTTTTTTTGAGACAGCCCTTTTGACAGGTAATTCTGGGGCTGAGGCTGGGAGTTGTTTACCGAAAATATTCTGTGTTTCTCAATACAACTTAGAGAACTGCTCCAGGAAGGAATATGTTTGAGGGATCTGTTGTCAGGGAGGAATGCACAGTCCTAAACTCTGTGTTGTTTCTGTCTTTAATTTTAAGGATTAAGGGATAGATGTCTAGGTCTGCTCAAAAGATTAATGTGGAATTAATATATCACATGTATATAACATTAATCAGTAAAAATTTAGGTTTGATTTTGTAGAATACTGACCATCAACTTCAGCATGCTGTAATACTGCATCCTTGTTTTGTACGGCATCTATCATAAGGTAACTTGCTAAATGTCTTATAGTTTTTTTTAATAGTTTTTTTGGAGGTAGTAAAGGACCAAACAAACTTTGGAAAAATTTACTGTATGGTAGGGTGAAGTGCAAAGAGCCAGTACAATGGTAGACCAATTCTTGTGAAAATTTGCCACGTAGATAAGGCTAAAAAGCTGTGGATTTATTGTGGAAGGTTTTGGAGGGGTGGTACTTTCCTTCCTTTTTTGTTAGACAGTGTGCTATGCATTCCTGTGCCATTGGGCAGTTGTGTCTGCCATTGCACAGAATTCTGGAAGGCAATTCTCTTGCCTTCTGAAGAGCCAAAGTCTTGATCTGTACAGTAGCAGTGTGCGCACAATACTGCCCTGGAAGTGATCTGTTGCACTTTTGAAACATGCCACCTTAATTGCTTTTTAATGGCTACCACTCTATCCTGTGTATTCTGCAGTTTTAATGTAAAAATATTGCATAGTATCATTACTTTAGTATAATATAATTGGGGGTATGTATATAGCTTAAATTCTAAAGGTAAGTTAACGATCAAGAAAAAGGTTATTGCCTGAAGTACTCAAGAAATAGTTTTTCTAAAGAGATCAAGAGAGGTAAGTAATTTGTGGGATTTTTTTTACTTAGAAGGAGCTGTCATCTAGCTGCAAAATAGGCTGGGAATTATTGACTGCAAGGAAGATAGCAAAGTATCAGTGCCAGTTATCATCTGTGACCTTTCACTGCATAATTAAAGGTGTTTAGGATGGCTAAAGCAAACCATTAGTGTGAGCTGACTTCACTGGGGTAGAAAAGCACTGGCTGTGGTTGAAGATTGGTCCCTATAGGCCTAATTCCAGTGAATTCCTTTTGTACTGACACTTTGCTCATGTGCTTTGTGGCAGCACCTGTGTTCTGGAACATATGCCACCCACGGGTTTTGTGTGAAACAGTGCTGGGGCGCTGGTTTGTAGGTTTTTTTTCTCTCTACAGGAAACTAAGGAGCAAGGAAGGATGTAAGAAAAATGGAGAGAACACCCCAGTTCAAATGCCTGCTCCAAAGCACAGATGAAATAATCTAATCTTCCACTAATGTATAAATAAGCCTTTTCTGTGATTGCCCCATGGGTACTGTGCTGTACTAGATGAGGAACCAAGTGATTGCCTGATTCTCTATGGAAGTAAGATTGACTTACATAGTGACAGAAGTGAGAGATGGAGTGCTCTTGAAGGACTTATTTGTTAAGATGTCATCCATATTTGGTATTAGGCTAAAGCAGTATAAAAACAAATGTAATTTGTTGTTGTGAAAGAATTGGGAGATGTTCTTTTGCTGCAGTTTAAGCAAGTTTGGAATTGTGCATTTCAATCTACTCGGAGATGGTGGGGTTTTTATGTTTTGTAGGTTTTGTTGCTGTTGTTGTTGGCTGTTTGCTTGTTGCATCTTTTTGGTGTTACTGAGATTTGTTAAATGTGACCTGATACACAAGAAAATAATCCTAGTGAAATCTCTGGAGGTGTTTTAAATGTTGTACAGGGGGAAAAGTAATTAGAATGCATAAGAATTTCTAAATGTCAAGATACATGAGTAAATGTAACCTCATAATTCATAGAGTTTGCAGTTATTTATGTGTATTAATATATTCAGAAAATATTGCATAAGCTAGCCATTCAAACTATGTAACTGTTAGGAAAACAAAGAACTTGAAATATTGCCAAATTTACTCTGTAAAGAGGAAGAGATCTGCCTATTAGTAAATATTATTTTCACGAAATAATGCTGTGTCCTACACTGAATGGTGTTGATCAAATGCATGCAGTACTACATAAATTTTTATTATAAATGCTGTAATGTACCATTTTGAGGTGTTCCCTTCAAAAAAATATGTGTACAGGCAATGCTGAGTGTGAAGGGACTCATCAAGGTCATCGAATCCAAATCTTGGCCTTGCACAGAATGCATCAAGAGTCACACCCTGCGTCTGAGAGTATTGCCCAAATGCTTGAATTCCCTCAAGCTTGGTGCTGTGACTACTTCCCTGGGTGGGGAAGCCTGTTCTGGTGCCCAGCCTTCCTCTGGGTGAATTATTATTTATTTGAAACTGCACTTTCAAATTCAGCCTGATACAAGTGTACCAAAGTGAGAATTCCAATTACCGGCCTAGTATTTTATCTCTTTATTACAGCTTCTTGATGTTAGAAAAAAGCTATAGATCCACCTAAATTTCAGACTCTGTAGCATTTCTCAAGGTGGTGACCGGTTTTTTTTCCTTTTTTTTTCCCTCTTGTTTTATTTTCTTCCCCCCTCCCCCCCCCTTTGTGTCATAGCATATGACATATTTTCTAAAGTAAAATTTTATTGGACTGTCTGCTGGCTGAACATTGTGTTTAAAAATATACTTTCCCCCCTAAGATAATTTCCTATTGCTTTAGGTGTAGCAAGGGTTCCAGGTGATACGGTATCAGTTTCTTTCCATGAATAAAACAGCTCATCTGTAAACCATGGCATCAAGGTGTTGAGCAATTTAAGCACCTATTTCTTGCTCCTCTAATTTTATATATAATGAACCTGACACCTTTCAGGATTTCAGCACTGTACAGTGCTCAGATTTGCACATACCTTGGAGTTAAATCCTAGATCCAGGGAGGAGAGAAAATTCATGGTAGATTGGCTTAATTCCTATTTTTTTTGTGACAGATGTGTGGATCAGAATAGAAACTGGACCATTAGGCTAAGTAGTAGGAGGTGTCTTTGTGGATTGAATGCAAGTGATGTGGTCAGAGAGCCTTGTTAAATGCTTTTATTCTATGGTGTACTTAACAATTTCATGGATTTTTGCACGTTTTGAAATCCTTTTATTTATATCTCCTAACTTTGTTCTGGGGAGGTGGCAAGATAACACAGCAACTACTTAGTTTGGATCAATAATTTATAGGTGTAGTATATGAAAAGAGGATTTTGTTAAGGCCAGGAACTGGGGGTTTGTGTGGAATTTTTATAATTACAATAATGTGGTCTAATAAGGTGAAACTTCTTATTAAGTGGCTGGCATAGTTTTTTCACTTACAACTTCTTTTCTTTCCTGGCTGAAGAAAGCAAATGTGATAAACTCTGTGAGGAGATTTCAATGGTTTCTGATGCACTCCATCAGAACAAAAAGGAAAAGTGTGCCCCAGTGTCTAAGAACTACTCTTCTGCCAAATGGAAACATCCATTTATAGAAAGTGGAGCTATTAGGGCTCTTTCCAAGTTGAAAAAATACAACGAGGAAAAACGCAGCATCAGAAAGCTTCAGGCATTGTTGTTGTTTGCCCAACGATACGCAAGCAGAGAAATTTCAAAAATGGAGTGTTACAGCAGGGCCCAGCCCTTGGCAGCAGCCTGGTGTCGGGGAGAGGGGCTTTGCCTGTTCACCAGCCCTGTTAGCAATGGTCAGAGCACTGTGGGTGCAGAGGAACAGGTTTAATTATTTTGCCAGTTTTGATGACTGACTGATGTTAAACATTATCTCCCAGACACAGAGATGCTTCTTAACTGCATCGGCAGCGTTTATCACCTTTGCTTGCTTGAAAGACTCTAGCAGCTTTGTATGACATCTGTATAATTTTCAGAGAAACCCATGGTTTCATTGAAATAAAAATCATAGCTATTGTGGGCTGATTTTAACTCTGGCACACGATGGCCAATGATTACAGAGGGCTTGCACCTGCTTTTTTTCAGGCTTGAAGTTATCACATTACTCTTGCTTCCCCTAACATTCACCTTGTTTCATTTCTTGCATGTTGTAAGGAAACAGATTTCTTTCCCCAATTCATTAATTCAGGATGAAACTTCAACTGAACTCCAAAGTGTTAGGAGATTTAGGCAGATGAATAAATGTATGAAAGCTCCAAAGACAGAATTGCTTGTCTGCCAAGACACTTCCCGTGATTAAAAGATGCTGTCATTTAATAGAAATAAATTATTGCTTAAAAATCACCAATCAAAGACTCAGTAACATGACTTCTAGGATTAGCAGTCTTTTAAAGATGACAATACACCTCTGAATAAAATCCATATTTATTTTATATGTCAAATTAAATGAGACTATTAAAGAGTTTTTGCAATTTGCCCCTATTTCATTTTGTTTGCATGGCCTACTTTTGAACTTACTTAAATTAATACAGTTAGAACCAAGTGTTCTGAAGATAATGGAATAACTGTAGCAAATAACTGCTGTAAGGAAGGGGTGACTCTGGCATGTATACGTAATATTAAAAGAATTCTTCGTGAAACTGCTTTCGTAATGAACTCTTCAAAAATGTCACTTAAAAACTAAGCCACAAGATGAGATTTTTGAAAATGCTACCAGAAAAAGAAATCCCTGTTCCTCTTGCTAGTGTTAATGGCTACCACCCACTGCACATTTGATGTGTATGCAGTCATGGATCTGGTTAAATCTGCAGGCTAAATCATCTTTTAGTCAAGCTAGATGTAAGTGGAATTCAATGTCCTTCTTCAGTGATACCTAGACGTGGTGGGAAGATACATGGAGTTAGATGATGAAGATTATTATTTTATTACAAATTTGAGCCGAAGGTTGCGCATGTGTGTGAGCACACAAACCAAGAAACTAGGACAGGAAGAATGGGAAATCAGCAACTGAGTAAGAGAAGAGGTGTGAGTAAGGCCTCAGAGGATGCAAAGACTGCCCTTTATTATAAAGCACCCTGGGGAGGCAGCTCTGCAGCTATGATCAAGAGTGAGCTCACAGCACAGCCAGCCCAGCTAGGACCTTGCTGCTGCAGACAGGGAGATTGCTGGTGCCTTCCCTGCATGCAGCCCCTACCCCCTCTGCTTGCTCCTGATTTCATGGTAGGATGCTTTAACTCTCTGACCGGGGGAAAGAAATCACCTGAGTACTTTTCTGCTTTTTCACTGTTTCGGTCTACTCACTGTGGGATCAAATGACTTTCAAAACCAGCCTTAGTGAGAGGATGGCAGGAGCAGAAGGTCAGCACCTCTTGTTCTCATCAGCAGTGAGGTGCTAGTTCAGCTTCAGTCATGGGGATAAGCCATGCTCTCTGCTGCGTTAAGGGCAGCGGCGGAGAAAGTGCAGGTGGATTGTAAATAGCTACTCAGTTTTTAGGCTTTTTCTGCTTGCTCTACCTTTGT
The DNA here is from genome assembly GCA_013400175.1 of Phainopepla nitens. Classification (NCBI taxonomy): domain Eukaryota; kingdom Metazoa; phylum Chordata; class Aves; order Passeriformes; family Bombycillidae; genus Phainopepla; species Phainopepla nitens. The sequence continues at coordinate 144,748 of VXBQ01013792.1, forward strand.
ATTTTTCAGCAAGTGCCAAAACTCTTAAGAAAGACTCAACAAAACATCAAAGTCTCTGCCTACATAGATGATAATTTTCACTCTAAAAAGTATGGGCATTTGGACAGTCCTAAGGGGAGATAGCAGTTACATAAAAAACTGACTCTAGTTTTCCCCCTTGAGCACAGACTCATGGTGGTTATATTGAAGGCCTTGTGCTTGTGAGGAGAATCACAGAATGGTTTGGATTGGAATGGACCTTAAAAGTCATCTGGTTCCTACTCCCTGTCATGGGTAGGGACACCTCTCACTATCCCAGGTTTCTCAGGGCCCCATCCAAACTGGTCTTGAACACTTCAAGGGCTGGAGCATCCACAGCTTTTCTGTGCAACGTGTTCCAGTGCCTCACCATTCTCCGAGTAACAAATTTCTTCCCTAACATTTAATCTAAATCTCTACTCTTTCAGTTTAGAACTATTCCTCTTTTTTCTATCGCTACTTGCTGTGTAAAAGTCTCTCCCCCTCTTCCTTATAAGGCCCCTTTAAAGTACTGAAATATTGCTAAATATCTCCCTGGGGCCTTCTCTTCTCCAGGCTAAACAACCCCAAGTTTTCAGCTTGTCTTCAAAGGAGAGGTGTCTTGTCTTTGTGCAGGACCAGCAAGTGGGGTGTTAGGAGAGCAGAGTAGAGGGTCACCTCCCTCAACCTGCTGGCCACACTCTTTTTGATGAATCACAAGATGTGACTGACCCCTCTGATCTGTGAATGCATACTGCTGGCTTTCAGCCCAGAGTGTGCTGCTGGACACATGACACTGAAATAGCAGAAGTTATCAGACCTGGGAGAGTAGGAACATAGGTGCCAGTTCCCAGGTGTTCATGATTTAATCAAAGGCAGGTAAGGGGGCAGTATCCTCTGTTTCTTATGGTGGTGCTATCTGGTTCATGCTCAGTCTGGCCAGGCTGTCCCAGTCTCAGCTGACCCCTTGTGCATTTCCAGTGTGTACAGAGGTAGCAGAGTGGTAGCTCTGACAGTGAGATTTGGTCTTTTGAGTCTCTCGTGTTCCTCAGTGTGTTCTCACAGCATCCTTCTTAAAGACAGCTAAATGGAGCAGTGAGTGACAGTAGTTCAACCTTCTCACTGTCTGTTCATCACTTAGATGTCAAGCATTGTGTGATTTCCCCTTGCATTCAGTCTTTTGTTCTACTAGAAGAGGTTTTAGGATAGGCTTTGAATAGTATCAGATTTATTGTTCTGGATGCACTTAATCTTCCCAATGTTTGTTGACTCTTCATAAATGATGTTATGCAATAAGTTGAAATGGATTTTTTTTGCCACCTTAAACAATTCAGAGTGCAAACTCCTGACAAGACAACATCCTCTTTAGAAAGGAGAGGTTTTAAATGCCCAGTACAAATCATTACCACCTGAACCAAGAGTAGCTGGTAGAGAACTAAACTGTTTTCTTGTGTGTGCGAACAAAATTTGATTTTGACAGTGATTAATCACTACAACTAACTAAAAATGCTGGGAATTGTAGAAACTTATCTTCTACTCTGGTCCCAGAAAAATGCTTGTTCTAGAGTTTGCTGATCACAATGTTGGGTCAAAAAATGAATTAGGATCTTATGTATAACTTTGTGGACTTGAATCCACCATATCCACCTCACGGACAAGGACTGGATTTTACCAGTTCTGAGCCTATATAGAAATAAAATGAATGGCCTAATGACTAGCTACAGGTCAATATGAAGATCAGGAATGCAACAATATCACCTGGTCTCCTGCAGAAAATAATTCAGGCAAATGAATGCACACACTGCACTTTAGCAGGCTGGGTTTTCCTGCTGGTCTTACCACACTCTTCTGCTGCACGTGTGCTGACTGGCCATACTCCTTAAGAACTTTAAAACTTTTAATTAAAGAATGACTAAATTTCTACTTTTTACTACCTTCACTTGGTGGGTGATTGGAAGCTGGTTATTCCTGACACACAAGAAAGTGCTAGTTATTGATTCTGTCCCTCTCCTTCCCCCCCTCCTCTCCCTCTCTGGTCTTAGAATGTTTGCTGAACACCGTGGGGTATGGGGAAGAGTTGAACAGAAGCTAGTAACAGCTGCTGCATGCTGCTGTTCTCTATCAAGTTAGTTGTCTGGTGACAATCCTCAGGGTGCTTGTATTGCTAATTTATCAGTCAAATCGATACAGATGTGTAACACTTAAGAATATGTGAATGTCATGAATATTTGGGACCAACATCTCAATCATGTTTAGTGGAAAACAAAAAAGGGGGAAAGATGATATTGATAACATTATATAAAAAATAGAGGTAGCAGGTCCTGTTTTTCATCTCCTTATACCAAAAATTTAAAATTCAAATATCTTTAAAAATACATTTTTCGTACAGATACTGCAGTATGTTGGACCACTTCCTTTCTGTTTGAATGCCAACATTTGAGAATGCTAGATCTGAAAAAACCTTGTGTAAACTGCACTGAATGACAGAGCATACGGTAATGAGGCAACATACATGATGTTCTCTCAAGTGAAAATGATACAGAACACTCAGTAAAAGAAATTGGATGTCTGTTAGAAATCCAAATTAGCAGCATGACAGAGCTGTCTTATAAAAATATTTCACAAGTTCTCAAAATTCCATCACAGATGTGGTTTCTCAGAGAATATTTCCTCCATATACATCTGCTGCAGTAGCATGACTGCCTTCTACTTATTTAGATGTCTCAGGTTGTACCCTTTGAAGAGGGAGGGCCGTAGTCACGGGGAAAGCAGGACAGAAGTATTGATAAAGTGCTGAGGGTTTTGGGTTAGACACAGGTCTGAGCTCAGGATCAAGTATTAGGGGAGCTGGGATGCACAGGAGACTGTAGGACGCACAGGAAAGCAGATAGAATCTGTATGGGCAGAGACTTATGTCTGTTGCTCTTTATCAGGAAATATTATGATTATGCTTTTTTTTTTTTTTTGCAGTTGGGCTCTGTAAGCCAAGCCCTGGGGAGAGAGTACGCAGAAGGCAGAAATGGAAAAAGATTTTCAACAGAGTGTGAAGGAGGATTGGAGTGAAAGTAATTGGGATGTCTCAGGGCAGAAGTGATGCTAGGGTTCAGGAGTACTCAGGGAAGAGACAGGAACACTACATGATAGTACATTCTTGCACACACAACTGACATCTGCTATTTCCCTTCCCATTTTAAACAGATGGTAGGAATTTAAAAGAATTTTTTAGTTGATTACCTAAAGGGAGTTATTCAAATGAGATCTGTCCTTAAGGGACTCACGATCACAATTCAGATTAAGAATGTTTTAGCACAGATTCACTCAGTGACATTTTTGTCTGCCAGGATTGGTTCAGGGTCTGTTATCTAGTTTTACCATCTCTCTGTTCCTAGCCATTTTATTACCTCCAACCTAAGTCTTCCCAACACTATTTTTACAGATCTAGTACTCATCTAAAAGACAAGATCCTAAGAATTAAATGAGAATTGCATTTTCTCTTATCTCCTGACTAGCAGTAACTCTAGTGTGAAACACAGTGCACTCCACAGCTGGGGAGTGATGGGGATCCAGGGTTTGGTTCCACAGGATGCAGCATATGCTGGCAATTTCTGGGGCTGGTCCCAGTTCAAGGAACAGTCCTAAGAAAAGCAATGAATGGATATTAGGAATGTTTATTCTAAATGAGATCCCACTTTTCTGCTCTGTTTACCAAGATTAGCAGATGCCTTCTTTCCAGGAATATAGCCTAGACAATCTGGTGTTTTCTAGGAGAAGTTGTAATTACAATAAGTTATAAATACCTTACATCATTACACTATTTCAATATTTAAATTATTACAAGGAGTATTACCATCACAGCTTTCACTGAGCTTTCACAACCCTGACTTGCCAGGAATTATTCTGAGACCTTGGCAAAAGGTGACACATCCCGTGTTTATGGATTAATAAATATCCTCATAGTATTTTTCCTCAGCCGTTGGAATTTGCTAGATGAACATAAGTATGTAAAAATGTAAGATGATATTGCTTGCTTGACTAAACAATGTTTAAAAAAAAAGGTTTTAGTCAAGTTGAAATTCATCTAGTTAGAAAAATTGTGGCAAAACAGTGTACAAGGAAAACAATTGTTTAACTATCCATATCAATCTGTAAATAATACTCTTCTTTTGGCTGAGAACAAACCATGATGGAAATGTAATTTAAAAAGCAAAAAAATAAAAAAGGTTTCAAATGAAATCTTTCATGAGAGCCAGAGAATACTGTTGTTATATGAAGATTAATGATCCCATTCTTTCTCAATAATTTTCTAGATAAATATTCCTGTTGCCATCTTAAGTAAATGCTAGCCAAAATAATTTTCTGCTTTCCCATTGCAAAGTGATTCTTATTGCTGATGGAAAGGTGATTAAAACCTTAGGCTCAAAAGTTTTATCTGCACAGCTTCATTCCAAAAATGGGGTGAAGACCCTATTTTTTCAGTGCTCATGGGTACTGCTTGAAAAAAGATCCATATTAAATCAATGCTGGAATTGCTGTTGGGTTGGCTAGAATTAGTGCTACATCGGAGACTGCTGTGAATAGACATGGTATCATGGGGCTGATTTTGCCTTTCTTGCTTTGCTTCAGCTCTTGTGGCAACTTATTTTTGAAATATCACAATTAATTTTGGTTGAAAAAGACCTCTGGGGATCATTGGGTCTTAGGTCCAACATCCTGCTCAAAGTGGCTGATCTTGAAGCTCTCTCAGGTTGCTCAGGGCACTGAACTGTCAGGTGTTGAAAATTACCAAAGATGGAGGTTTTCCCAAGCTCTCTAGTTTACCCATTCCAATTCTTGATCACTTAACTTACCCTTTTACCTCTTAAATCAGAATCCATCCTGCTGCAACTGTGAGCTCTTGTTCTTTCATTGTATGTCTGCTTCCATCTGTGTTCTGCATTAGGGACTAGAAGGCTGCCCTGGTAGCCTTCCCTTCCTGAGGCTGAAGGAGCCCAGTTTCTCCAGCTGTTTCTCATGCATCACATGCTCCATCACCCTTTTGAGGTTTCTCCTTGGTTTCTCTTCTGTTTATCAGAATTTCCTCTGTATCCAAAGGCTCAAAAATGAGTAGGCTGCTTGCAGTGCAGCTTTGACAATGATGACTAAAAGGGAATAGTCTGTCCCATGAAACTGCTGGCTGTGCTTTTGCTAGTGCAGAGCAGTCTGCGCTCGCTACTGCATAACCCCACTGCTGACACATATTCGACTTCTTGTTCACCAGATTGTCCCTTTCCTGTCTCAGGGTGCTGCTTGGCCTGTCAGTCTCCAGCCTGAACAGTTGCACAGGGCTCTTTGCTCCTACGTATGAGACTTTGGATTTGCCTTGGTGAAATTCATGGGGGTTCTGTTAACTCATACCTTTGGTTTGTCACTGAAGGGCAGCACAGCCCTCCTGTGTACAAACATAAGAGTTTGACTTTGGCTGAGCTCAGGTAAATGAGTCATGAGCAAAGAACTTCAGTTTGCTGTTCCAGCAGCTTCCCTGAACCAGAAAGCTGTGTCCTTTGGGGATCTGGGTAAGAGAAATCTTGGCCTCTGTCCTGTTCCACTTGGCCCCACAGTTTCTGGGGTCTCTATGATGTTCTCTTTAGCTCATTCAGCTTCTGAATTTTTTCTGTACTTTGCAAGAAGCTCCTGAATCATTAGTGTAACCAATTGCAGCTTCCTAAGCTAATGTTACTCATTTTGCTGGCTTACTATGGCGTTAATCAATGACTATAAAGGAGGAGTTTGTGTATCACCAAATTCTTTTGTTCAGAAATCAGTGGCATCAAGGAGTTAAGTGCCTTTAGATTCAAGCCTAAAAAGGAAGATAGGTCTGACAAACACTTGCTGGCAGGAGTTGGACTCAATGTAACAGGAGAGGCAGCTGACTTTGACCTTTGTGTTTACAGCATCAGCTGATATTTAGAGCCTCTTGTTTGTGCCTCTTCTCAGCTTGAGGTAGTCCAGTCTTGCCACTCAGAATAGGTTGTTCTTTTTTTAACTGCCAGGCTCAAAATAGGACAAAGCACACTTCTGCTTTCTTGCTAAGGGTTTCCTGAAACTATTTGAGTTAAATTAGAAGCATTCCTCTGGCTAGATCATTAAGTGGAAAAAAGGTATATTCTTCTCAGGTCCTTGATGCCTTGATGTTTTGGTGGCTTGTAGTCAAAAGAAAATTATCATCCCATGAAAAATAAATATTTTGTTTTAAGCGGAAGAAATACCTTTTTGAAGATCTAACTATAAATATTTTCTAAAAGTTTGAAGTCACAGAGTGAGTAATGTTAATAGGAATACTTACAGAAACTCTGTGAGGTTTTAAATGGGGTTTATTTCCAAATGGAAGGCAATTAAATTATTATAAAAGATTAAAGCTGTGCCAAAATCACTTCTGATTTATTATTTCAAAATAGAAAGCAGTGCTATTTGCATTGTGCCACTGATAATGCAGATAGCTGATAAAAAAGTGATTTTCTTTTTTCTTCTTTTAAAGGTTGCTTTTATGCTGCACTAAAACTTCATGTCAGCTTAATTTATATAGATGTTACATAACTTGGTCATATTGGTCTACATATTTTTGATTAAGTGGCAATCAGAATCATAGCACCCTATTTGCTGGACGCTAAGAATTTGTAATTAAGAACTTACCCAATATTTTCTGGACATGAGAAGGTACAGGAATTAATGCTGCTAAATGTTTTGGAAAAGGCCAAGCTAGTCTGTGAAATGACATTTCAAGGTGCGTGTGCAAATTTATCAGCAATGATAAATCATGGATTAGAAGGTAAATTCTTTCTACTCAGTGAGGAATACAGGGCTGACCAGTGTAAGTTGCTCCTAATACACCTGGTGGAATTAATGCATGAACAAGTTAGAAACCCATCAAAACCAGACTATAAAGAGTCTCTTCAACTGTCAGGAACTAGTCAAAAGAAGAACAAGTACTTGGTTAGTATAAGCTAATCTGTTTTCTGAATGTTGTAGCATATAGAAGAAGTATGCAGCACTCAGAAGTTGATTATCAATAGGCTATGTACCCAATATTAAGTGCTGAAAAGCCTTTTGTTTGTTGATTTGAGCATTAAAATGCAAACGTGAGAAACAATTTCTCTGAGTAACACTGCAAATAACTCTTGTAGTCTAATTTTCCTAAATTTGTTTTCTGTTGTGATCTCAATTAATTAATTATGTTCATATTTTTTACTAATCTTTATGGTTGAACGCACACTGTTCATAGTTTATGAATAAGGGAAATTCACATAAATGCTTGCAATACAATGGAGAAAGCAGTGGACAGATATTCTGTTTTCCTTCCTGTAAAGTCATCATGATTAATTTAAAGCACGAGGAGTTCTGAAATCTGGAGGTGTGCTTGTTTTGTCATATCTGCATATCTGTGGAAATATTCTGAGCTTAAAGAAGTCAATAAGCCTTTGTGGTTAGGGGAGACATATGACACTTTTCCCCTCCTTCCAACTCTGTCATGTTTGCATGCTAACACATCACATGCCACCCAAATCCATGTTAATATTTGTGATTCATACGTATCCCTGTCTCTCCTCTTCTTTGCCGTGGGTGTGAGTCTCCTATCTTCCAGCTCCTACAGTAGCTTAAACTACGTTCTGAACACATTGGAAGAGGGTGCACACACAGTCTCCCATCAGTTTGCATATAGCAGTGTAAATAGGAGGCAGTGGAAGAAATTATCCCTCTTTTTTCCACTGGTTTTACTGTTTCTAGGGAATACAGGCTCCACTGTACCTGAGGAATGGGCTGTTCCATATTTTCATGAGCTGGCACCCGAGATATTGCTTTGTCACCTCATGCTTATCAGCTCAGGAAGTTGACTTGTGCTTCCAGCTCCATTTGCTGGAGCGGATTTGTTTTGGCTTTATTAGTTTGCTTGTGGTGAGGGGTTTTATTGTTGTTGTTCATCAGCTTGTTTGTTTGCTTGTGGATTTATTGTTTTAAGATTAGTACGTGGAACTCTGCTGGCAAAGTGTCCTACTCTTCAAGCCGAGATATGGGATGTTTGAAAAGAGCATTTCCTTTTAACTGCTGTATTGTCCTTCACCCTCAAAGAATACCAGTCAAATCAGAGCTGCAGGGAGATATGTGGCAACCAGCAAGACTATTGTCCTCCCTCTGTCCTTGCCCCTGCATGCACATGCTGGCACAAACCTGTATGTACACATCCTACTTTGACAAAGTGGAAAAGGTGGTGTGAACTCATCCATTTCAATGTGATGTCAGCAGACATATTCAAACAACTGTAAATATTAGTAGTAATTTGTCAACTTGCTTTGCCTGAATTGGGAACCACTTGTATAAACTGTTCTAACTGGGCTGTGGAAAGGTGGCAGCCAGGTGATATATTTCTGACCAGAACCTAAGTAGAGAATGCTTTTCTTGACTCTACTGTGTCATCTGGTCTGTGGCACTGGGGTGTTGCTGCTTCCATTTCATCAAAGCTTGGAAATCCTACTCTTGCTGGTATACATTCTCACTACTGGTTTTGAACTAGATGTTGTGCCTCCCTCCTGCACCAACGTTTTCCACAGCTGCATATTTTTATGCAGTTTCCAGTAACCAGCAGAAAACCTTTTTAGGTCTCTTTTTCTGCACCGTTACTTTGTACTAGAAGACTTAATGACAGAAACCCCTTTCCTCCCCTTGAGATGCTCTGAGTGTCATATCAAGTAAGACATTTGAAATCTCATGAGGTATTCATAGCACTGGTTCATTTTGAGAATGGTTTCCTTGGACAAGGTCATTGTCAGTTTGATACTTCACCTGGTAAGGACTTGCACATTTTCCTTCAGTTTGCCCCCTAAAAAATTCTAAGAAGATTTTAACTCATTCACACTATTTCCTCTACCTATATGATGCCACGGTAAAAAAATAAAACTGATCCAGAGCTGTACAAATTACTTTTCTTCACTTGACAGTGTAGTGTCAGCCATGCTTGACAGAATGATTAGAATCATTCTATTAGCATTTTATACCATTTCAGCCTGTTAAGATTCTTGGTGACAGTCAGTACATGTTTGGCAAAAGAATGTCAAGAATCTGCACTCTTCCCTGTACAAGCTTAAAGCAATTTAGCTCTGTTGGAATACATGGTACAAGAGGAATCAGGCTGTCTTGAGGAGCTTGATATTAGCATGATTTTTTAATTTATTTTTTATCTCTGGGCAGCTTAGGATTGAATGAGTCTGACAAAATTGTGGAGATTTTAATGCAGGGTATTCTCCATAGACAGATGGAAAAACTTTCATGTTTCTCTATCCAGTTACTGAACTAGTAAGTGAATTTTCTACTATGATGATTCAGAGAGTTTAGCCATTTACAGTTTATTAGAGTTTAGTCAAGCCATTTTTAGTGGCGTTTAGGCAAGTTGAAAAAGTCAATTTACACAGACATGAATTCAATTCTACTCATGCATATGAGCCTTGCTTGGGGTAGCAGTGCCCAGCAGAGCATTACGTGCCAAAGTAAGAGTAGCAGTCCGGGAGGTTTCAAATATAACCACAGTGTGGAGGCAACTGGGCAGTTGCCTACAGACGATTTGGTAGTTTGGAACTTCTTTGTGGTATGTCAGTGAGATTTCTGTAGAGCTTGGTTAACAGCCAGCAGGAATTAGTAGTTCAGTGAGACATGTCTGAGGGAGCTCATGTTGGGGTTTGTTATGAAGGAGGATAGTGTGCACAGAGACAAAACAGCTCTTGGGCTCCTACAATCATCTTGACTCGCAAGCAGGCAAGGAGCTGAGGAACAAATTTTGTTGGGAGTGTGTCACAAGTATATAACACATCTAAGAAACTAAAGGAAGAGTATTCGGGTGACCTAATTATGCTAAGATGCGCAGGCTAGCAGACCTTAGCCTCTAGTATGGATTTTGTTTGTAGTTTCCAGACTTGCATTGAATATATTTGCTTTTAAACATCTGGGTGGTTGATCTGAGGTCAACTGCAGGTTTGAGCTGTGCTCTCTGTGGGCGTTTCACCTGCTCTCAGCTCAGCTCTATTTCACTTTTATGTCACATGGCCTTTTTTTGGCGGGGGAGCATAAGGAGCGTATTCCCAAGGGTCAGTACTTCAAGGTGAGTAATAGCCTGCTCTTGACAAGCTTAATTAAGATTTTCTGTAAGGGCCATAAGAAAAAGGAAGAGCATTGGTCAGTCTGCTTGTAGAAATCCCATACTGTGCTGCTGAATGAGAGTGGTGAGGATTTATTTGTCAGTCTGCTACCCTTTCTTGATCTTGCAAAGGAACAGCTGTTTGTTCATCATGTTGCAATTTGCAGCATGGAGGCAGTATGTTGCTTTTATATCTTGGAAGCTATTGAAATTTAGCATTCATATGTGAATGTGACAGGACCATATATCAGATCCACCACTTCAAGTTTTTGAAGTGGTCCCTAATCTCTACCAGTTATTCTCCTGGAATATAAAGCTCAATTAGATGAAAGAGAGACTTGAGATAGGGAAACAACAAATTAAATTTGGCTTGAAGTAATACCTGTGACAACCTTGTCTACAGAGCTAATGAAATTGGAAACCTTTTTGAACAGGTTTCCATTCCAGTATCTCTCCATACTTCCAGGGCTTATCCTTTTCTTTCTTTTGCCTCTCAGGCTCAACTTTGAGTCAACTCCCTGTTGCAGATAAGTCCGTGTCACATCAGGTTTTTGTTAGCAAGGCTCCTAACTGAGACTGGGATTTTGGGGGTTTTCATACCTGCTGACTGTGAAGCATTGTGCCTACTCACAGGCTGAAGGTCATCCCTTCTGAGTAGCTGCTGAAATAAAACTTCATTCTCTCCATGTTGTCTCTTTTGCCAGGTATTAAGGGGGAGAAAGAATATGATGCTACCTGTGCTGATAAGGACTCTATCCATTTCCACCCTAAGACTTGTATAAAATGGTGAATTATTGTATTCTCATGCTATGTTAATTCAAGCCAAATTAAAGCATACCATGAATTTAATTTGGCTTTTATGGGCTAACTTAATGGTAGTTTATCCAAAGGATCACACATTATTCCTCATTAGATAAATTAGTTTAGCAGAGTTTCATTCACTGTGGACAAAGTTCAACTGTTTCACATCACCGAAAGATTTTAATTAAAAATCATGGACTTGTGATGGAGGCTATTATACCAGATTTTCTTGACCTTTGAGTCAAAAAAATTATTTTTTTGCTATTCTTAATTCATTATGCCCTTTCTAACCTCTTACTTTGTCAGCTGTATTTTAATTCTGATCTTAGTCTGTGTTTTTGAAGTTCTTGTTGGGGAATGTTAAAAAAATAATATTTTCTTAAAATAACAACCTTTCAAGCCATATTGCTTTAGAAAAGTCATACTGGGAGTTACACATACCACTAAGCACTCTTGATATTGAATATCATCCTCTAAAGTAGAAGAGTTTCATCATATTTTCTAAAAATGCCAGGTGCTTTCGGACCTTTTATTAAAATTCAAATATATTCTCAAGGATGCTACAGACATCCTTGTGATAGCTTAAGAGATTGTCTCACATTTTCCAGGTAAATGACTTTCAGAAGTTATAAGAACAATTCTGAAGGGCCTTGGAGTCATCTGTTCCTCTTGTCATTCCTGGTGAATGTTTATTTAGAAATTTCTGCTGTTGTGAGTGCTGAGCCATGGGCCCTGTTGCCATATGACAGAGGCACATGATGGAGACTTGATTTTGACAGGACCCTTAACCAGAAAGATGCTGAAGAGTTGTTTTTTTTTTTTGGAGGGGGGGGGTGTTGTTTTGTTTTGTTTTTGTTTTCTTTGGTTTTTTTTCCCATATCTCTTCACCCTCAGAATAATATTTTAATTTCATGTCAGAAAAGTATCAAGAAGCATTTCTTACTTTGCTTTCTTTTCCCCCCACCCTTACTCCTTTTATAGAAATAAAGCCTTTTCCATGAGTAATTAGGTCTGGTAAAGAAAGAATTCATATAGCAGACTTCTCTTACAAGTGCACTTACTGCTTGCTGAGGGTCAGGTGACTTTTCAAAATATCTTTTCACTTCTATCTTGGCTTTCAGTTGCAGCTTATTGCTGCAGAGAGGGGTGCCAGGCATGCTATCATGTATATCACTGGTACTTTAAATGTTTTGCTCAAGTACACCTCTATTTATTTCCACCGATAAGAACTTCTTGATTTTTGTTTGTAAATTTGGATTTTGCTCCTTTTTCATTCTCTTATTTCAGGTCTTTCTGTTATTTACTGCAAAGAGCACTGCTGCAGTTAAAAGGAATTACACATTTTTAGTATGTAGCAGTTTTCACTGTACTGAAAAGACACACTTAAGAGTTCATAGACGGTACCCTTCCCTGCATGAGGTGATTTTCCTATTCCCAAAATTACCTGGGGGGAAAAAACCCCCAATCCTATTAAAACTGGGTACATAGTCAATAGCAAAGATAAGGAAAGGAGAAAACTGGTGAAACTGTACCTTAAAGGCAGTTTCAGAAAATTTATTTACAAAACATAGAATGAAGTATGATTTATTATTTTTTATTTTTCTTGAGAAAAGTGATATCTTTTGCATACGATAGGTCTAGAAAACAAAATCCAATGTCATATTTAAATGACACATATTTTCACTTTTCTGAATTCTTCTTTTTATTCTAAAAAGCACCAGAGAGAGAATGAAAGGAAATCTAACATAAATATTTCAACAGAATGTGACTGTGAAAACATAGGCTATCTATGGCAATGTAATAAGTAATAAATGGTAATAATGAAGCGAAGAAAAAAACCAGACAACTACAAAATTAGAGAATTGACATTAGTGACTCTGTGTTGAGCCTGCCAGTACTGTCTTCCTTAGCTCTCTATTTTGTATTTGAGCAGAAGCTGGCAAATACCTTGTAAATCTACTACAGCACATGTCTGAGAGACAACAAAATAGTCTGTAGATTGCAAGAATAAATTTAAGTGATAATGATCTTGGGATTCGAGTGTCTGAAAAAATTAACACCTTTTGAGGTTATTTAAATGCAAAAACATAACTGATTTGATAGGGGCGTTTTAAAAAGTATTTTGATACAAATAAAGTCTGCCAATATTTTCCTCAATTATTGAATAATTAAAATAGTTCTTTCTTTTGTTAAAAATCATTGTAACATTGAACTTTTTGGTAAAAATTTGAATAGCTGGAAAAAACCAAGCCAGCTTATTCTCAATGCTAGAATATATTATTTGTTTTCTAAACATGTTTGGATATATTATTTTACTGTTCTTTTGGAATTTTATGCACTTCCATAATTTCACTTATTTCCATAAAACATAATGGTAATGGAGTAGTATAGTTTAGGTTGGGAGGAAAAAGTGAGCAAGGTGTTGGTCTCCCTGTTAATACTGAATTTTCAAAACTATTTGATAGGTATTTGAGCACCAGAATGTCAGGAAAAAAACAATGGAGTAACAAGACTTAGGTTTGTGTTTTATATATTCATGCCATAAAACTTGAATGTGAACATTGCCAAGCAGCTTTAAGGATACTTGGAAAAAATTCTAATTCAAGGGGACATTGTTTTTGGAAATATCCATCCATTTCAATTAATGCTGCTAATTAAAAAAAATCTGTAAAACTGTCTTGTGTAATATTTTATTAGATTGATGCAGAAGTGAGTAAGTTAAATAAAACAGACTGTATGTTGTGAGTGAGCCAATAGAGTACGGATGTTATAAAGTCCCCTCTGGTCCAGGAATAACACCAATTTAATTCAGGTAAGATGACAGGTCCAACTGCAGAACAATCCAACAAAACTCAGTAACTTATACTGTGGGATCTGACTAATTTTTCATTTTACACAATAGGATCTCTTCAAGGCCCAAATGTTGGCTTTCCATTAGCAATTCACAAGAAGATATTAATTTTTTTAATTCCTGCTCAGCTTCTTACAGACATCCTGTCCAGTGTTACCTGAATTATGAATTTCATTGCTGTAGAGCCCTTGAATAACTCCTGCACAGGATTAGTGGTACGGCTGGGGAAAAAAAAAAAAAGAAAATAGAGGATCTGCTTCACCTTGGACCTCCATGGGCTGCAGAGGGACAAGCTGTCTCACCACAGGCTGCAACACCTGGAGCATCTCCTGTCCCTCCTTCCTCACTGACCTTGGTGCCTGCAGGGCTGCTGTTTTCACGTTTTGTTTTTCTTTTTCTGGTTCCTCTTTCACAGCTCCTGTTCACTGGAGTTTTTTTTTACCTGTTATTAAATGTGTTATCACAGAGTTTCATCGGCAGCACTGGCTTTGGGCAGTGGGCAGTTTTGGAGCTGGCCAGAACTGGCTGTCAGTTCTGGGGACAAATGTGGGGTTCTGTGCGGTGTCTTCTCACAGAAGTCACCCCTGCTGCTCCTCTGCTATCAAAACCTAGCCACATCAACCCAATAGCTGCGTTATTAAATGGGAGTGATCTTCATATCACAAATATACAAAATGTTTCTTTATGATCTTCTGAACTTCTATGTGTGTTACAGTTACCCATCAGGGAAAAGCTTTACCTTGGTTTGAGGAAAGACTTCACCTTTCAAGCTGAATGCAAGTTTACTCTGAAAAGAGAAAATCAAATTGATCTCTGCTACTACTGCATATTTTATCGGGATGGAAACATAGAGTCAGTGTTCATAACATAGGATTTATCTATTTGCTACATTCCAATTCCATTTATTATTGGATTTCTTAAATTGGAATCATTCAGTGTAAATGTTATATACTCCAAGAAATAGTAACGAGACTGAAAATATAAGTCATATAATAAAAAAAAAAGGGTATTATTGGGGAAAGTAAATATGCTTCTCTTATAAGGAGAGACTGGAAATCTTTGTTTATCTTGCTTGGTGGACTCAGTTCCAAACAGTGAACTGAGTAATAGGAAAGTGTGATTGAGCAAGATGCTGAACCTTCACAAGGTGTTTAGACAGGCTCTTAGGAAATGGGGGGACAGAGGAGTGAGTGGTCCGCCTTGCTTTGGGATCAGTGATTAAAGGGGCTGGTGACACCTAAGGCAGAATATAATCTGCTAAATGAGATGCCAGGCAGCAGTACCATAGAGGTATCACTCTGAGCTGTGCAGCAGATAAAATCAGATAAAAAAGGTGCTAGATAAAGTCTAGAAGTATGTCAAGAGGTATCAAGGTAAGAGAGTTAATTTACTGGGAAATATTTCACTGAATAGCTTATGTCCTCCTCTGCTGTTTCCAGTCCTTCTAAAGCAAAAGCCAATATGATTGCTAAATATGATTGCATATTTTAAATGTTAAATTAAAAAATGATAGAGAAATCACGTACAGAAAAGCCCACTGTTTGGGATGAGTTAACTTCAGTTTTAAGTCAGAGACATTTAGCTTACTTGCTGGAAGGGTTTGCTTTTGTTTTTCAAATGCAGGACATAGGAATGGCTATAGCAGTTCAGACCAGACTTGATGCATTGTCAGCTGGTCAGCAGGAAAGGGCAAGATTTTGTTCTTGCTTCCCCAGAATAGTATCCTGGCCACCAAAAATCTGTCATTCAAGTGTTTCCTGAGTAAATTGCCATCTCTCCATTAAGAAGTTTTGAATTGGTTCTTTTGATCTATGAAGTAGTCCAATTTAATTTCATGTATTTGTGAACTTTTAGCATTCATAACATCCCCTGGCAAGACATCTCACACCTACTTTGCACAATGTGAAGTGTTCTAGAACAATTGAAAGGTAGTGCTTTTCATTTCAATGGATAATTATGTTGTCACCAGATGCTGTGGTTGTCAAAGTGGAGGTTCCAAGAGCAGTCATACAAACTCATGGAAAGAAAATCCAGCTACAGCAATTAAATGCAAAAATATAATTGCTGGCTTTTAAAGTACCTAAATTGCAGATACTTGAAAACAGAAAGAAACCTCAAGGGAAATATGCCCTGCCCATATAAAGCAGGCAGAGTTTGCTAACTTGATTGACATTTTTTGTAGCTCCTAGCAGTTGTCTATATGTTCCTCACAGAATTGTCTGTATTTATTGATGACTTTAGAGAAGTCAATGAAAATTTAATTGTTGGTGTTCATCTCAGCTTCATTTGAGCTGATGTTGTAATACAGAGCTAGTTTCTAAGTAAGACTTTGCAGATAGGAATAAGGCTTTGTACCTTTGTTCTCTCTGTTCAAGGAAGTCTCTTTATGTATTTATGAGCATTTAGGGCAGAGTGCCGCTGAAAGCTCTGATATCACTTGATAAAGTTGGATATTTTATTATGCAGATGACAGCTGTATGTTAGTCCCCCTTTTCATAAAGGCTCTCTAACATCAAATGTCAGTGGTCAATAGACACCGAAATAGTTCCTCATGTTTACTTTTACTCAGAAAAAGTATAGCTGTGCCAGAGTACATCATGCTGAGAAACAGTTTGGCACAGCTATCCAACAGCTAGAAATCCAGACATAATCACACGTGACCAGGGTACGCATCTCTTAAGTGCTCCTTGCTGTGCAACTCTAACAAGATAAGTTAAATTGCTGTTGTGCTAGCCCTGTAATTACTCAAACCTGTCAATGTTATGGACTTTTTATTGTATGAGAGCCATAGGAATTTCTGTTCTGTGCACCAAGGACTTGCAGCGTGTTATGCTTATGGCCATGAGGATTTCAGTGCATACCCTGGTGTCTCACTGTCTGCCAGACAGCCTTCCTGGCAGCCCACAACCCTCATAGGTCAGTCATGCTGCCTCTCCTGACTTCAGTGACGCGTGGCCTTCACATGGGACATCCTTTCTCTCAGCTGCAGAGGGCCATTGGGTCGATTGGAGGTCTCTCCTGTGTATTCAGCTGCTGTGCCGTTCTCTCCAGAAATGTTTCTTGTCCGTGTGCACCCTTAACGCCTCGGGCAGTTCTTCCTCCCTGAGTATTCACATCCTTTTCTCAGTGGAGGATTATAGTTTTTATGTGTCAGCCGCTTCTCTGAAGAGGATTCAGAAAGGTTAACACTTCAATCCACGAATTCCTTTGACTCGTCTCCTATGCAGCAGTTACTCTGGCTATTTTTCCTAATCAAAATAGGTGGTTCTATGCACACTTTGCCAGATGCCAACTGTGATATTAAGCTGTCTTTGTCACAGCAAAAGGCAGGACACTTCACAAACCTTTGCTTAGTGATTTGGTTGTATTTCTCCTTGTGAATTTCCCGGGTAATCTGTGTCAAGTCAGCGTATTCAGAGATACACTTAATGTAATTATTTCATTAATATGTATGTTTGCTATTTATATTTTGCTTATTGCTGCCTTTTGGCTGAGACTAAGCATAGCAATTAATGTGTTTAGGGTGGGTAGTTCTCAGCCCCTTCTCCTGAAGAAAATTGTGATAAGTGACAAATCACATATATTTGAAATTCTAGTTTTGGTAGACGGATTGCAACATGGTTTGTGTTTCAGTGTGCATTCAATTTCAGGGGCACAGCATAGCTGCTTGGTTTTATGTATAGGTTGAAAGTGAGCTGGCTGCAGTTCAGCTGAGTGGACATGTTGATGAAAATTCAGGCAAAATATCGAAACTTGGTAGCAAAAGCAGTGTTGTCTCCTTCAGATATTATTTTCCATGGTACAAGTTTGTGATTTTTATGAGAGACTCTTTCCCCTTTATTCCTGTCAGTCATGGTACAGTTAGTAAGACAGTCTGCTTTTTGTCATCCACATGTGGCCAGGACTTTCTAGCCTTTGCTTTTTAATGTGGATTTTGGTTCTTATGCAATCTTCTGTTGTCCTGTAAATAGACTGCTGCAAAGGGTTTTTCCTGGATCTAGTTGGAGTCACATGGAGACAACAGTTCAGGAAGTTGTTAGGTGGTGATATGGTGAGAATTTCAGTGATTGCCATCTTTCAACAGCACTACCCTCTTCTATGGTTATATATGTAGGGTTTGGAAATTGAAGACCATGAGCGGCAGTGGTGACCATTGAGGATTTCTGAAAAAATCCAGTTGTTCACAGGGCTTCGGGAGCTTGCTATGGATACATTCATTAGACTAGAGGCAGGAAGAAACCTTTTCTCCTGCTTGTCTGTCTGGCTTGGTAGGGCTATTATTTTTATCTGAATGTTTATTTTTCAATGCTTGTGACAGACTGTTCTGTTGCTTGCAGGGAAGAAAGTTATGCACAGTGTATGTTGTGAAATGTGACATTAAACAAAAGTGAAGGTCTGCTTTCTCCCATCTTTCTCATTTTTCCTTTCATTTCTGTCCAGTTGTGGCCAGCCACAGTATTAAGTTCTTGTTCTTTATGTCTGAGACCTACTTTAGACTACTGGGACAGTTTTGCTCAAGGAACAGGCAGAGTCTACTCTAATTCTTCATGTGGCCTAGAAGATAGAGAACAGAGGCTAGTCAAGAGGAAAGTACAAAGGTGAAAACATGGTATGCCTGTAGCTGGATCACACTGAAGAGAAGCCCAGGTGTTATTGTGGGTACTTTTGATTGATCAGTAGTATATATCAGCAGTGTGAACCTTTCACTTTGGGAGAGATGAACAAACACTTTGGCATACCTTCCCAAGAGAATTGCTGTGTGATTTAAAAAGGTTATTGTCATGCTAGTATGTTCATAACCATGAAAAATCAAATAAGAAAGAAAGACCTTACACCAATTCTGGACCTCCCAGTAAACTGACCTACTCCAACCATAATTTCTTAAGTTTACTAGAGTGAGAAACATTTTGTAGACAAATAGTAGTTAAAAATGCATCAGTTTTGTGATGTAAAGGTGGGGTTTAGTGCGAATTTTACTTCAGGTAACATGCCATAAGTGTTTATCATTTATTTATTAATAACTTTTCACATACATGGTCCTTCACAGGCTGCAACTTTGGACAATTATTTCACTATTAACATAACTTTTATTTCATATGTGGTTTGTATTCTTCTCAAACTCCTACTTGGTGATACATTTTAAATGTGACCTAATAAAAAAGTAAAAATAATTATATTAACTGGTTTTAAGTTGGTATGAAAACCAGTTCAGCAATCTCTTCTGCTGCAGCTTCATATGATAAGGTGGTGAGGGAAAAGACTTGGCTAAGTGTCAATTAAGTGCAGATATCTGTGCCTGGCCGTTTATAAATTCAAGAAGTAGCTGAGCCTTCTGGTTACACTAGGAATAAACTGGTCTTTAAGTAGGGAGTGAAGGAGTAAGAATGAAGAATGCTGCTTCTTCCAATGATCACAGTCTTAATTCCCCCACAATGTGAGCTTGTCACCAACACATTAAACTGTCAGGGGAGCCTCTGCTGTACTGAGTGGTTTTGGAGGTTCTTCTGCATTAAGAAGGAAAGCATTGGGCTATATTATGCAATTTAAGAGAGTCTATGCATTAAATATCTGTATCCTTTTGAGTAAGTGGGAGCAATAATTCTATTCTTGCAGATAGAATGCAAATATAATAATTTTTCTTTTAGCTTTTTAATTCAGTAAGGAGATTAATATAAGCTTCCAAACTTCTTAGTCAAAATCTTTATTCTCTCTGCAGAATGCAATACAATTACTACTTGGATGCTGATAGTAACTGGACTGTTTTATTGAATAGTCATAATGAAATATTGGAGGCTGGTGTGTGATAGTTCTTATAAAGAGTACGTTCAAGGAAGGCTTTGTAGAAGAGGCAAAAGAGGGCAGAAAACATCTACTTCAAAAAGAGAAAGAAGTGGCTCTTAGTGGAGAATTGGCAGCCACTATTATAGTGTGTTGGTACTTCTGACTTACAGTTTGGAATCAAATTCAGGTACATAATTTATTAATACTCTTGCAAGCTTAGGAATTAGGGTTATTATGAATGATTAATACTACTTTATTCAAGGATTGATATACTTTTTGCAATACTGACTATCATGAGCCATTTATTTCTTCATTTTTAGTCCTGGTCTCAGTTTACAGTAAAATTCTTTACACCTGAAATAGTGATCAAACTAATTATCAGGGAAGCCAAGAGCAGGTCAGGTTAGAAGGACCTCAGGATGTCATCTAGCCCAGCCTTCCACTCAAAGCTGTGTGAGCTGTGAGAGCAGAGCTATTAATTCTTAGCACTTCAAAAGAATATTTTGTTACCTTTCGAAGAATTTGTGTTATCCTTCTAAATGACAGGCTCTATGATATATATTTTTCCACAGCATACTGAGACTGGACTTTAAGTAGAAGTTTAAGTAGAAGCTCCTTAGGAGTCTTCTTTAGAGACGGAACTTTTTTTTTTTGTGCAGAGACCATCATTAGTGTCAAACTTTCCTCCAGCTAAGGAAGCCCTCCTGACAATCCAGTGTTACATTCCAAATTTTGCTTTGGGAAATGGTAGCTCTAAGTGTAGAAAATGTTTTGGTGAACCATTTGTTATTGGACTTTTTTGTTATTTTTCAAATGGTGGTACCAAAGTTCTGGTTTTGTAGAATGTAATGAGGTGTTTTGCTGTTCTTTTACTACGGCTCATTAGGAGTCCAGAAGAGAGTGCTCTAATTTTTCATGTTTAGGTCTTATGTCTACGGAACCCCTCATTTTTTTCCCTGCCCTGCTCCTCGACAGTGTATTTCTTAGTTAATTTATTTGTGATATTGAATATTGTCTCTGTTTTTTTCCCCCCCCCACAGTGTGACAATGCAAAAGGACTCAAAGCCTTCTACGATGCAATAAAATATGGACCTAATCATCTGATGGTTTTTGGTGGTGTATGTGCAACAGTTACTTCCATCATTGCTGAATCTCTAAAGGGATGGAATCTGGTTCAGGTAAGGCATGGAATGGAATATATTCTAATACTGACTGTCTTGTCTCTGGATTTTTTTAAAAAAATTAGAAACTTAGGCTTGATGCTTTTAAAGCTTAGCATTTTGTGTAATTTTTACGTTTCAGTTTTGAAGGCCAGTGAAATTATGTGTAAAGATTAGTTACGTGTATATAGTGCTGGATTTTAAGACTTGGCATTTCATTGTACTCAAAAATGCTTGTGAGTTTGGGGCAGCAGCCATGTGTCTCAGTAGGTTAATTAAATAAAAATAATGTATCTCAAAAAGCAACCTAGCTGAAATAAAGTTCAGGCGTGGTAGGGGCACAAACCTAGGACTTTTAAAAAGTTAGAAGAAACAACCCATCAGGCCTTAAATTATGGTACTTCAGGGTATTTACTCAGTCAGAATGCAGTAATTCCTATGCATTTTAAAAGTGCTGGGAGTGCATAAATTCTAAATAGTGACTGGGTTCATGTGTCAGTATTTAACTCACAAAACACATTTATTCCCAGTTGTTCTTCTTTCTGACTTTGGCAAAGGTCAACTTTGTGGAAAGGTTTCCTCTGCTGAGGAATCAGAATTTATTAATACTAATCTCTAAAATGCAGATGATAACAGCATGATTTTCTTCATTTATTCAATCATCTGACTAGGGATAATTTTCAGATGGATGGCTAATCACGTAGCCATCGAGTTTTGCTTTTCTGATGTGGAAATATGCTAGCTTTCTCCTCAATATTCATATTGTCCAAAGATACTTCTATATATATTTTTTTTCTTAAAAACTCCAAATTATTCTATAGCAAAATAAAGAGTATATGGCAATTACCTGAGGTTACAGTTATAAACAGGCTGCTCTTTTCCACCTGGAATATTCACTGAGAATAGTGCAGCAAGAACAAATGAGGCATAATTAAGTTTGTGAAGAAGATGATGATCAGAGTACAAATGGGAAAATCTTAGGAGGATAATTAAAGTAGCTTGTTAGCTGTGTTTGCAATGCTTGTCAGACCAGATCTTTTTTCCTTCTGCTTTGGGATTTTTTTTTTTCTGATATAAAAAACAATTCCTCTGTGGAAACCAAATAATAGTGTGTCTCTGGGGAGAATGGAAAAAATAACAGAAAGCTTGAAACTAGCCTTTAACACTGTCTTTAAAAATTGGCCTAGTTCATGACCTATACTGAATGTGTGGCTAGGGCTCTGCTTTTTTTTGATTTTGTCACATGGAATTTCTGTATGAATGTAGGATGTTTTACACTGCTGGATTTCGTTGTGCTAAAAATCTTTTCATTTGTAGTCAAGTTCTGCCTGATACAATCCGGAAAGCAATTTGTTCATGAAGCCCCTCAGTCTGAGGAAGGGTGATTAGAAAGCTTTTTAATTCCTGAATTTGTCAATATATAAGTTCAGTTATAGAATGGTATATAAAGTATTGCTACCAGACAGCATTTATTTCTCTGTGTTTAACCATGATGGCTGTGACAAAGCCTTAACCATTATTTATGATATCAGTTCATCAAGGTGTCCTTGCCTGTTTGAGCTTAGTATCCTGTGGGCACTCGGTACATCTTCACATGGCAAAACTGTTCTTTATGTCAGGTTTCTATATCTTGTTTGGCTGAATGATGAGAAAAACCAGAAATAAACAGTAAGCATGGCTGAGAAGTGTGGCAAGTCTTAGTAAATGGTATAGCAGCAATGGCAATAATCTAAATATTGTTTGTGAAAGTGTTATGTCATATAGTGACAGAAATATGTGTATCTGCAAATCAGCAGATGTAGCATGTATAAGATAGCAGGGAAACAGAGTACAAATCCATCCACTCTTCAGGACCTACTGTCATAAGTCTCTGATTAAAAGCATAACTTGAATAGAAGGAGAAGATAGAAATCCGTAGTTCTCAGAAGTGGAGCAGTAATATTCAGCCTGATAACATGCAAGGCTGTCCTCCCTCAAAGCTTGTCCTCCCTCTAAACTTCACCTCAAGGAGTCACAGCAAACTCACATAAATTGTTTTATGAAATCATGATGATGATGATGAAGTCATTTCATGTTGCAGTCAGGAAGAGGGAAAACAGCATAGAGGCAAAAATTAACCTGACGTATTATTGAGTAGAGAATTTTCATTTGGATGTCTGACTCCAAAGCTTTGTCGCTGTCCTTGTGCCTCCAGTCATGAAAACGAAGCTCTTAACCCTAGCAGGAACCTTTGGTTTGATTTGATTTACACAAGTGTCATGAGGTTCAGCAAAGTGATGGCTCTCTTACGTGCAAGAGAAATGCAGGATGATACTGATAGTCTTGGGAAAAATAGGGATGAAAGAAGAATAACAGAATAGAACCACTAAAAGAAAAATTACTTTCTTGAGCAAATACAATATGAGGCTTGCTGACTGCAGAACCATTCTGAAAGCCTTTTAGCCCTTATTTCCAAGTTACTGGGTGACTGTTTTTCTTCTGCTTGGATGATTTTTTTCTTTTCTGCCTCTTCTCCATTTTCTACAACAAGGAGTTGCCAAGACTAAACAGCCAAGAATATAAATATGCTGGAAATTTTATTGTTGCATTTTCTACTCAGGCAATTACAGCAGTGATGAGGGAAAGGAAGGCAATAGATTCTTTGCAAGGCAGCTTCAGACTCTACTCTCCTTACTGTAGACTTTTGATAATGATAGTGTCTTTTTTACTTAACTGGTTAAATCAGGTCACTGACAGCCTGCAACTATGTAAAATAGGGAAGATTATACGGACTGAGAAAGTCTCAGTCTGAAGGTGACACGTCTTATTTCCACTTCATATCAAAAAACAGGTAATTTTCCTTCTCCTTTAGTTGTGATCAGTAGCAGAAAGGGAATTTGTGTTCTCAATTAGCTGCCTTCAACTGCTAGCTGATTTAATTATCTCTTACTGTAACAAAATTAATTATTTTTTAATGGAGTATTTTATATCTGTGAATGGAGCAAGTTGTTTCAGTCTGCAAAGACGTATGTCATTCAGAAGGACTTTCACTGAGGTATGCTAGGTGACACAACTTGGAAAATGTCTTTTGAACTGATATTCTTTGCAGGACAAATGCAGGCACCCATTCTTTAGCCTCTCAAATTAAAAGCCTCTCGGTGGGTAATCTCTGTGCCCAGGGGTCCTTTGTTGAGTGACAGACTGAATATGGGCTGGAGGCTGCATGTGCATCTTTGATCTCCAGGCTGTGGAGTGGAATCAGTTTGAACCTTTGGTGTTTTAGTTTAAAAGTGCCGATAATACCCTGTGCCTTTGAGTCGGCCTTGAAGGCATGAAGGCATAATACTGGGCAGTTGCTGCTCTACGGGGAATACATCAACGTCAAATTCTTCCATATTAATCTTATCCCCATTCTCTTTCAATGTATATGCAAGGCAATTAAAGAGTAAAGAAGAATCATGAAAAATATCTCTTAATGTCTTGCAAAAGACAACTTATGTATTTTTATTCTGTACATTGAAGTATTCGTGCTAGTATCCAGTTAATGTAAAACAGAGGAGATAGTTAACTATCCAGTCTTTCTCTTCTGTTGCAGTATATCCATCAACTGTTATCTCCATGTGAATTTCTTGCAGTGGCAAAATACAGATTGCTGTTTCTCCTGTTTTTCATTGTCATCTCTCACTTTTCTTAATTGTTTTGTTAACATAAACATTTAATCAGCGTGAGGATTTTGACCACACTGGTCATCTCTCTTAATCTGTGGAACTCCTTCTCAATTTTTGGATATTTATCTTTTCTTCCATTGCGCCATTGACATTCACTTACAGGCTGCTTCATTTACAATTTCATTTAACTCTAGAAATAAGCTTCTGCCAGAAACAAAGTATAAATGTTTGTACTTCCTCAGAATATCCTCTGTTTCTACATATTTTATATAATCTAGTCATAACTGCTGGCTTCTAGGCAAGTAACTCCTTCAGGCAATACAGTGATTAGATCGTAATGACATTCAAAACTGAGGAATCTTATTTTGGATTTAGCTTCTCATGTTGGAAAGTTTTCTAACAAAATTATAGGTACCCTAATCATGATGTATTACTGCTCACTCTTGGGCATATTAATATAGGATGAGACCCTGTGTTAGAAAGGGGTGTTGGAAAGAGAAAATTCCTGGTTCTCAGCTCATGTGATTGGATATTAAAGAGCCTACCCTGAGATTTGTTTTATTGTCCCAGAGATCCATAAGTATTCAAGATCCCATCTCTGAATTACTGAAAAGGCTGCTGGTGTTGAAGAAAATCAGTGATGTTTCTAGCTTTTGGTTTCCTTCTGAAACGAGGCTGGCGTGATTGCACTGTCGGTTCTTCCTAATAACTTCTGACTACTGGCCAATCACAATCCAGTTTTAACAAGGGATTTCCCAAAGATTTTTAGCTTCTATGCATTTCTGTGAAAATCGGCTTCTGCGGACAGGGATATGTCCACGTGGATATGAATGAAGAAGAGGCTGCAACATGAGCACAAAGAACTTAGGGCCAGCCCTGCCGTGCTGTCCTCCATGTCCAGCAGCTGTTTATAGAAAGGGGATTGACTGGATCGAGAAGATTGTTAAAAAACAGCAGGAAAAAAAAATGAGGAAACACAGAGGAAGGATGAAACCCAGAAGGGTATGAAGTAGAAGCTGAGGTATATGTTTATGTGTTTGTAGAAGCCTAGGTCATATACATCTGTAAGAAACCAGGCTTTATTAGGTGTCTGTACTCATCAAACTTATTGTTAACACAGAATTTCACAGCTGTGTTCAGGTTAATATTATGTGGTTTAACACAAAAGTACAGCAAGTCATCACGGAGATTTCTATACTGGCCACTGAATCAAATTTCTTATTAAGATCTGAATTTTCTAAATCCTTATACTTGTTATCTGGAGCTCCGGCATGGACACATAAACATTTGGTAAAAGAATGTGATGTCTTCTTTCCTTTTTAGGCTTCTTCATCATGTTTATTCCAGTACAGTGAGTTTGTGCTACTTTTGCCTTCACTGCACAATTTTCATGTATTATTAGGTTGAGTAATGAAAAGGGCATTTAAACTAGACTTTGGCTAAGAAGATTAGCTACTTCTATCTATGTGATGCAGGCAGTCCCTCTTGAAGAAGCATTTTTCCCACTGGAATATGACCCCATGCACCAAGAGACTAGAATCTTTGTCTTTTTGGCCCATTATTCACTATTATAATCTTCTTTTCTTCTTCTTCTTTTTCCTTTACTTTTCTATTTTTTTCTCCTGGAATTGGAGGGATTTTATAGATTTTCTGTATTTGTGTTGTGCTTTTAATAGACAAAGTGCATGAGGGAAAGATACCTCTTGAGGCCTTATTATATAAGGTGCAAACCTGAGGACATCCTGGTCCTGCTTTCAGGAGTTAGCTGAGCTCATAAGGAAGTTTTGCTCACCTCTCTGTAGGAATACCCAGGAGCTCCTGAACAGGAAGAAAACACAGTAGGCCTGACCTTCAGGCAGAATTTCATGTGAAGTTTCTCCTCATTTGAGAGAAGCCGTGGTGAATTTGGAGGGAGACAGACCTTTTAGTTCTGCAAATCCTCCCCCTGATAGAAGTTGCCAGCAGGAGCCCTGCCATTATTGATGAACCCTCCTGAAGATTTGCAGTTGCTGCTGGAGGAGAAGATGCATGGGGACTTGAAACAGATGATCAGTGCCCTATCTGCTAATTAGGCTGTGTGTCTCAGTGTGAGGAGGGATGCATAAGTTAGAGCAGACTTGGAAGCAGTTGTACTTTCACCTTTCAGCTTAGAGAAATGGGTGTGACAGTACAGCAGGCAAGACTGGTCTAGGGCAAAAGAATTACCTTAGTGACAAAAGTACTTTCACAGGCATGCTGAGCCCCAGTACATTATTACAGTTGTACCCTCGGGGAAACATTCGCATCACTTTGCTGCTAAGAGCAGAAACGTGGTCCACAAAGTTTAAATTGAAAATTTCAGAAAATTTCCAGGCTGATGTATGGCAAGAAGTACATATTCTAAATTTCAAATGCACTGCATTTGAAAGTAGGACCTTTTCTCTTCTTTTCATCTTCTGCCTAAATGTGTGAGATTGATTTCTATGGCTTTACATGTCTTTCTATCAATTTGAAACTGTCTTCTATCTAGTTCACTTTTATTTAAATATAATTAGCTGTTCTTTTTTACCTTGTTTGTCCTGCAGAAAACATCAAAACTACAATATATAGTCTAGTTTTTGCCTTTGATCTAACATCTAAGGTTCAGTTCACTGCATAAAGTGTGGATAAAGATATACTAATACAGCTCTAGAGTTAGGTCAAAGCAGTTCCAGACTGAACCTGTATATTTATTCTAACATGAATTGCATGCTCTGCCAGGAAAAAAAAAAAAAAAGCCAAACAATTTTAATTTTTTTTTCTTCTTCTTAGCTGTTTGCTCATATTCATTCAATCACTTTTGTTTAGTGTTGAATCAATAATATGAAAGGAATGAATGATGGTCTCAGGAACAGACACACACTGAAAAGGCAAGGGTGTCACTTTGCCTTGCAGTATAATTTGTGCTTGGGAAAACATTTAATTCTGAACAAATCAGATATTCCCTCTGAATTAATGGTCTCTTGAACAAAAATAAAATACACTAAAAATATCCCAAACACACAGAGTAATACATAAGCATTGGTGGTTTTTTTTCAAATACAAAGCTTTGTGTTATAATGCTAACTCTGTTATTGGTAAGGTGTTTAAAATGTCCAGGTTAATATATAATTAAAATAAATAATGGCTGTGTATTTTGATATTTTTTTACTGTAATTTTTTATTGTCTTACTGCTTCTATTGCTGGAATTTTCTTCAGTTCTTTTTTCTTTCCCATTTTGTTCATTTCTATAAAACAGGCTTGAAGTCTTTTCTCATGTGGTTTTTGCAGCTCCACAGCTAGGATAGACTTGCCAGGTAGAATCTTCCTTACCAAAATGTTTCAGTATTGCACCTTGCAGCTGTTGCAGAGCTTCCTTCCCTGGTACAAAATTATCCCTTACTGCTCCCTCAGGCTGCTATTTGCTGCTGTCTTTTCTGGAGGGGTTTTAGGAGGGGAGGTAGAGAGTCAATTTTGGTTTCTGTCTCTTCCTTCTCTCCTCTTCCCTGTCCTGATATGATAGACACACTTAAGGTTTGCTTCTTTGTAAAATCACTTGTAGTTCTTCTTCTTCTTTATGCTGAATAAGGATGACTGTGATATACACCTTTTTCTTTTTCAGATTTGAGATTATTTTTATGACACATTTTCTAGTACCTTGTCAGATGTCTGGACTTTTTTATGGTCTAACCCGCTGGACAGTGCTGCTAAATTTTGTTCTAGCTCAGTGTTTTCACTTGACTTTTTCTGGGAAATTTCATACAATTTGTGGGAATGTAGCTGTGTGACACTAATGCCCCATTAATGAAATATTTTATTTATTCACAGTTATGCCAACCCAAAGAATCACATTTTGATTCATTAATCCCATTGGTTTCATTACTCTGTGACCCAAAAATTTATCTTGAATCTCCCCTTGCTTAGTGGGAGCATTCTTATAGTTTCTCAGGAATTGCAGCACTGAATTTTGAGCTGCCTCTTGCATTTTCCCCTATGCCTGACGCTATGAATCTTGTTTCTGACTCATTGAAAGCTATGTCAGGGAGATCAGATGCTAATTAGCTATCCATCTCTATATGATTTTTCTGCTTTAAAGGTTATATTGATTTAAAGCTA
The DNA here is from genome assembly GCA_013400175.1 of Phainopepla nitens. NCBI lineage: Eukaryota > Metazoa > Chordata > Aves > Passeriformes > Bombycillidae > Phainopepla > Phainopepla nitens. Next base: position 173,258 of record VXBQ01013792.1, read on the forward strand.
TATTATTTTACTGAAAATCACTTTATCACTTTTTTTGTTTGATTTTTGGCAGTCATTATTAATTTATTCCAAAATGTTCAGACTGTAATATTGTATTTTTCTGACTATTGCAATATTTCAAATGTTCTAGGAAATTGGTTTCAAACTTATTACCACCAAATCCTCAAATGTAGTTCTTCTGGTTATTTTCACCACACCTAAGATTTCTGCAAAGCTGGAATTGGCTATTTTGGTATGCTACTTGTCAGAGTGACTACTGTGATTTGTCTCTTAAACAAGTAGCACTGTGTGTGCTCTGCAAAACCAGCTTGCTGGCCTGTTTCTCAACAGCCTGCTTGGAAAGCCCTGGGGTGGTTTTCTCTCCAGTCCCTCTGACCAGCCTGGCTTGAGTGGCCTTATGTGGAGTGGCAACCTCTGCCAAAGCTGCTGTTGTCCTTGGAAACATACAGACCTGTCCACAGTAAAAAGGCAATTACAACAACAACTAATAATTACTAACAACTAACAAATACAACTTGACAACTAAGTCAAGGCAAAATTGATATGACAAATTTTGTTGCTTCATACTGTGGCTTCCACAGCCTTGAATTCACTTCTTCATTTCATTCTCTCTCATGAGAGTGTTTTTCTTCACGTCGCTGTCCTACTACAGAACAAGCAAAGCATTTTCATGTGGTAAATTAACCTGCTTTTACCTGAATGCTGTTTGGCAGCAGCAACTTAATTACTTATTTTGAGGAATAGCCTAATTCATACAAATTTGGCATTAAGAGCTCCTGGGCATAAATTGAAGAACAAACTAGTACACCAAGAAATGGGAAAAAGAATAATCATCATGAAATTCTGAAATTTAAATAAAATACTTATTTGACCTTTAAAAACAGAAGAAAATTAATTGTGCTCCATTAAAATATAATTCAATTGTGATATTTTTATAGAAAAGTAAATGTTAAGATACAAATTCTTGCATAATAGAAGCTGTTCTAAGGGCATGATTCTAAATTGCACTGTGGGGTTCTTGGTATATGATTCATCTAGGATTGGTACCATATAGGTATCATATGATCATATATCATCATATAGGTATGAATGACCTCTTTTGATTTAAATTTAATTTAATTAAAACCTGTTTTAATTTTTGGTATTCTCAGTACTTGATGCACCTAAAACAATTCCTGGGGACTTAAAGATCTTGCTACATGCTTTCTTCAGGCATCAGTTAAGTTTTGAAACAACTAGAGAAAAATAAGGCCAATTGAACAAGTGATAGTTATGTTTTAATTAAACATGAAGTGATTTGGAAGCAGATTTATTTCCTTTAACCTTAGTTATCACACACAGAAAAACTGGAATCTCAGTGTCAGAGACAATAGAAATGTTCAGCGTAGCTTAAGAACCTATAGACTCTGTTGGAAAAACATCCTTGCATAAAAATTGTGACTGAGACAATTTGTGGTTGGACTAAGAAGCTTTATTTGGCCCCAGGATTACGCTAAGAAGAGGAAAGTATTGCACAGCTCTTAAACATTGACTTGATATGTCACTTCTTCCTTTTTGTCACATTTAAAACTTACAGTTATAGATAGCTCAAGTAACTGAGTTTAAACGTATTTTTGCACTAGAAAATAGTTCCACAGTTGGACCTTTCCAGTCTTTCAGAATCTCTTCTTGGCTCTCTGGATTTTAATTCTGAACTGTAGTTGCAAATTCAGATTTGCTTTGATTTCTTGTTTTGCCTTGATTTCATTTATTTTTAGGAGATGTGTAGCTTGAAATTTCTGAACTCTGTGTTAAGCCATAACACCTTCTTCTCCTAATTCTCAAAGTAAAGGAAGGCATTTCTCCAATGAAGCCCCCATCTTCTCTTACCTTGCAGAAGCCCATTAGACTTTGTTATCCTTTAGACAACCCATCACAATCTGATTAATAAACTAGAGCAGGAGTGGCAATATAACCACTGTGAGCTTTGTTTGTGTTATGATGCAACACTAAGCTAGGAAAATTCTATAATTATTTATAATTAAGCTACTGTGAGGGCACAGTGTGTATCAGGATGTGGATTCATTATGTCAGTTTGCTTTCTGAAAGTAAAAAGATTAGTGGCACACAGCTTCTGGAAGGTTTGTTTAAGTCCTTCAGTATTCAGATAAGGGAATAAGTATGCATGGGATTGGGGAGTGGCAGGTCTCCAGCAGTCTAAAACATTGCATGAAGTGCTTGGGAGCTACAATTTTGTATTCATTTTAAGCACTGTCTTCCTGACATAAATCAAGAGTTAATTTACTCTAGTAAAAAAAAAAGGCAAGAAAGTTCTTCATCATAACCCTTTTGAGAAGCCTGTTAGAAGAGTGATGACAGTCTTGATCTGAAATAGAATACAATTGCCAATCAAAAGCTGGATGCTTTTCTGCATTTTTCCGGTGGAGGGCATGAGGATGGTCAGAGGTCTGGAGCATCTCTCCTGTGATGACAGGCTGAGAGAGCTGGGAGGTTGTTCAGCCTGGGATGGCTCCAGGGCCTCATAAAAGCCTTCCACTGCCTAAAGGAAGGTTACAAGAAAGCAGGAGAGGGACTTTTTACAGAGCATGGAGAGATAAGACAAGAGGTAACACCTTTAAACTGAAAGAGGATAGGTTTAGATTGATTATTAGGAATAAGTTCTTTCCTGTGAAGGTGATGAGACACTGGAGCAGGTTGCTCAGAGAAGCTGTGGATGCCCCAGATCTGGGAGTGTTCAAGGCCAGGTTGGAGGGAGGCTCTGAACAGCTTGGTCTAGTAGGAGGTGTCTCTGCCCACAAAAGTGGGTTTGGAACTAGGCAATCCTAAAGGTCCATGCCAAACTAAACCATTCTGTGATTCCAAACAAATTCACAAACTGGATCCACTGATCTGTTTGGGAGTATCTGCAGCTCCAAGGAAAAGATCACTTCTGGGAAAGGGGCATATGCATACATCCTTGCTAATAATGGGGCTTTTTGTTATAAAGACAGGCTTCTGCCAAAAATATTATTTTCCTAATTTCAGTCATTTAATTTCAACATTCAGTCCAAAAAGTAGTTTCATAAGCAAATTTTGGTTGCTTCAGTTTTCAAGGTTCAGAAAGCTACTGAGAAAAGCAGAGTGAGTGAGCAAGCACTAGAGATAATCAGTATTGCTTTTGGTTCTTATTAACAATATGAAAATTAAATAATTTTAAATAAATAAAGTTGTGTACCTTCCTATATATGTATGCATACACACACATATCCATTTAGAATTATCTAAAACTCTCTTCAGTTTTTTTTATGGCTCAGTCTGTTGCTGGTGGGGCGCTGGCATGTTTCAGATGAATGTAGATTCATTCTCCTATGTTGCAACAGGATTCATTCTCATTCAGAATTATGACTGGCATGTGTTAGTGGGTCCTACACAAGCAGCCTGCTTTGAAATTTACTTCCTGTGACTTTCTGCTCTCCAGTTATTTTGCCCTTTACCTGTTTTGTTTTATTCTGCTTGCTTGTGAGAAGTTAAAAAGACATCTGATTTGCAAATCTGAAAATGAAGGAAGGGCCAGAACGAAGAGTTTACTTATACAGAAAAGTCCTGTATGTTATTTGTGCATCTTAATGCTGGAATCCCAAATTACAGATTAGGGACTGTAATCAGACCAGCCTGGAAGAAATTTGTCTATAGAGACAGAAGTTTTAGAAGTAATTTTCACCTAACAAATTTCATTCTGTCTCTTCAAATTTTCATGTCTTAGCTATTAAAATTTAGTAATGTTGCAGCTGCCAAATCTGCTAATGCTTAATGACATTAACACTAATGTTGATTATGAGTTATTTGAGTAGTCATTGTGAAAACTCTTGTGACCAATGTGATTTTGTCCTTGCTTTTGGAAGTCTGTATGACAAAGTGATAAAATCCTGTCTTGATGCTGGTTTTAGTTTGGGAGGAAGTGAGAAAATGCAGACAATGGTTTCTTATCTTTTTCCTTTTTTAGAGCAAGGGGCAGAATGATGCAGTTATGGGGCCCAGAGTTTCACTTCCTGACTACTCACCTTTATTGGCTGAGACCTCAAGCTATGGTTTTTGCAACCTTAATAATTTTAGAGTCCTCTTATACATAGACTATACTCAAGGTGGCAAGGAGGCATATCTTCAATTATAACACAAATCTTCCTCATAATAAATGTGCTTGCACTGGCTTGACTTGTCTCCTATTCACTGTCCAATTGTTAGATCATAATAAGAGATCTAGAATTCTGCAACTTCATGTTGCTTTAAAAAAAAGTATGTAGGTAAGTTGCTGATTTTTTTTTTTTTTTTAAGCATTGAAACAGAAGTCAACAAAACTGAGTAATAATCTTTGTACAAATAACTCTTTGCTTTGCTCTTTCTGTTAACCTCATTCCTAACTTTTCTATTTCCCATTGCCACAAGCAGTGCTAGGAGGGCTTAAAGGCAGCACTTTGCCAGTTAGTCATGGCTTGCACACTGCTTGTTTGACCAGCAGGCGTTTATTTTTATGTCCAGAATCCACGTTTATTAATGCAGATGAACCAACAGAGGGAAGTCTCGTAGTTAGTGCAATGGTCTAACTGGTTATGTGAACAAGGAAAATGAAACCTTAAATGTTGTTGCCCAATATTTTATTGTTTTATAGGCAGATTATTATAGTATTATAATCACCTTGAAAAGACAGCTTGTGCCTCCAGTCGCAAATGAATTCACGCAGAATATGATATTCTTAGCATCGTTGCAAAGGGAAGAGGTCGCTGGGCAGTAAATCTTAGAATTAATGTTTACTGAGAATAAGTGATTGAGAGTGCTACTTTGGAAGTCTTAGCTGCCTGTCCAGAGACTACATAAATCTTGCCAGAATGTCTTCCCCAAAAGCTCCATTAAGCATACCAAGAGGTATGCTTTCAGAAAGCAAGGATAATATTATTGCCTCAGCTCCCTAGATGAATAATGAAATGTGTATCACTTGAATTCGATAGAGCTTCAGAATTGTCCATGTATGAAATGAGTTTTGGTAGCCCCACTATATGAGGACACCTCAAGGCCCAGTATCTCATAAACTTGCCATCAGACTTTGCCCTTGATCCTACACAGCTTCAGAGTATAAATGTCTCTCGTTCTGCATCTCTTCTTAGTAGTCAACCACCACCATGCCATGCTGGGTTCTGTCAGGAGGGGTCCCATCCAAGGTGATATTGCTTGTGTGTTTGCCATGAGTCTTGACTGCAATTTCTACAGTTATTATGGAATAAAAATCAGAAGAGGGACCAAAACAAATGTCACTTTTCTGAATTGTCATCAAGATTATTGTGGCCAATGTTACAATTTCTGGTTTTGCACCTCCTTTGCTATTGGCCTTTGAGGAAGGCAATTCTGTCTTGCCACAAAGCATCAAAGGTGCAGTGAACTGTCTCAGATGGTCATGGCTCAGTGCTTACACTGATGAAATTAATTTCTAGGGATTGGAAGTGTTACTGTCCCAACTTTTTCTTTGGTGATACAAAGACAAGCTCTGTGGGAGTACCTGGCTCACTGAAGAGAATGGAAGAATTTCCACTTATCTTTGGGTGCTCTAAACAATATTTATATGGAATAATATGCATACTCACCTTTCAAATTTACCTGAAAATGGAAGAGTGTAAAAGAATGAAGTGTACACATTTTCAGAGCATGCTTTGGTCCCAAGAGCATGGAGTTATGAAACCTGCTGCTTAAGCCTTGCAGACGGTGGGATTTCAGATGCACTCCTCGACTTGGAATGGCTCATTGCTCTAGCTCTAAACACTCCCATGCCTAGCGTGCCTGATGTGTTTGAAACATCTCCTGAGGCACTTAACTCTCCCTGTGTGCTGTACAGTGAGCTTAAGAGCCTAACTTTGTATTCCACTGCACTGAAAAAGCACCGATGTTCCCAGAGTATGTGTGTGCCAGGTATTTCTGAAGCCATGTCTGTCTTTCATCATACTGCAACTGCTCACTGTGTTGAACCACCATATATAAAACTACAGTTCTAATTTTAACATCGCAATTGACTTCTGTGGAAGTGGCTGTAATGAACAAAATGAAAAGTTATTAACCAAATTCTTTTTCCTGATCTGCAGTCTAATTGTCATCTGGAGAAATCTCTTCCGAGTTGTAATAACAACTTTATGGGCTCAGTAGAGAGGAAGTTGTATGCCTCTACTGAGGTTTTTAAGCCAGGACTAGACATTTAAGACTAACCAACACACCAATTGAAAAAAAAAAAGAAAAAATCTTTCATGGAGATTTTGCCTGATTTTAGGAATGCCTAAATGTATAAGGCAGTTCCCTTTTTTTTTCTCAGATGGCTCCAGGTGCTGGATATGTATGAATTTGCTTTTGTGCATTTTATTTAGCCTTGCTCTAGTCGATGGAGTTTATTGTCACTTAGTTGCAGAAGTAGGCTTTAATACAATACTCTAGTTGTCATTTAAGATGTTTCCAGCAGATAAGATAGTAAAGAGGTTGCTGGTGTTTTACTGTGAAAATAAAACAGCCAGAACAGTTGCCCAGAAATTTGAAGGTTTATGGTTCTCTCCTAAGACAGTCAAAATCACCTTGTAGTGCCATACCAGTAGGCTATGGAGCCACTGTCCCTCACATGCTGTTTTTCTGGTTACACAAACTTTTTCAATGTTTTGCTGGGCAGTGAAGCACCACTGACATGAGGTAGGAGAAGGTAGTTGGCACTCTGAAATTAGAGTGGTGATAAAAACAGTATCAGTGCATTAACCTGAGGATGACTTGGACAAGATTCTCAGACACGTTGTGTGACTCTTGGGGATGGTGCTGGGGCAGGGCCAAGAGCTGGACTTGATGATCCTTGTGGGTCCCTGCCAACTCAGCTTATTCTGTGGTTCTGTGATCTATGTTTCCTTCCTTCTGGACAAGACTTACAGTGACTCGAAAATATGACTGCTCCTACATTCTGGCAGACAATGTATCTAGATAAAAATAATGAACTGTATCCAGATGCTTTGGAAGGACAAGTATCAGTGCTCTTCTTCAGCCTGTGATCTGCATGGGTGGGTGTAGGGATCTGCTACCTTGAATGATGTGTCTGGTCTTTGCAGAGCAAGGGATTTGGCACTCCCCATTACCTCAAGCATTCTAAATGTGCTACATATGCCCTGTTTAGTGTATTACTTGTTTTCTGCACCACCATAGTTTCTAGTTCATGTTATAAGGAAACTAAATGTGCACAGAGTTCAAGGCACTCTTCTGGGACCCAGCTCCCACAGGTTGAGTTCTGCAGTATTTATCTTGTAGGTACTGGGATAAGTAATTTCACCTGTAACTGAGTTTGTATTCACTGCGTTACCTGAAGTTACCTTGTACAACAGAAACATACAGTGAGGACAGGAACAAAAAATAGCTAGTTTATTGATTGTAACTTAGGGGTCATTTTCAAACATTCTAGATATGTATAGAGGAACATTTCATCTCTGTTCCCGCTTAAAGAGTGTATGACTAATCTTGTCAGCTTTAATTTTTATGAAATTTAGAATGTGACATTTGGTATGTCTGAACTTATGTCCATGTGGAATACTGTCAGCTCTCTGGAGTCAATTCAGGATAGGGCACTCAAAATTCTGTCTTACAGGAATAAATGACTGGAATGGGTTTTTCAGGTAGTATGAGAAATCTTCAGTTTTTCTTTAAACTGCCGGAGAACTTTTGTTGAAAAGTCCTTAAAGGGGGAGGCTATTATACAATTTAGATATTGACTACACTAAATTTTCAGAATTTCACAGCAAATTTTTCCAGAACAGATCCCAAGAAACACTATAGTGGTTCTCCACTTCAACACACTGATCACGTCTTCCTTATTTTACCTACAGCTGAGCCTAAGCAAGACAGGAATCACAATATAATACATGAAAGTACTCTAGAGATACCAATTTTTTTCTAAGGAGATCTTCTATCTCTTTTGATTCTGTACCCAATCTAGAAATACATGCTCTATATTTGTATTCAAAACACAGACATTAATAAAAATTAATTTAATTTTAATATTTTCTAGGCTTTCTTTGACCAAATTGAGAGTGAGTATTTTCATTCTGAGGGTACTTCTCTGTGTGTGGTGATTCCTAGATCCTACTTTAATTATGCCTAAATGATTATGAACCTCCAGATTTTTTTTTCCTATGGCAGTAGCTCTATTTTTATTTTGATCATAAAAAGAATAAAATTCTGCACTCCAAAATTATGATAGAACATGCAACTCACAGCTAAAAATATTGAAGTTTTCATTTGAATTGGCATAATTTGATTACATTGCTCAAACTTAAAATCTCATATCTGGCAGTATTATAATTCTGTGTTTTTATTAGTCTATATAACTTTTCCTTGGATGAAGGTGTAAATTGTTAATAATTTTATGCATAAACCAGTTTTGAAATGTTCTGCTCTCAGGGAAACATACCTTTGTACTGTTTGAGGTTACAAACATTATACAGGGATGTCTTATCTCCATTTGACCCTAAGTTTAGTTTTTCTTTAGAAGTAGACTTGAATTATGCAGAGCCATAAAAATGGAACCTCTATTTGCGGTGCACAAATGAGATCCCATTCGGGTACATTCTCTTGTTTTAGCATAAGCACGTTTCCTTGCTGAAATGCTTTAACATTAGAGCACAGGATTTTCTGAATAGAAAGGCAGAAAAATTTTGTTTAATGTGAGAATGGTCAAACACTGAAACAGGTTCCCCAGGGATGGTGTGGAGTTTCCATCATTGGAGATACTTGGTACCCTTGGCCTCACTGCTTTGGGCAGACTGTAACCAGCAGGTTGAGTCTAAGGGAGGTGACCCTTCCCCTCTTGTAGGCACATCTGGAATGGTGTCCAGATCTGGGCTCATTGGTACAAAGAGGAATGGATGTGTTGGTAAGAATCTAATAGGGGTCCACAGAGAAGGTTAATGTATTGGGGTATCTGCCATATGAAGAGAGGTCGAGGAAGGTGGGACTCTTTAGCCTGGAGAGGAGAAGTTTTGGGAGAATCATAACAACGTGTATAGATACCCAATGGAGGAAGTGAAGAAGGCAGAGCTGGACTTTCCTCAGTGGTGTCCAGTGACAGGACAAGAGGAAATGGGCACAAACTGAAATGCAGGAAATTCCATGTCATTGTAGGGGTGACAAAACCTAAAGAAATTGTAGAAAGTCAATTCTTGGAGGAATTGTCACAAGTGTGACTGGACAGGGCCTTGAGCGACATGCGCAAGTACACCTTGGTTTGAGCAGGGAGGTCAGACTAGACTAAGTCCCATGTTGTCTTCCTCCTACCTCAGATGTTCTGTGATTTTGTGAATGTAACTCACAGTATTTATTTTGAATTTTTTTTTTTTTTTTTTTTTGCTGTAGACTAAAAAACCTGAAGTAATAACAGTGAAATTCCATTGACAGATTGAAATCTCTATAGGTTCCCTTATCAACTAAAAATGATGAGCAGATTTTGTTTTAATCCTGTTTAATTCAGTATGCACTTATTGTTACTGGTTTGTTGTTGTTTTTTTGTTTTTTTTTTTCCAAATCCTCCTTCAGGCTTTTAAAGCAATAGCAATGAAACAGAGTGCTATACCCTCTGAATATTGAATTGAATATGGCTTGATGCATAAATATGCATTTCTAAACCACCAAATTCTTAAAAGCACAAAAACCATTTGTTGACTCTCCTTTGAGCAGGAAGTTGGACTATTTGGTTTTTTTCTGTGATTCTGAAATTGCTGAACTGTGGTGGCTCCTATTAGGTTTAAAAGACTAAAGATGGTTTATCTCGCACATGTTATAATTCTGAAACTGCTGACATTCTTGGCAATTGTCAAGAGTATTGAAATTCATTTTAGCTTCATCTATTTCTAGATAACAGAATAGTTCTTTGCAAGGTCCTCTGTCTTGCCATAGTCATATTTAGTGGTTAGTAGAGTGTTAGACCTTGTATTCTAAAGGCAAAGTTCTTGGGCCTCATTGTAATTTACCAAGCATCTCCAACAATCTAAAAATATGACAGCCAGTAAAATTTAAAAGACCTTTCAGAAAATCTTGTCAAAAACCAAAAAAGAGAGCAGGCAGAAATGTACAGAAATAGTGTATTGGAACAGTGTCTGCTTTCTGTCCTGAGCAGAGACTGAATAAATTGTATGGCTTCCTCTCCACTAAAACAAGGATGGGAACTCAAGAGGAGTTACATCAAAAATGGTCAGAAGGTCACTGCACTGAAAATAGAAGAGGAATATAGGGAAGAGAGAAAGTATCTATTTTATTGCAAAATTATATTTTGCACGAGGCCAAAACGTTTATTTGGTTTCACTTGAGTTCCAGATGAAAAAAACTATAATTCCTCATCTATAAACATAAATTAAATTTCATAGGTTGGTTAATCCTGCTGGAAAGATTGATATGATTGGAGTGTTAAATTCTACAGTCATAGCTTCTTTAAGAAAGATTAAGTGGGCAAAACTCAAGAGGGAGCACTCAAAAATAGCATGTCAGTGACCTCTTGAAAGAACATGAATATTTGAGGAATTACTGTCAGATTAGAGAAGTATGAAGCATGTAACCAGTATGAAGTTACTACCTGTTTGCAGAAAACTTCGTGATGGTAGAAAATAAAATCCAGCACTCAGGATATAGTTATATATATAGGGGCAAATTAAGGTACACAATAGAGGACTTCATTCTGGATTAAATATGGTAGAAATAGCAAATTCTTGAACAACAGCAACAAATAACAACAACTTGAACCTAGAGGCTTATGTTTAAATTAGCACAGTTTATAATTTGATTTGTTTAACAGTACTGTTTCATATCCAGACATCTACAGGTTGTCATGATTATAAAACTGAAACAATTGAAAAACTAATGGGCTTACTGGATGATATTTAATGAAAACAAAGCTAAAAAGGAGAAAGTTATAACAATTTATGGCATTCAGAAGGTAGGAACATTTGGAACATAGCAAGATCTTGAGCAGTTTGTGATTAGACCTGCTCTGAGCAAAGACTTGTTCTAGGCAACCTCTGGAAGTCCCTCCCAACCTAAAATGTTCTGATATTCCAGGAAGACAAAGGAGAAGAGCAATAAGATATGTTTAAGTAAATCAGGAAGCAAAGAAATCTGATGATATCACTTAAGGGTTAGGAGGAAATAGTATTGTCAATAACAATGTGTAAACAGAAGTGTTTCTTTAATATTCTTGTACTTTCTAAGTCTGGTTTGAGGAAACAGAAGACAAGAAATTGCTATAGGTTTTTCTGCAGTAGGCTGTGATAATGATGGTTAGGTTATTTTAATAAATAATATTTTAATATTTTAATAAATCTCTATTTAAATATTCTGACAAACAGATCAAAGAACCTTGTGCGTGTTTGTCATGAATGTCATCATCTTGGACCACCAAAGAACTTCAAAAGAACTACAAGGGAGCTAACACTGCACTGTATTTTAACATATTGTAAAGGATAGTTTGAGTTGATACAGGCTGAAGTCAGTCCCACAAAATAGAACACATGATACAGATTTTTGACTTATACTGAGCCGACAAAGGTAAGAGAAGAATGACATATGGATTTATGAAAAAATGCCTCCTGCTAAACTCTTCTTGCTTAGAATTTATAGTTTCTGTTGAGGAAAAAAAACCCACATTTATAAATTGAGTTAGTTTCTAAATAATACAGGTATTTGCTTTGCAGAGGTTAGGGAATTCTAAGTAACAAAACCAAGTCACTAGCACAGAGTAATCTTGATTAGTGAGAGAACAGAATGTCTGCATAGATTTTGTATTCCTCTTTTCTGGAACATCTCTCTCTAGAAAGCAGTGTTCCTTAAAAAAGAAAACAAACAAACCAATCTTGGTAGATAATTGGTCTGTCATCACAGTGTGATGCCACACTCAATAAAACAGAATTCTTGGATTGATAGGCAGACAAATATGGGAATTTCTAGGAGGAATTCTGTGTCTAGTTCTGGTACCCATATCCAAATTTTTCACAAAGCAGCTATGCAAATAGCTAAAATGCAGTAAAAAGGACTCCTAATAATGAGATATTCCAAGAATTCTGTTCAAACCCTCAGGTATATGATGGTGAAATTTTGTCATCTGAACAATATAAAAACTTTCGACCACTTCCATGTCAGGACTCATTTTAAGTGGAAGCTTTGAAATCAGTGGAAATAAGGCTAGAAATAAGATCTAAATTTTTAACCACAGACATATTTAATATAACAATTTACAGACGATTTCATTCAATTCTACCGTGCTAGCTAGTCAAGAGCAAATGTTTTTCTACAACCAAACTGTAGGTTTAAGAAAATGTAATCTATGGCAGTACTTCAGCATGTCATGCATATGAGGTCACTCCAGATCCTCAAAATTATTCAGTCCAGCCTTATCTACAAGTTATCTGAACACAGATATTCTTACAGGAAAAGTGAAGTATTATCATTTAGAGTATGAAAACATAGAAAATGATATTTTACAAAAAAATAAGAAAGCCTTCCTTGGATAATGGAGAAAGCTACTTATTGATTTATATTGAGGAAAGAGAAGGAAATTATTCTTCTGGAAATTGCATGAAGATTGTTGTAGCCACTATTAACCGTTCATTGTACACAAGATAAAGTAATTGCAAAAGAAAGAAAAAAAAGAATAACCATGATTAACAAGTTCTTTGCTCAGATATTTTAATAATTTGATAGAATTTTTTTCAGTCAGAAATCCAGAGAGAAGAAATCTAATTACTGTCCTCATTTTTGGGTGTAGTCTAGAGGCAGGAAAATATCTTCCAGTAAAAAAAAAAAAAATTGGCTTTTTCCACAAAAATAATATTTTTCATTTGCAACTGGAAAATGTGTTCATATAAAGATGTTTTCTGAGAAAAGATAGGAAGGAAATATTAATCTCAATACCTTGCAGAGAGATGAAGGAAACATACAAATGTATTTTTTACTTTGTTCTTAAATTAAAACAGAAATAATCTTATTAAATGTTTGAATACCGTTTCCTTAAATCACATAAAAAGATAGGCTCTGTTTCCATCATTAATAATGTTTTAGCTTTTGTATTGTGAAGAAAAGATTGTCTCTGTGCCTTAAGGCATCAGACATATAACAGATTCTTCTGCAGCTGTGAAGACATGGAGGTACCTGTTAAAGAAAATTGCCCTTGTGCTTTTTGTCTGCATCTGTGTCCAGCTGACTGGGAATCTAAGACAATACCTAAAGTAGCATTTTAATTCAGATCTGGAGTGTGGTTTTGAAGTGCATTCTGCTATTGTCCCCACTCACCATGCTTTGGCTCCTACCAAACTAGGTGTTGGAGCGCTGAAAGGATGCCGTCTTCTACCATCACCTGTTCCTGATAAATGCTGTTCCTGAATAGCTCTTGGGTTTCTCTGTTTTTTGATCGTGTATCTTTAGAGGCCCAAAGAGTGCTCTTGAAACCAGGATTCTGAACATTCACAGAGCTAAGACAAGAGACCCTATAGGTGGAGTTATCACACAGATTTTATCCCAATGTGTACACAAAACTTTCCACGATCTTACTCTGGGCCTTAAAAAACTTTTATTGAAACTTCTGTTTTCTAGAAGTTGAAACTAACTTATTTGCAGAGTCCAAAATCTTCAGGGCAGAAGGGCCAACTACAGTATATAGTTTGACATGCAATTAAAACTCTGGACAAAATTTTTCAGCTATCTTTGTACAACTTAGTAATTTATGGCTAAGCTAGACTGAATCTTTATAAAATACATCAATTTTTGATTTAAAATGTTCTACAGAGAATCCAGCGTACCCTTAAATGAGGTGTTCCATTGATTAATTGCACTGACTCTGAAAATATTTCCAGTCAGACTTTGCTTAGCTTCAGTCTCCAGTCATTTATCTTTGTGCCTTTGTCTGTCAAGAAGCTGCTTGCCACTGAAAAATCTTTTAATACGTAGGTACTTACAAACTGACACTTTGTTGCCCTTGGGAAAACAGTTCTTTAAAAGTGACACACATTTTCAAAATCCTTTTAAAGAAAAGAACCCAAAATTTAAAACATTGCTTTGTTTTCAATTCTTTCAGATTTCAAGGGAATAAGAATGTCTTTCTATATAATATAGTTATACTGAATTTCAAGAGATGAAGAGAATTTTTTTACCAAACCATGGCTGTGAGTTAAAATGAAGTAAAATTGATATAGCATTCCTTTTTGTTACTTCGTACAAAGTACGTATGTCATCGTTTCCAGAGATAAAACATGGTTATTTTAATTTTTTTTTTAAAATTAGTTTTGTCTCAGAAAGTTTTTCCTATTATAGCTGCTATTAAAAAAATGTGTGTTTTTCCCAAATGATAAGATGAGAAAAAGCCTAATGCACAGTGCAGAGATGGCGGAGCCAAGTTTTCCATTCCAAGGTCTGTGATGGCAGGACAAGGGGAAATGGATATAAGTTGCAACATGGTTAGATATAAAAAAATATATTTTATTTTTCACCATGATCAGAGTCCCAAACAAGTTCCTAGAGAGGTTTTTGAATCTCTGTCCAAGATGATGCTCAAAATTCAGCCATACAAAATCCCAGGCTACCTCATCTAGAAGACCCTGCTGAAAGCAGGAGTTGACCTCTTTGATCCTTTTGTCCCTTCTGTCTTGATTTCTACAGTAACACCACAAGTGGGGCTATGTGAGTGTTTCAGCCTTTCTGTCTTTGATGGAGATTGACAAGAGGTTCCTCCTCCACCTGATCAAGAACTTGTGTGAAGTGTGTTGAAAACTAGTGTCTTTGAGATTTGGAGAACAACGCCATAAACATATGGCTGGACCAGCTAAGCTTCATTTCCTCAGGCAAAAAGCCCCAAAACAGACAGCAGGTCCTTGTTTAGCCACATCAGCTATGCACATGCAGCATGGGAAGCAGTGCTTTATTAAACTGGTGATCTAAATTGGCAGCTTTGTTGACATGCAACCAATTTTCCATATTGCTGATTACTAAATCTCAATTTTATCTTTTGACAATCAGTCGTATTTGGGTAGACTGTGATGCCTAAAAGTAATTAAAACTTCTCGTAATAAGTAAATTGAGGCATGGAATTTGCATTTACTGATAATTACACAGAAAAACACCAAAAATCATGAAACAGAACTCATTTTTATTCACTTGAAGTTTTTCTCCTAGTTTTCTAGCCATTACAAAATAGTGCCTGTGTCAGACAAGTCAGTATACAAGCAATGCAAATTAATAGCTAAGAGAATAATGAATCTCTCATTCTAGCACAGTGTATTGTGACACAAAATTTAAACAACTATTATAATATTACCTAATTAATTCCATTTAATCAAACCATGGGCATACCTATCTTTGTAATTTTTCTATAAATAAGCCAAAAAGTCTGGAAATTTTTAAGTCAGGGAAGCTGGGTTGTCAGCATTCAAATTCAAAGTTGTCTTGAAGATTGTACTCTTTGATATGCACCTGATAAAAATAAACTTGTTATGTAAGGTGCTGATTCAGTGAGGAGAATAACTATATGCTTAACTTTTTATGCACTACTGGATCAAGTAGCATTCAGTAAGTACACATAAGTCAATTGACAATTATTGAATGACAAGAGTCATTGTCATCATCAGGAGCATAAATGCACTTCAGCACTACTGATCATTAACAATACGTCTGGTGAATCGGCTCTTTGGTTTGATTGCCTGTTTTAACAACATCAAATATTTCAGTAGTTATGGACTTCCAGTAAACTTATTTTAAAGGATTTTCAACTCTCTGTTGACAGTGGGAGGTCATAAAATCACGGTATTTAATCAAATAATTTTGTTTAAAACCCCAACAGAGTTCAGCTCCATTCATTCCATGACCTCTTTTCCTTTGTGCTCTCTGTCCATGGGCAATTATGATTCTGTGTTTCAGTTAGTTATTGCTAAACCCCTGTTTTTTCCTTCGTTTCTCCCATAATCTTCTTGAGATCACTAGGAGTAAAACTAAGTCAGTATTTATATCTCTTTTCCCTTTACATTTTTATTACTGTGATTAACATCCTTTTGCATAATATTTGCTTATTTGTATATGGAAACAAAACAGTAGTGATTTTTTTTTCTGAAAGATACTTTAATATATCTTTGTAGTTGTCCAGATTGAAAAAGATATCAAAAAGTCACAATACCTATAAATTTCTAATGTGTTTTCTACATGCTGAAGGGTTGTGGGTTTTTTGGTTTTTTTTTTTTTTTTTTTTGGGGGGGGGAGAAAGAGAGTATGTTTGTTTTGTTATTGTTGTGGGGGTTTTGTTTCTTTTTGTTCAATTTGTCTGAATCTGCTTGGGGCATCATAAAAAGAGAAGCTAGAGAGTCTTTTTATGTTGGTTGTACAAAATTCTATGTATGTGAAGAGGAAGGGAGTTTTGGTTTTGGCACAGAATGATCCTCCAGGTTTTTGACTAGGAATTGCTTTAATTTGAATGATGATGTCTGCTCATGAGTAAATTGGTCAGAGTATGGTAATGCAAATGTGTGATTTGAAGATCTTTCAAGCAATTTATGAACTGAAGTTTTAAATACACATAGTTTAAAATATAGCTGAAGTAATTTGCATTCTGCTACACAATGGCACCAAATTCTCTCACAGCAGATGTATTTTGCAGTTGCAGCCAGTGAATTCCATAGCAATATCAATTTATTTTATAACTAAGTAATACATTTCTTTCTTCTCACATCCCTTGCAAAGATACAAAATATGACTCATAGCTGAAAACACTCAACACATTTTATATTGGATTAATATTTTCAACAAATGCTTTCGTTGTTCTCCAAGTCATATGGCCACATCACACACAATGCCTCTCTGAACCTGCTTTTCCCCATGTGCCAGAGGAGAGGCTAAGCATGAAGGCTGTTAGAGCAGCTTTGCAGCTTTTCTTAATCATTTGCCCAAGCTGATGAACTTTACTACTTCTGCTTTATTCATTAAGTAGCCCCAAGTCTGTGGTGTAAGGATCTCTGGAACAAATAGCTTAAGTTGTGTGGCTGACACTACTGGCCAACATTTCCAGCTCTCTTTGTTTGCTCTGCAAGCCTAATACTTGTGTTTGCTTTCCAGCTTTTTGAGCCATGCATTGTAATCTAGTTTAAGTGCTCAATGGGTAAATCTTCCAAGTGTCAGCTGCAAACAGGAAAAAAAAAGTATTTAAGCTTACATGACAGTTTTCATACATGTATGTTGAAAATTTGAAGGTTTGGTATCTGCAGATGCTCTGGACCTATCTTTTATTAAGACCTTCATAAGAGCAAAGGACTAGATTCTGATGTGAGAGGTCCCATCCAGCCCACATGCTAGCCAGATAGTGAAATCACCAAGTCAACATGACACAAATGGGAAACGGCAAGAAAAGGCACCATTCAGAGCTGTCATTTTGGCAAATATATGCAGAGCACACATACCAATTTTTGCCAAAAATTTAGTCACTTCACTGCTATTTAGCTTCCTTGTTGCCTGTTGATTTTAGTTGTGTGCTTACAAGAGGGAGAGGAATTAGGTAACTACTGAGCTATAGTCCAACATTATGGGACTTAATTTTTGACGTAAGAGGAAATTCTGTTGCATCATTCTGTAACAGAAGACAATTGTGAAAGGAAATGCTTGTGATCTTTAAAACAAGAAAACTCCTTTTCATACTGAAGGCCATGCTAAAAATATATTCTCTAGCAATATATAAAAGTATATTTCCATGCTTTTGATGTTCTTCCTGATGTTCCTTTTTGTGTTTTTCTATACCTTTGGTGCCAATGCCTTTCTCATTTGCTTTTTTAAGTCTAACTTCACTTGAACATCACTCACATATATGTTTGGAATTCTGGGGTCTAAAATTCTTTAATGGAAAAGAAAGGGAGTTTTACTGATGCAATACAATGCAATAGGAAGCTTTCTTTGGGATAAAAGTGATAAAATAGATCATAACTTTACACACATTTTGCATATCAAGCATAAAGATGTGCAAAGATTCAACATCAGTGACTTTGAAGTCACTTGGGCAGTCCTGGTAGATGAACTGAACACGATTGCATGGTTTTAATGAAGCAAATGGAAAAAAAAAAAAAAAAAAATAAAGGAGATGGGTTTACTTTTGACTCTAGCACAAGTAGAACTACTGGATTAGTACCTTGCAGAACTGTAGAATAATAGTCTGATGACTCAAATATCATATGTATTAGAAGACCTTTAAATTAAAATTTATGAAAATGGTACTGTATCTGTCTGGGAACATTTTGGCAATTTTTTCCATGTTCTTTCTTCAATCTAGTTTCTCAGAGATCGAATAAAGATTTAGAGAACCTGATTTGTATGCAAGGCATTGATTTATAATGTTACTGACCTCCTCTGACTTAGCAGACAAAACTTAATGTGATCCCTCGTCAGCTACAGAAATTCAAATGTGTATGTGGCGAGATACTTTCTTCCCATGCAAGGCCCAGCTGCAGTTTCCTAAGAGTTGTGTGAGGTTTGCTATGACTGGAATGCTCTGAACAGTATGATCCAAGCGAATCACAGGGGTTTGGAGGTTGGTGTAGGTGGTGCTGAGTGACCTTCTCTTGTCCATCTCACATGGGGAGCCTGGTGTTGGGACCTTTGGTGCTCCTCCAGGCCTCACACCCTACGTGTCCTCTGTGCTAACCCTGTAGAAACTGTTTGCTACCATGCCACTGATGGATAGAGGTGAAAGCTAAATGCTATAAAGAGATATTTTTGTTTGCTTGTCTCTTCCCAATGCCTTTTTTTCCCCCATTGTAATTGGGAAAAACAATGAAGTTATGGTCCTTGTTGAAAGTGTTAGGGGCTTTTTAAACTCAAGGTATAGTGATTCTTCTCTATATCACTTTCTAATGGCTAGAGATGAAGAGGAAAACTGTCTAGACCTGTTAGCTGTCTTACAGACAAGGACTTTACAAACAATGAATTATGTACTCTGTAAGGAGGAGATTTAAAAGTGCCTCAATTCCTCTGTCAGTTTCAGCACCTGCCATTAAAAAAGCTGTTTGGTAGCTATTACACAAAGGTTAGGCAGGCATTGCTGCTCTTTTTACTGTAAAAACAGAACACAAAAAGGGTTTTGTTATCAAGAAAAAGACTAAAAAAGAAAAGCAACTTGCTAGGAAAACACCAGAAAATATAATGGATTTACTCTCAAAGAGTTTGAAGTGCTTCACAGTAAGTTTTTGTTTATGACATGTACCATTACTGCGAGTAAAATCAAGATGGAAAAGTAGTATTAACTTCCTGCTGACTGCTTAGGTAGCCAAGATATCCATCACTTTTGTCTTTTATTTGCTTTAGGGGTAGTATATTTAGAATAATCAGTACAATTTTAAGACACACAGAAAATCTACAGAAAATGATGTAATTTATTTCCACCAAGTTTTAAAGTATTTTTCACTTAAATGAATTTAGGAGGCATGTTTTTCTTAGTGAAAAACCTGTTGTGCTTGTAAATAATTAATGCATGTGTAAAAACACACAAAAATCTCTTATGAATTTTTTTTTGGCCCCATAGAGTAAATATATTTTATAGACTGAAATTCTGATAAATAGGCTTTGCCAGCTTCTTATTTATTTAAAGCAAGCAACTTTATCCTTTTTGTGTTGGTTTTGGTTTTTTTTATGTTAGTTTCAATTGCTTAGATTTATAATTTTTTTTTTCCTGAAAACATGGCAGCATGTGTTAAAATAAGGTATTTTCCTTTTTGCTTTGTTGGTATTTTTTCAGAGCAGGCTAAAGGAGTTGTACAGGTTATCAATATGTCTCTATTGTTCTCAATAGAGAAATACTTTACCTATTGTGACATTTGAATCTCCTCTGAGAAAGTGACTGGAAAGACTGCCTATTAATTCTTTTCCTTTCCTTTNCTAAATGCTATAAAGAGATATTTTTGTTTGCTTGTCTCTTCCCAATGCCTTTTTTTCCCCCATTGTAATTGGGAAAAACAATGAAGTTATGGTCCTTGTTGAAAGTGTTAGGGGCTTTTTAAACTCAAGGTATAGTGATTCTTCTCTATATCACTTTCTAATGGCTAGAGATGAAGAGGAAAACTGTCTAGACCTGTTAGCTGTCTTACAGACAAGGACTTTACAAACAATGAATTATGTACTCTGTAAGGAGGAGATTTAAAAGTGCCTCAATTCCTCTGTCAGTTTCAGCACCTGCCATTAAAAAAGCTGTTTGGTAGCTATTACACAAAGGTTAGGCAGGCATTGCTGCTCTTTTTACTGTAAAAACAGAACACAAAAAGGGTTTTGTTATCAAGAAAAAGACTAAAAAAGAAAAGCAACTTGCTAGGAAAACACCAGAAAATATAATGGATTTACTCTCAAAGAGTTTGAAGTGCTTCACAGTAAGTTTTTGTTTATGACATGTACCATTACTGCGAGTAAAATCAAGATGGAAAAGTAGTATTAACTTCCTGCTGACTGCTTAGGTAGCCAAGATATCCATCACTTTTGTCTTTTATTTGCTTTAGGGGTAGTATATTTAGAATAATCAGTACAATTTTAAGACACACAGAAAATCTACAGAAAATGATGTAATTTATTTCCACCAAGTTTTAAAGTATTTTTCACTTAAATGAATTTAGGAGGCATGTTTTTCTTAGTGAAAAACCTGTTGTGCTTGTAAATAATTAATGCATGTGTAAAAACACACAAAAATCTCTTATGAATTTTTTTTTGGCCCCATAGAGTAAATATATTTTATAGACTGAAATTCTGATAAATAGGCTTTGCCAGCTTCTTATTTATTTAAAGCAAGCAACTTTATCCTTTTTGTGTTGGTTTTGGTTTTTTTTATGTTAGTTTCAATTGCTTAGATTTATAATTTTTTTTTTTCCTGAAAACATGGCAGCATGTGTTAAAATAAGGTATTTTCCTTTTTGCTTTGTTGGTATTTTTTCAGAGCAGGCTAAAGGAGTTGTACAGGTTATCAATATGTCTCTATTGTTCTCAATAGAGAAATACTTTACCTATTGTGACATTTGAATCTCCNTTTTTTCCCCTCCCTACTTCCTGTTTTCAGTATTAATTTACGGGAATCTTATTTAATTTCAACTATTTTACCAGAAATGTTCTCACCATTTGTAACTAGGGATTTAGCTGAGGTGATGCTTGACGTCAAAAATCAAATTATGGTAAGATCCTAGTAAAGGAGGAAATCTTTATTGCTGTGTATGTTTGAGAGGTTTTGAGTATTTAGTTATTTTTCTTCTGGTTCAAGAAAGCAAAACACAATGCACCTACTGTGATTTGTAGGTTAAGATTATTTAAAAAGTCCTCAGAAATATTAGGTCTGTGTGTAGTCCTACAAAGTTTAACATACTCCTGTATTTCTTAAATTATTTGATTTTAAGCAATTGGGTAGGAATCAATGTAAATAATAACATACATTTTATAATCAGCTAATTCTGACTGCCTTTGTCTAACTGAAAGAATTTAGAAAGGTTTTAATCATACCCATTTTCAAAAAAGGTAAATTCTGCCTTGTAAATACTAAATTAAGTAAAAAAAATCTGTAGGCTTAGAATCTTGTACACTTTTCATACATGAAATTATTGAACATGTTTTTTCTCTTTTCTTTTTCTAACACTGATAAATTTTTACCTTTAGAAAATACATTTGTCTTTTTTACTCAGCCATACTTTCAGGTGACGGGTTACGTATGTCACCTTGATTCAAACACCTCATTGGTTTTGTCAGTGTGGTATCTTAATACTTAAAGTACAAAATTTTCATTTCTGATATCAAATGTACCAAAAGATGCTCCCTTGACAATCAACACTTTCTTTACAGACAAGATGAGCCCTGCTTTTTCTGCATTCCTTTTAATAACTTTGAAGAACTTTGAAGTCAAGAAAATTTTTAGCTGAATGTCAAATGAGGACATTTATCCTTGTTCCTCTGCAATAGTTAGTTAAGGTTTTCTTGCTGGAACTCCTTTGATTTTGCAGTGATAAAATAATTTCTTTTTTAGTGTCTGTCATTTAGTCCTTCGGTACGTTAGAAACAAAATGTGCCTGCAGTGCCACAACTTTCCTCGTGGTAACATGATGCATCTGAAGGAGGCTGGCTGCTCATTCGTGTGAAATATTTTGCTCAGTTTCTCCATCTTGCTTAATGAACAGTTGTCTTTTTTAGGAGGCAATGTTGATTAATCTCTGACTGGTGCTGTGACTCAAAAGTAAATTTGATAGCAAACATTTTAGAATCGTCCTGTTGTTGTACCAGTAACATGTCCCAGTAAGCAGGATTTTGCAAAGGGTTCAGCAAACCCACACTTGCCCTCTTGTATCTGTCATTACAAGTAATAAAGTTTTCTACTTTCCCTCCTGCATGTTGTCTTATCAAAAATAAGAGTATTCTTTCTCACAGTTCGCCTAAAAGCCAAGAGCTTATTATACCTTCTCTGCTCTTGTAGGTTCTGGACAAGAAAGTTTGGGGTGGTTTTTCAGAAGAGCACTTGTTACTTGAATTGATGCCCAGAGTACTGTAAATGTTCGTCGTCTTTTTGCACTTAACAAAAATTAAAATGGCCTTCTTCATTAGAAGGAGGGCCACCTCTACCTTCCTTTCAACCTGTTCCTTCCTACAGCCTGGGAACTGTCCAGTTCTGACCCATAAC
This sequence comes from Phainopepla nitens, assembly GCA_013400175.1. NCBI lineage: Eukaryota > Metazoa > Chordata > Aves > Passeriformes > Bombycillidae > Phainopepla > Phainopepla nitens. The sequence goes on from VXBQ01013792.1 coordinate 195,933, forward strand.
AGATTTCCCAGTAAAGCCAATAGAAAGTTCTTAAGAAGCTAAAGTAAACAATAATATCTAAATGTACTACCAGGATCCAGAATAAATGTCTCAGTGAGAGTGAATGTCACCAAGAACTGGAAAGCCAATTTTAGAGCTGCTGTTTATTGTCTCTTTTCTGGCTTTCTTAGCATTTTCTTTCCAGTTCATCCTCTGTTTCTCATTTACTTTTCCCTTCTGTGTTTTATTACTTTTGAGAACTCCCAGCTGATCCTCCTGTGCTTCAGTTCCACTTCCTCTCACAACTGCTTTCCAAAATAGGATCATTGAACAGTTAATGCTGGCACTTAGAATGAGTGAACAACCCAATTAGATTAACGGAGGGTAGGGAAATTCATGTTTCAGACTTTTATTTTCTGCCAACTCAGGAAGACAAAAGAACATCAAACAGCTCCCAGGTTCTGCCAGGCATAGCAGTGCAATGTATAATTGGGACCATAATGTCCGTGCTGGTGATGATGTCGCTGTTTTCTGCCTTCAGGGGATAAGGACATTTGCCATTTCCTGGGGAAGAATTAAATGGAAGTAATGAGAATTTTTGGCAGATTGTACCTGTCAGATTTTGGGAGTGAACAAATAAAGTTAACTATTTAGACCTTCGTCAGAGCAAAAGACATTAACCAGGCCTTCTGATATGCTTTGTGGATGTTGAATAATTCATCCACACCTATGGCTAGCTTCCTATGGATCAAGAATTTCTATTTTAGTTCCTGAGTAACACAGGACATTGGAGAGAAAGCAGAGTCCTGGTGCTTGCTCTTAAAAGGTAATAAAACATCAATAAAATGACTTTCCTATTATTTAGCCAGTGTGATGGATACAAAAGAAGGTGACTTTCCCCCAGGCCATTAGCTGTGTGGTAGCTTTTTTATATTTTTTTCTTCACTAACCTTCCTAATTAAGCTGCCTCTATTTCTGTAGGGTTTTGCAGCTGTAGTACTACAAAATTATTTTTTAAAGCTTTAAGACACAGTTGTTATTAAAGTGTTGGCAAAATATTATTATATATTTACTTTTACATATGTTCATGTAAATAAAATACACACGTACTCCTCTTCCTCAGAAAAAGTGCTGTTAGTACTAGCATTTAAAAAGTGTATGTTTCAGAGATGAGTCCCACTGCCACATTGTTAACTTAATGGCTGGAATAATTTGTTTTTAGCTTCCTTCCTTCCCCTGACTACTGATGCTAGTTTTCAGTGCTGGCCAGCACACAGGCATAGACTGGCCCTCCCGAGGTTTTGCACTGAATGTAATTCACTCTTTCCATTGCCTCTTATAGGCAGAGTAGACAGAGATAAGTTTCCCTGCTGAATTCCTGAGATGAGTTCTTACATTTGATGGTTTGGTGCTCTCTATGTCTTATTTTTGTCTTTTGCCACTTTCCTTTAGTCCCTCCCTCACTGAAGGAGATGGTACAAGTTATTTTTGCCTACAGTATTCCCTCAAAAATGCAAAGTCAGTTTATTGCCTGGGGATTTTTTAGTTGTCCTTTATTTGTGCAGCAAGGCAGGATATACAACCTTAGCACAGGCTGCTATTTCAGCAAGTTGCCAAACACTCTTTGATATCTAACATTGTCTCTTGTTTGCTCAGACCAGTTTGTGAGTAATCTCCTCTAGGTTTAGCTCTGATTTTGAGTCCAGAAGCTAGTTAGATTTTGAATTAAACTGTTCTTTCTCTCTCACTGTAATCTGCATACATTTCAGGAACAGTGGTCCTGAAGCAGTGTTTCCCATTGGAATTTTTCATAATTTTTTTTTTTACAAGACAGGGTGGTATGTGAGTCACTTACAATTTCCCTTCCCACACCTTCTTAATTTAGTTTTGGAGAGTGCCATTGAAACATGTCTGCAATAATAATTTTTTACTGGCATAGCATTTTGTTCTTATGAGTATTTCTGCAAGTTTGCATCACTTTATGAAGCCTATACAGACCTCAACAAACCATTGCATTGGAATGTCTGTAAAGTAACTTGTAATGGTTAATTTTGTTTGCCTTCAATAAATTTCAAATTATAAATATTTGTCAAGCATAAAGACAAGGTTTTGGTATTAGCTTCTTTGTAAGAATATAGTTTCACTTCACTTTAGTTGCTGTTTAACAAAAATGTCACTGTTCAATCACTGTGAAAGAAGCCTTCCAACCTGCTGCTGATGCTGCATTAACAGATATTCTGGCTTCTTTGCTAAACTTGAGACATTGAGACTTGCTAAACTTGGGACTAAAGATTTATACCTGGGACAGTATTTAATTCTTCAAAATAATTATTCTTGCCAATCTTTCCACATACCAATCTAGTATGGAATGAGTTTATTAACAAAGGGATGCTTTTAATCTCTGATCTGTCTAATTTATTTATGTAGTCAGCCAGAAAGAGAAAGCAAGAGCCAACCCTCTAGAGAACAAGATCAGCCCTCGAGCTAGGCATTGCCTTCAAGAAGAGTCTTTCCCCACCAACTACAGAGGAAGGCTAGAGAAACAAAAAAAGCTTCTGTGACTAGTCTGGATTTCTAACTCATTAGAGAGGCTTAATTATATCAACATGTTGGAGATTCTTCTGTGATATAAATTCACCTTCCATCTGTACAACCTTTTAATCCTTTTTTTTTTGTTGTTGTTGTTTTTTTTAGCTTTTTAGCTTCTAGGCAAAGTATCTGCTCCCCAAGCATCTCAGTTAATATGGGAATAACACTGAAAACTGTTTCCAAATTTATTTTTTGAGAAAAATGTAGAGATCATTTGCAGGGAGGCAGTAAAACGCTACATAGCCTCTCACTGCATGTTGCTCATTTTAAGAGGAACTTGCAAGGAAGGAGCCTGGCACTCTTTGTACTTTGCACACCCAGTTGGTAGTATTCAATATTAAACAACCCCTGAAAGTGCCACTGAAAATGAAACCTGTTTGGCACAGCTACAGAACTCCTCTCATGTAGATCCATGCTCAATATTTGATTAAAGTTGAGCTATGGCTTGCACAAAAAACTTGAATTATCTACAATAAGTTAGGTATGATGTATTTGTAATACAATATAACTAGGGCTGACATACTTGCTTTCACTTGTTCTGCAGAAATATATCTATGCTGGTGTTTATCTTATGAGTTTTTGCTTTTAATAAAGAAATTTTTGTTCTCCTGGTTCACTTTTTTTTTTTTTTTTTAATACAAGGTACAGGGTTTTATTCTTTGTACTGTAACGTTTAGTTAAAAGCTTTCCCTTACCAAGGCAAGCGTGCTGCTATGTATATATAGAATTTCTGGACTGTTTATTTCTCATATCAGAACCTACCACTTACAATTTTTTTAAACTGAAAAACCCAAGGAAATATAGCTTTCAACATCAGAGACATTTTTGTCATCTTTTCCTATCCCTTTAATATTCATTACTACTTTGTAATTGAAAAATGCTGGGATTTCTGGTTGAAAAGTGACTTTGCAGAACAGAAATTAATTTTTTCTATATGCAATCAGTAGCAGTTTTTCCCTATGACTATGGTTTTTTGTAATTCTCTGGCATACTGCAATTTTACCTATGGATGTTTCTTCTCATACAGCTTTATTTTTATGTACCTTTTAAGCCCATACTTTTCCTGCTATGTCGAGTTTATTTCTGAAGTAACCTCGCTATATTCAGATTAAATTTTGTCATAAATAAATTTCATTTCTAGTTAGTCCGCATTTATGTGATTTAGCTGCATTACTTCTTTGCTTACTATAACTCAGGTACCTTATGGTGCAGCTGATTTCACATAAATAATAGTGGATTGTTTCCTGACTATGAACTTCTAAATATCATGAGTGAGTCACTCAGAAGTTTCAAACAAGCCATCACTTTTTGGAGAGCAGTCCAGGGAAACTTATGTTGTTGGAACAAGCGGTTGCGCTGATGTTAAATTTAAACGGAAGAACACTGCAGGACTTTTAGCAACCTAAAGATTTTATAAATAAGAAAGTTCACTGTCATTTTGAAACTATTTTTGTTTTCATTCTTTTCTTGTAGAGAAACTAAATATAAAAAATGGAAACTTAATAACACTTTTCAGCTAGCCCAAAAGAAGAATTTATACACAATTTCACATTTTGTTACTTTGGAGTTATCCATAATAAGCTTTTTACACCTTAAAAATTCTGCTGCTCCATGTGTGGTTGTTTTCTGTCAACTTATGTACACTGGTATTAAATGGAGACCTGCCACATTTCTTATGAGGGGATGTCAGCTCAGCTATCTTGGAAAAGAAGTGGAAGGTAAGAAAATAGTGTCTTTGGGCTGAAAAACGTAAATGGAAGTACTCTATTTTGAAGTGCTCTATTTCTGTCACCATGTAATTAGCATGCAACACAAAAATAATTGTGGTTAAAAAATGGACTCTGCCTTGGCGCTAATCACAGTGCAGTCAGACTGACAAGTAACATCCCTTTGGTCAGCTGCTGGAAAGTTATTCACTGACCTTAATGACTGCAGGGAGCAAAAGGGATTCTATTTTCAAACCTCGACTGTAGCTTATGAAGTGAAATAATTTCATCTTCAAACTGTTGGTTCAGTAAAGGATATCAAGTTATAGATATTAGAGATTTCTTTCATTTTAGGAGATAACCGGGAACTGTCATGATGACACAGAACTATTCATCCCTCTGATGTAAACCATGAACTTAGAGAAAGGTCTTGTTAGATTTAAGTAATTCATAAAACTCATTTCATAAAACTGAAGATTTTTTCCCAGTGTTGCATTGCAGGAGTGGAGACAAGCTTTGATATTTCATTTAGATGTATCCAAAGGCGGCTGCATGTTTCTCTAGTTTATTGTTACTCTACTGCATGTTTTCAGCTATTTGTATGGGTTTCCTTAAAAACCCTCTTCAAGCCTTTCCATTTTAATCTTGTAAGTCTTGATGTAGATCAAGGTATTAGGAAAAATTACTTTCATTTCAGAGATTCATAGTGATGGTATAATGCAATCCTTTTCTCCTTTGTCCCTAAATAAAATGTAGAAATGCTTTTTTTTTTCTTTTTATACATTTTTAAAAATCTATTTTCTTATTAATTAATGGATCAGATATATCATGTCACTTTTTCTCTTACTATTTTGTTGAAATTCCCCTTGCTTCCTCAAGAAATTTCAGATGTCTGCCTTTCCCCTTCTCTGAGCATGGCATTTAGTTTTTCCTAGTATCATTGATACTGCACTTTGAACTGCTTTTGCTTGCATGGCTTTGCTGAACTTTTTCCATTAATAGATTTTTCTGCAACATATTTTCTTTGGGATTTGTGCTTTTTTATTTCTAAGTTTGTTTGTTAAATCCAGATCAGTTTGATTTTTTGAAGGCACACCTCAGTGGAGTACAAGTAAGCCCTATGTGATAATTTTCATCAGTACACACTGTTTCACGCATACTACTTGCACCAGCAGTTTAATTTTGATATTTTATAGCTGCCATGTAATTAATTTAAAAATGTTTTTTAGAATATAATATGAAGTTCAATTTACCATTTTCAAATAGAAAGCAAACAGAATGAAAATTCACCAAAAAAAAAAAGCCCTAAAAGAACTACTTCAGGTTATCTGGGACATATTAAAATATCCTGAACCAGATGTCAGAAATTATAAAGTTATGAAATGTGCTACTAAATTGTAACCTTCTGTATAGTCCAGGCCATTCTATTGAAACACAGTGGGGAGACGTGCTCAGATTTCTACAGAGGAAGAGTTTGATACAATTTTTGTGTTTATTTTTGTCTATGATTCTATAGTGAATAAGAATGTGGAGGTAAAGGATGTTTAAACTGTATATTTTTTCAGGGGAGGATTATTCCTTTCACATTAGAGAAATCCTTCTGTGTCTTACAGAATAAGACACATCAAACAGAAGAAAATATATTATGAGACACAAGAACAACATACCAGACTTTTCAATTGTCTATAGATAATAAAAAACGTTGATAGTGCTTCCATTTTCTATTTCAATCGTTTTTAAGGATTCATTTATAAGGAGCTTTCTGTCCCATTTGGCTGACAAATGCTGATGTCTGAATCTTGATGCAATCGGCATCTTTTCCTCATACTAAATCATTCATGAATATTGCACTACTTTTAGACTCTTTATTCTGTCAATGACTTTGTGGTAAAAATAGAAATAGAGCTTTTTTATTTCAGTGATGCATTCGTAGTTGATGCAGATCATTAGCTTTTTTAAATGCATAACACATGGATCCTAATTTTACAGTCTTCAGGCTTTAATCTGTTGGTAGTGTTTGCATTCTGATTTTAAAGGAATAATTTAATTACCTTTTTTGGTACTAAATGGAATAAATAACTCCTCAATAGTAGATGCATGCATGCATATAAAACAGGAGTAGTTAAATAACATCTCCCAAAAAAAGAGGAAAGATTATAAGCCACAAACATAAACAATTAAAAGAATCAGGGTTATTCAACTTTAATGAGTAGAAAAGGTAATATGTGATACAGTTAAACGCTATACAGAGCAAAGGAAAATAAGAGCTGTGTCCCAATGCCTAATGTGACCTTTAATTAAGAAAAAATGTGTTTATGTTTATAACTAGTAATAAGAACTTTATGCTTCAAGATGTATCCTATGTAAGAGCTACAGAGCTTAAAGTTGGGGAAAATATCAACCAGACAAAAATTTGTTGTTGCAAATAAGCCTGTTGAGGTGCATAAATGCTTCTGCAGAACTAGCAAAGGCAGAAAAAGACAGGGATGCATCTTTATTTAAAAATAATCATCATTTTAAAATGTGCTTACAAAGAAAAGAGTTTGTAGTAGCAACAGTGAATCTCTGACCCTTTTTAACTTGAATCAAGCTGAGAAGTTGAAGAAAAAATACCCATTCCATTTATACCAGACATTTCTGATATTCAAGAAACCTTTTTCAGTGCTGAAAAGCTCCATGACAAGTATAACACATCCTCTGCTTTGGTTTTTTTAGAGAGGTTTGCACTTTTCTGCATTGCAGGATCTTTAGAAATAAAGCAATCTGCACTACTTGGGCTTTGCAATGAATCTGCATGAGAATTGCACTACTTATAAAAATTTACTCTAGGATGTTTTAGCAGGGATTACATTAAATTAATTGATAAAAATAAGTAGATAAAGGCAGGTATAAGTGGGTAAAGACAGATATTTACCAAGCCTCATCTGAGTGTGAAAATACATAAGGTTTAGTTTGAGGTCAGCTAACTTTTAGATACCAAAAGCATTTTGTCCTTCTTCAGTGTTAAACCACTTACCGTGATTGTTTGTGTGGAAAATGGAACATGTTTGGTTTCTTTTTTAATGTATGTTTGCTGCTAAATGAGTTTAAAATGCAAGTCAAGAAATGAAAATGCTTACGTAGCAAGAAAAACAGAATTTAGATTATGTGGCAGGTTTTTGCTGTTGAAGAACAGGCAGCTGCTCCTTAGTGATTTCTCTTTTTATAGAATTGAAAGAGAAGAGATGAGCAAACTATAATGGAAAAACCTTAATTTGAATGGTATGAGAATGTCTTTCACAGCAGAGGAAGCAAGTTGTTGTATGAACTGTATTTATTTTATTCAACATTTCTTTGATGAGAACTTGCCCTTCATTTGGAATTCTGCAGAACATTAACACAACACTTGGTTCCTACAGAAAAGGCTGTAATGAGTGATGGTAGCCACTTCTGAGTTCAAAGGAGCTGATCTGCTTTGGGCAATGGAAGGGCATCACTTGGCTTTGGATTATGGCTTTGTACAGGAACTGGGAGTGGGAGGCCCATGTTACAGAGTGCTTCTGGAGTAAATTTAAATAACCACAAGGATATGGCTAAAGGACAGGAGCACTGCTGTCTTCCCGAAACTTCTGTCTCCAACTTTTTTTGTTCTGTGTTGAGGGGTTGTAGCTCACAGGTACAGTGGTGTCCTATACTGTAAGATGATGTACTGGGAAAAAGAACAAAGTGAAGTGGAATGCCACATCTGCTGAGATTTTACTTCCACTGCTTGATGCTGGATTGTACTTTTTTTTTTTTTTCTCCTCTGTGGAAAGCATGGATGATATAAGCAAATATAAGGCAATGGTCTTTTTTGTTTGACTTTTTCAATTGCACCCTTGAAAGACTAGTGGACTGTGTGAGTGGACAGTGAGAATTGGTTGAAAGGCAGATCTCCAACAGTTTGTAATCAGTGGCACACTCTAGTGCCTGTCACAAGTGGTGTGCCCCAAGGTTCAATACTGAGCCCAGTATTGTTTAAATTGTTCATCAGTGACTCAGATGAAGGAGCAGGTTCCTCCTGAGCAAGTTCCCTGATGACACAAAACTGGGAGGAGTGGCTGACACCGCAGAGGGCTGTGTAGCCCTTCAGAGGGACCTCAACAGGATGGAGAGATGGGCAGAGAGGAACTGTCTGAAATTCAACAAAGGCAAATGCGGAGTCCTGCTCCTGGGGAGGAATAACCCCAGACACCAGTACAGTCTGAGGGCTGTTCTGCAAAGCAGCTCTGCGGAGAAGGAGCTGGAAGTCCTTGTGGACAATCAGCTGTCCATGAGCCACCAGTGCCCTTGTGGCCAAGAGGGCCAGTGGTATCCTGTGGTGCATTAGGAACATCAGCAGGTTGAGGGATATGATCCTGCTCCTCCACTCAGCCCTGGTGAGGCCACATCTGGAATGTTATGTCCAGTTCTGGACTCCTTAGCACAAGGGAGAGATGGAGCTCCTGGAGTGGGTCCAGCAGAAAGCTACAAAGATGTTTAGGGACTGGAGCTTTCTTATATCTTTCTTATAAGCAAAGGCTGAGGGAGCTGGGCCTGTTCAGGATTGAGAAAACTTTTCTCAGTGGTGCTGAGCAACAGGGCAAAGAGCAACAGGCATAAACTGATACACATGATATTCCACCTGAATATGAGGAAAAACTTCTTCATGGGTGACCGAGCACTGGAACAGATTTGACCTAGAGGTTGTGGAGTCTCCCTCACTGGAGATACTCAAGAACCATCTGGTTGGAATTCTGTGCGGTGTGCTGTAAGATGACCCTACTTGAACAGGAAGGTTGGACCAAATGATCCACTGTAGTCCCTTCCAAAAGTACCCATTATGTGATCAGGACTCTAACTATACACCAAAAGAATTCATCTTGAGATTTTAGGGAACTGTTGCCCTTTTCTCACTTTACCTCTTGTTTTTTTTTTTTCCCACCCTCCACTTTCTTTGTTACCACCTTCTCCACCACCACTTTTATTTTCAAAGATCTTTTGCAAACTTATTTGTAGCTCTCATTGGTGTATTTAATGTCACATTGTGAGAATCATGCCATGATTTTGATCATTTTTCACACACTTTTGCGGTACCTACTTTGTTTCTACTGCTTCATTTTTGAAATATGCAAAAGAGAACTGGAGACAGTATTCCAGCTGAGGTGACATCATGAACATAAATAAACTGTCATAAGGATGCCCTCTGTTTTATGCTAGGATCTTTCTAGAAATTCTTAATACTCCATTGAAATGTTTGACTAGATTTAAACACTAATGTGACATCTGCAGCAGTTTGCCTGTCATAGCCATGTAATGATTAATATTTTAGAGTGAAAATTTCTATACACTTAATTAGAACTGCAGGGTTTGCTTGGTTTTACTACATGGAAGTGGCTTCCCATGCACCAATATTATTGATGTACTGATATACTGAACTTAGAGTCCACGTTACACCGAAAATATTTATGGCACTGTTATTGTCTTATGTGGACAGAGGAGTCTGCAGGGATTATTTATCAATTTAATAAATTCTTGAGAGACCTGAAAACACTGACATGAAAACATTTGAAATGTAGTTTATGATGTTGTATGAAATACTGCATTTAAAATTTGTTAGCAAATAAGGTAGCAAAAAAACTCCAAAGCTGATATAGATCTCTGCAGCTCATAGGCAGTTACTAGCACAGATGTTCTCACCTGTTGCAAGCTGACAGCTCAAAAATACGTGTAACTTTGAATACAAGTGCTAATAACAACTGAGACAGTAAAATGTAATTATTGTGTGTTATTATACTATCACCTGTGCAGCTGCGAGGCGTAGACTGAATATTCTGCCACGTTCAATTAGAAGAAGATAAAAGTAGCACTGGAGAACTGAGTCAGTTAAATGAGAATTTAAACCACTGCAACTGCAGTAGTAATTGTAAAGTCATTCAACATCCCAGCCAACAAGACATGTTTCAAGACTAGCAAAGTGTGATTTTTTTTCTGAATTAAGGTCACCAAAGCTATTAATTTGGATGATATCTTGAGGGAGTGTTTGGCCTGTCAGGCAAGTGTATGATTTCTTAATGCCTTTTGAGCAGTGATAGTCACAGGAATTTTATTGTCCTGGCAAATGGAGTAGAAGAAAATTATCTTGTCACTATGTTATCAACATTTGCCCCTTGCATGAACCTTGGCGCTTGCCATACTCTTCACTTTCTTATCCAGTCACTAACAGCTCCAAGCAGCATCTACCTACTCATTTCAATATACTTTTTCATCACAAATGGTTCCTGTGTGGCTGCAGCACCTTTTGTTTTAAGATATAAGTTGGAGAGCAGTTATATTATTTTGAATTTTCTTCTAGAAAAAAATCAGTTAGAGTGGTGGTTGAGCTTCCTTTTATTGGTAAGAATTTTTTTATATCAATGTTAAGACTTCTACCTTTACCTTGTAAATATAAAGGATGCACTAGTGCTATGATTGTTATTTCTGTGATCAAGCAACCTCTGGAGTCACAGGAGCTTCTGAGGTTTAAGAACTCAGAAGTGAGAATTTAAAAGCTACTTAGAACTCCAGAATTTTAGCCACATGTGTCAGATGACATTTTCTGTGCTATCTGTCTTTGAATAAATTGATTTCTTAGAAAATAAAGGTTCAGTTGGAGTAAATTAACTGAAAACACTGCGTAGAAAGTTTTTATAGGCAAAGAAATTCATGCATTTCAGTAGAATGATGATAGATAATCATCACTTAGATTTGCCTATGTATAACACAAGCTGTTTAATCCAGTAATGCTTGTAACACATCTATAGCCTCTGGTTTAAAAATGTACCTACTGATTTAAAAATTGAGGCCAGTTCATTAATTAACCTTCCCTTTGGTATGGGCTAGCAAGTTTCTGACTTGTTGCTGCAGAGTTATCACCTGACGAGCCCAGTCACTTTTGTGGGGTTCACAGAGAAGCTGAGGCTGAAAGGCACCTCTGTAGATTGTCCAGTCCAACCCATCTACTCAAGCAGGGTCCCACAGAGCTGGTCAAGCAGGACCATGTCCTGACAGGTTTTGGACATCCATCCTCATAGTAAAGAAAGAAGTTTTTCTTGACGTTCACATGGCGCCTGCTATGTTTCCATTTGGGTAGATTGCCCCTTGTCCTGACACTGGGCACCACTGAGAACAGTCTGCTTCATCTTCATTCCTTTTCATCAAGTATTTCTACAGAGTCATAAGTTCCTCCCCAAGCCTTCTCTTTTCCAGGTTGAACGGTCCCAGCTCTGTCAGCCTTTCATTGTAGGAGAGATGCTCCCCTGGTTTCGTTTGTCCTTTGTTGCACTTATTCTCCAAAGTCCATCTTTCTTGTAGCCCAGTTTCTTCAGAAATGTTAATTTATTTACACTCTCTTATTTGACATTTAAGTGGCATATTCTATTGAGTCCTCTTTCAGATTACTATTTCCTTATTAAAAACACAATTCTAGAGTTTATACTAGAATTCCTTTGATCCCAACTGATGCATGAAGTTGAAGTCTCCTTTCTACAATTCTGCACAGACAGATCAAGTAAAATGGAAAATTACTGCTCTTAAAATTGGAGTCTCATGTCAACCAAGCCACAGAAATCGAGGCTTGAAACTCAAGATTTTTTTTATTTGCTGTAAAAAAAGAAATTGGACGACTCCACCAATTAATGTCAGCTGAAAGAAAACAACTGTCCTGTATAAGACAAGGCAACTGTGCTTGACTTTATCATAAAATACCAGCCTCCTAAGTAAAGAATGTTTTTCAGAATCCCTCTCACTCTTTTAAACTATGACCTAGAAAACAGCACCCACAACCCCACCAGCAGCACAACCACCTCCCTCCACCCCCCATCCTGATTCCTCCTTATTACATAGCTGAGTATTGCTGCCTAGGTCCAATGCATATTCCTGCAGCTTTAAGTTTTTTGTTTGTATTTAATGCTGGAAAAAATTCCAAATATAAATAAAAGCAATCACTTGAAAGAAGTTTTTTTAAGAAAAAAGTTTATTTTAAACATGAGTTCAATTTTACGTGCTTCAGAGAGGAATAAAAGTAAATCTTTATTTAAGATGTTGCAAAATGCTAAACTTCAGGCTGTTATACATCACCAGCTGAAATGAATTAAAAAAAAATTTGGGCAATAGAATAGATTTAATTTCTCAAATTTTTAAATCTATTTGGCCTTTGTAAAATTGTCTTATATACTGCTCTATGTAATGAAAATAAATTGAATTCTGAAAGGAAAATCATATTTAGGAAATCTGTTTTTTTCTGAGGTTAGATATTGAACAAAATCTGACACATTAACATGAAATGTCGTTAATTGGGGGGTGGTTTTTGAACATGGAGTAGTTATAACAACTTAATTAGTAGTTATAACAACTTTAACAACATCATTATTTATCCCATGTCATGTCCTCACTTTAGAAATGAAATAAAACATTAATTTTGACCTTGAGGACAGAATATTCCACATGAAGCAGATGGAATGTTGCAGTACAACTCACAGTGGGTTTACTCTTATCAGTGTGGAAAAATTTGAAAGATGAGCCCTTTAAACATTACTTTGTTATTGTCATTTTCTGAAACTTCCTTCTTTCAGTTTATAGAGTTAGGATGACGCTTATTAATATGCCTGGTGTTTGCTTTTATTTACAACCTTGCTGACAGTGTCCTAGAGAGTGATTTGTTCTGATCAGCTGTCAAGAGAACCATAGCATAAGCAGTGATTTAAAAGAAAATAGAAACAGGTTTCCGATGCTGTTTTAACTTAAGGAATAGGTGGATGATATCCTCCTTTGTTTATACAAGTAATGGCTACTCTTATAACTGCTGCATTACTTGCAGTCATCAAGCCCAACATACTCAGCCTGGTCCTTCCAGAGCAATGGAAACCACTCAGGTTTGGACTTGGAAATCTCCCTGAATGGAAAGTGTATTTGCAGCAAAATTATCTTCTCAGAAAATTGCATAATTTTTCTGAGCATCCCTGCAGCCTACATGACATGTCTGAAATTGCTGGCAGGTGAAAAGGTGTTAAACTACTTGAGGCTTTGTATCTGAAACCTCTGTGGATCTGTAATCCATTACTGAAAGCAAAAGGGCTAAAAATGTTGTATTAATGATAGATGCTGAATTGCTTAAAAGTATCCTTAATAACTAAACAACTTCATTTTACATCAACAACACTTTTGATGACTCTGTATTTTGCAGAAATGCTTTAGCTCAGAGAAAGAAAGACAAAGGTAATTGCAGTATGGCTACAGCCAGAGGGATAGAACAGAGTGGTGCTTTCATCCTTAACTGCCCTTTAGCAGAGATGGCTAAAGAAAACAAAGTATCTGGATTTGCCTAAATGAAGTCTTAAAGAGAGAAGTAAAATCAACTAATAAAAAATGGCATAATAGTAAATTCACCAGTAGAGTGGAGGGATATTTTATGACTGCTGGTTTTGTCCCCTGAGATATTACAGACAATTCATCCAGAAGACTGTAACTCCATGTTGCATAAAGTCCCCTGTGGACATTCCCCTGGAGACCTGCCCTTCCAATGCTGTTTTCTCTCCACACCAGCTGTGTCCTGGCAGCTCATCTTTCTGTCAGTAAGATTTTCCCAACCATGGATTCCACTGAGCCACAGTGTCTGCTCTTTTTGTTTTGTTTTGTTGGGTTAGTGTTTTTTGTTTGTTTTGGTTTTTGTTTGTTTGTTTGTTTGTTTTAATCTCTTGTAAGCTTGACTGTTCTGTTCTTCCTTCATGGAAGGACAAAAAGAGGCTAGAAAACTTTGTGATATCCTTCTGCATCTTGATTCCTCGACTTTCTTTTTAAGATTCTCTTTAACTTTGCATCTTGGAGGTCTAAAAGTCCCAGGAATACTGTGACAAAGTTCGTTCTAGAGCAGGGAGTGGCAGAGCTGCTCATTTGCTGAACGTCAGCATGCAGCTTTTCCCACAAATCATTTCCTATTGAGAGGCAGCCTAAATGAGCTCATGTTGCGCCAGGAGTGTTTCAGTGTGCTGGGGACCTGAGCTGGAGCTGCTGCCTGAGTCACCAGTTCTTAGTTCTGTACTCTTGTGCATGCTGCCCATACCTAGGGTAATGAGTTGTATCAGTTAGGGTATAGTGCTTGGTTTTGTGCAACTGAGAGGCGATATTTCACACAAACATGCACGTGAATCGGATTCAAATCTGCATTACCAATAATTGTGTGGCAGGCGGTTAAATCTGAGTCCTTGCTCAGGTTTATTTTTTCAATCCAATCACATTATATTCCCCTATCTCTTTTCACACTTAATTTTCATTTTAGCATCACAGCAATTCCATGATATCTTTCTCAAAACTGAAGTATACTTCTGTTTCAAAGTCATGGATGTAATATGCAATGCAAAAGCTATAAAAAAGCTGTATAGTTTTTGTTACAGTCAATACTAGCATCTCTTAATTGTTCTAACAGCAAGGAAGGAGTTTCATGGAGACTAGGTTTTTCAATAGAAGCTTTAAAATAGTCTGCTTAGGCAGAAAAAAAGTTTGGCAACCTTTGCCATATATCAGTTTGGGGCGACTTTTGAGAAGCTGCAGTGCAACAGGGAATGAGAAACTTTGGCCATTTTTAAGTGTTTGTATCTTTATGTCTGATAATGCTACTATGTTGCATATATATCTATATATATGTGTGTCTACATTTATATGTATATCATAAAACAAATGCTAGGCAAACATAAGACCTTCCAGTTACATAAAGGTAACTAATGTAATGTTTTGCCTTTCCTCTTGTTTTGATGGAAAGTATCTCTATATTGCCCAGAATTGTTCCCCTTCCTCATCTCATCTCCCCGAATCTTCCAATAATGAATCTCTAACTTCTCATGATAGTTGCTTCTTATAAATAACATTTTCATTGCAGTGAAGTAAAAGCCAGTAGGAATTTTGGTTTTGATAGTCTTGTTTTGAAAGTCAAAGATTCTGCTTACCACAAGTCATTTGATTTGAAGCAAGTAGGATTGTGCTTTAGTAAAAGTCTGTTCCTCAAAATTCACAGTTTTCTGATGTGGCTTCCAGAAAATTTCCTCAGTGGACTTTGGACAGCCATTGCCCCCAGTAAAAAACAAGATATTTCTTAGTCTTTGTAATTTGAAAATACTGAGTTTTGTCGCATCCTAGAGAATTTCCAGAGTTCACCAAAACTGTTCTTTTTGCAGCATATGTATGATATTTTTTCCACCTAAAATTCCCTAAAATAACTTAGAAGCAGGAAGACAGATATCTGTTTACATGTCTATTCCTAGTATTCTTGTCTAAACTTATCAGGTGATTTTCTTGAGTATACACTTCTCAATGACATGCAGTACTTCACAAAAGGAGAATGTGAAGGAAGAAATTCCCTTTCATGCATGACGTATTTTTAAGACTTGAAATTCTTTATTATTCTTTATTATTTCTTCAGAAAACAATTCAAATTAAACTGAAAATAATTTAATTTCTGAAGCTGGAGACTTTGTCTTGTCCTCTAGTCAATATTATGACTGATACTGTCATGTCTTCTTTAAATCAGTTTAAAAATCCTGTATATTTTTCCTGTGATCTTCTGTAGAGGTAAAGTAGTGTAAAGTACAACAAAATACTTGCTTTATCAGTGTGCCTATTATGAGATAATTAATGTGTGGTCTTACAAGTGTATACAAAGAAAGATGTTAAGTACGGCTCTTCAAAGTAAAAAGAGAAATACAAGTAGGCATTGTCTAGAAAGTAAATTTAGCAAATTAAAAATTAGATACAAATGCTTGAGAAAAACCATGCAGCGAAGAATACATTGAGCTGGCTTTTCTGCAAGGGTGTGATTGTTTTCAATGAACAGAGAACTACTGTATAGCTCGTTGGAAATTTTGAATTATTTATTCATAAAGATCTAGATATTATCTGCTGAGACTGAAGTACAGATGCCCCCAAGATGGAAAGGCTGCAAGTAGCACCATGAGTAGTTAAGTTTGTAGGACATATTTACAGTGATATAGTAGTATTTTTTGAGCATGTAGCCATTTTTGACAGCATCTGCTGAAATATAGTATCTGCACAGAAGAGAATTCAGGTAAGTGAATATATTTAATCTTTATTTTGGTTTCTATCTCTACAGGTTTGGTTGCATTGAAATACAGATTCTGAATTAAGCACTAAGAAGAGCTTAGGAGTAGTGTTTTAAAGTCCTTATCATGCTAGATTGATTCAGGCACTTCTGAAGTAATACATGAATAGCAACAGAGCATAGCAATGCCCTCATTGTTTCTCTGTTGACATATCAAAATCTATTGCAGTGAGCAAAATCTAATCATGAAAGGCCTTGGAAAACAAGGAGAGGGTATTCTAAAGAAGCAGGTTGTGTGGGGAAAGGAAAGGGGAAAATGAAGTCCTTCAAACCAGCTCTTTACCACAAGTGACAAACAGGTTGTCAAGCGACAACTTGACATATACTTAAATGACAAGTATAATGTTTATTATTAAAAAGGAGTTAAAAATAATTGTTTCCTGATTAATCAGTATTCAAAGGGCTTATAGGAAAGAAGAAAATGTACATACTGAGTTAGGATAATATCGAGAAAAAAATATTTAGGAAAGGAACAAATAAACCTCCAAAAGTGTAAAGTTGGGTGATTTAAATTAGATATTAGGAAGAAATTCTTTACTCTGAGGGTGGTGAGGCACTGGGACAGATTGCCCAGGGCACATGGGGATGCCCCATCCCTGGAAGTGTTTAAGGCCATGTTGGATGGGGCACTGAGTAAACTGATCTAATGGAAGGTGTCCTTGGTGTCCTGGTTTCAGCCAAGGACAGGGTTAATGTTTTCCAGTAGCTGCAAAGGAGCATGGCTAAGGGGGCATGGCCAGACTCAGAAGGTATTTGATACTGCCTCATGTCATTGCCAGGGGCAGGTGAAAGGGACCTCTCTGGCTTCCAGGGAGAAGTGTGTTCCTTCCAGAGGGAGAAAACCTGGTAGGCAAAATGGTCCAGTGCTGTTTTATTTTACATTTGTGTTTTGTCTTGCAGCTTTTGTTATTAAATTGTTGCTGGTACTCTTCATTTTTTATCTTATTGTTGTTTCCAGTAAGTTGTTCTTAGCTCTCTACCTTTTGTGCATTCAGTAGGAGGGGGAGAGGAGCAAGCAGC
Source organism: Phainopepla nitens (assembly GCA_013400175.1). NCBI lineage: Eukaryota > Metazoa > Chordata > Aves > Passeriformes > Bombycillidae > Phainopepla > Phainopepla nitens. The sequence continues at coordinate 213,372 of VXBQ01013792.1, forward strand.
TTGTGGTCTTTTTAGTGAGAGTACTAACCTGGGGAAAATGTTTCCTAAACCATGACATCTGTGCGTGGCAGAGGGGTTGGGACTAGATGATCTTTTACATGCCTTCTAATATAAACCATTCTGTGATTATATGCCTCTGAAATTACTGTTCTACACCCAGTTAATAGGATAGTAATTAAATGTTGAACAGAATGTTACTTCAGAGTCTGAATTGTTGCAGTAACAGCGCACCTTTCTCATACGCCTTCCCAACTTCTGATGAGGGCTGTGTAGTTTTTGTTGCTCCTTCTTTTGAGTTCTCATTAAAAACACTTTCTCTAAGAGAAGATAATGCAGATCTGTAGTGTGCTGGAAGCAGCAGTACTGTGCTGGAAGCAGCACTGTATGCCCTGTACTCCTATCACTGTGGGAGGGGGGTCTGCCTTCTACTTGTTTGACCTGGGTGTAGAGCTCTTAGCCAGATACAACATTCAACAACAATTTCCGTGTCTGGGGATAGGCAGGAACATTCTGGATGATTCCTGTGAATTAATTGTTTTTTTCTTTATCAAAGGTCACAGTGTATACAGGTACAGGGGTGCACTTCTCAGGGAAATCACGTCGTAATGGTTTGCTAATCTCTTTTGTTCTCACCACAGAAGCAGAAGGCAGCAGAAGCAGCTGCTCTGTTAGTGTTACTTATCATTAATCTTCAGTCAAGGTCTTTCAGTCTTTCTGAAATTGTCTTGAAATCTGCTGCAGTGTAAAGGCAAGACTTCTGAAGACAGATACTCTGCCTAAGTCCGTATATTACTTATTTAAATATTGCAGTATTGTGTGAAGTTATTTGTCTGTCATGATTGATTGTGTGTAAATGTAATTTCAATAGAAATCCATTAGTACTTTAATCCTGTAGAGATAAGTGAATATTTCATTATTTTACTATGAAATCAAGTTTACAAGATCACATTTTGTCCACTTTGTTTTTGAAGTCACCATAACGCCCTTGTTTAAATCATGAGTGATGCACAATATGAGTAGAGATTTACAGGAAAAATAGTACACAATCATCTTTTTTCTTCAGTCTTCTCAGGGACAGGTATCACAGGAGGCACAGACTCCATCAGCACACTGAGTGTGTGTGGAGTAGTAGTCACGATGTAGCACTAAGTGCTGGCACATGGTGACCGTCACTGCTCAGTCTTGCACTTCCATGGTCAGGGATTGGTGTTTGCCAATTGCAGTGTTGGACTCTGTGTGCGTGTTATGTCTACATGTCTATACCTAGTTTCTGCAGACATTTATTTTGCTTCACCAGTAGCTAATGGCAACATACAGAAGGATCTGTCTTAGACAAGTATCAAAAGCAATATGTGTCCCATATGCATGAATCTTGCAGGCTAAAGCAAAGCCTTTAGCGTTACTTTGGCAGTCATTTTTGGCAGAAAAAATTCCAAAGTCATAAGATGCCTGAAAGTTAAATATACCAATCCTGTTAGAGAGTTTTATGCCAAGGAATAGGAGGTCTTGAGAAATGTAGCATGTTGTGAAGTAATATGTTTTACTATTGCTTGTTGAAAATAACAAATACGTTGCAGGCATTAATGAAATGGAATCACAGAATACTTCCCCCTAAGGGGGCTAAATGGATTTTGAGGTTTATGGACACCGTACTTCTTCAGGCTTAATTGACAGACAACATTACTTTTGTCTACAAGTTCCAGTGAAAATTTACTTAAAAAACAAACGAGGGCAAATAGGTGGATAGGGAAAATAAAAAACCCTATGCTTCCCTGCTCAGAAACACTAAGAAAGTCCTGACTGTACCTCAAGAGATTATTTCTTTGTATATATATATATTTATTAATTTTGCACACATTTATACAAGTATCATCTTTGGGTTTGCTATTTTTAATTAAAAATCTATTTGCATTTACTATTGGCCTGACATGATATAACATCCTATGCAGCCCTGATGGCAGCTCAGTAGGCTACCACACACTCCCCAGTAGAGCAAATGCCAACTCACGCCTGCAGGCAGATGGGAAAGTAAAACATGCATGTTATTTCCAAACCACTTAAAAATATAACTCCCTTTATGGCATCAGATGAAAACATATTAAAGAAAAGCTTTCTTTTTTCCACATTTAGCTGAATATGTTCTGTAAGACCAATTATGCCGAGTAATGTATTTGAACAAATATGCAGCAATTAGGACGTTTTGCTGAGTGTAACTGCAGTGACTACCAATCACATCTAAGCCATATTGGTAGCAATCTTCTTTATTATTCCTCTTGCTTAAAAAGATATTCAGATTTAAAAACATGAAAGCTGAAGAAAATATTTGGCACAATCTTGCTTTTTGTAACCTATTTGATATATTCAGTTAAAACCTAACCAGTTATTGCTCACAAGGTACTTTAAACTGATGGCAGTGTATCTGCCCTTAGTATCATCCTTGTGGCATGTTCCAGTTGGGATTGGAAACTAACTTTTTAAATATCATAAAACCAAAATAAATGTAAAAAATGAATATAAAAAATCAAACCAACCAACTAAATAAAACCCCCAAAAAAACACAAATCAAAATCTGCTGTTCTGCTTCTGTCCCAAGGGAATGTGGCTTTACTTTGCTAAGATGCAGAAGTGCCTTCTATAAAATCAGGTAGCTGTCATCTGCCATACCATGATTTTGGTATTTGCACATTACAACAATTTTTCAGCCTTTTTTTTTTTTTTTTTTTTTTTTTGGTTTTTTTTTTTNATATTTGCTGTGTATTTCTAAAGACTCAGTTCCATTAGAGGTAGTTTGGCCTACCTAGTGATACACAAATAAACCATAGATAACACAGAATTAGTTGAATGCTGCCAAAGTACTGCCCAAAGACAGATTGTAAACTGTATTCGGTGTGGGCTCTCATTGCTGAGGAAAAAAAAAAATAATTATAGAAACTAACTAAACTTATAGACTTATATCTTGTTTCCTATGCTCTCAAAATGATTATGCCTAGAAATGGAAGTGATGAAAATATAAATCTTCATTCATCCGGCATGTAAATTTTTAGAGATAGTATTTATTGAGGGGTTTTTTTTTGGTGTTCCTTCTGCTTGACATCAGGCATAGACTGCAATCAGTTGAAATTATTTTATTCAACTTTCTATTCAAATGTAGTATGTTTGTTTCTATTCACTTGACACTTTGTCAAATTTCTTTTCTTTCAAAAGGTAGCACAATGTTTGCTTTCAGCTCTAAGAAAGGGCTCATGGTAGTCTGTATGGGACATTAATCAGAACACATGTATGAAACAATATTTTCAGAAGGGTTAGTGATCAACCTGAACTTAGAGGCGCAGACCTCAAAGTGGTCACTGGATTCAATTAATCCTAAAACCCTAAGATTTTTATGGTGTCTGAGCACTTAAGTTTCTGGTTAATTTTGTAATCTACTGGGACAATATATCCAGTGGAATATTCGCTCTTTAATAAAATGTAACTTTGTTTCTGTAACCTTATAATCAGAATAGAGAAAAAAAAATCAGCAATCACTATCTTGTCACCATAGCAATCCTAGCTGGAGAAGACTTGAAGTTAAAGAAATTATATCTGTATTATTATTGGAGAAGTTCTTTTACTAATCTGATTTTAAAGATTTATGAAATGGTGACTGTGCAACCTGCCTTCACCAGTGCTTGGCTACCAGGGTTTTTTCATCAGGTCTAACCAGAATCTTTCTTGTTGCAAACTAAACTAGTTATTTCCTTCTTTTTGAAAAAGAGTAAAGATTATTCTTGCTGCCTTTATGAAAGAAGGCTTTTGTAGAAACATTCCTATTAGATCCCCTCTTTCCAGCAAGGTTAAAACTCAAGTGTTTGTTAAAGTAGTTTTTTTCTGGTCCTTTCTCACGGTCATCTCTGGGTATACTGTCTTTGGTTCACAGCCTCATTAAGGTGTTATTCTCTAAGCTGAACCAATGTTTTTTTTTTTTTCAGCAGAACCACTAATTTCCCGTTTTGTGTTTGTGCAGGTGATTATTTTCCCCGAAAATTTGACAGCTTGCCCATATTTCAATTGAATTCTGATTTAGTTGCAAGCTATTGCTTCATTTTGTTGAGATTTTGCTTATTAGTTCTAATTTTGAGCTTTAATTTGCTTACCACCCATCTTTACCTAGTGCTATCTGTTGATTTAATATGTATGATCTGTGTTCAAAGGCTACTGAATAGTTAAAGTGATAATCCTATACTCAGACAAAGACAGACTTCCAGAATTCCACTCCCTGTCCCTCTGAGTTAGGTTTGCTTTCTGAGAAGAGGTCACTGAGGAGTTTTCTCTGGTTCTCACTTTCTCTGCCATGAAAGGCAATTCTGGAATGTGAAGCACTTAAAACTGGAAACAAAAAAATGCCAACAAATATCCAGAAACATGCTGGCTTTTGAAGAAATATGCAAGAATATCCTCAAGGGTTCCAGAAATGTAACAAGTTCGTGAGCATTTTCAGCTCTCTTATTCTGTGTTCAGCTAATTCATACAGCTTGAACCACCAAGGAATGTTTGAATTTTGACCCTGTCATAACCTTTGTAAAGGAAACAACTTCATACATCCCAAAGAATTAGCTCAGCTCTCTGACCAACAGCAGTAGTACGAGGGGAAATGTGGTAACTGGACAATCCTCAATGCTCAATCTTGCATGGCCTGAGTCCACAACTGAGCATGGCACTTGAAGATTTTGTGTTCAGAGGTGAGTGATGAGAATAATTTTTGGTCCAGAAAGGTTGACCTGCAAAGAAAGGTGTTAAGACCTGAAGTTGTTCAAGGAAGAGTCAGAAGGAAGGAGGCAGAGAGGCTTCAAACATGAAGGAACTGACTGTCAGGAGGAAGAGAGCAGAGGCAGGACATTTCCACCATGGCAGTGAGAAGGGAACAACTTGCCAACTTTATGGTTTTTCAGACTCTCTAAGAGACAGACCAGTCTGTCTGCCAGGAGAGCTGACATCCCTTCTAGCCCAGTGTAGGATTCTCTGACTCGCTCCTGTCACACTGCTCTCCAACACCTGACTTCATTCCTTCTTATTCCCAAATGTTTAAAGGCTCTTTCTGAGCTTCTTTTCCTTTTGTGGATGCATATGCATAATGATTCTATTCTTTTCCATCATGGAAAAATACATTTTTAAACCTCTAGCCTCATTTAATAGAAAGTCTGCAATCATTGGTTTATATTCTTAGGAATTAATTTTTCTCATTATCTCCCAAGGAATTTCTGCTCTATGTGCTGTACAAAGTTCCATTCAGAATAAGGAAATACAAATAAACCCCTCTTGGCAAAACAACAGGTTCTTTATACCATCTTTACTCTTGTACAGAATTTGTTAAACCAGATAGTATTCTTCTTATACTGTCCTGGTTCTTGGGTTATCATTTAATTTCTTCCTCCTGTGTCTCATTTGCTGTCTCATTCCTCCAGTAGGTGGAAAATTTCAGCTTTCCTCTAGACATATTTTTCAGGCAATATTGTCTGTAGCTTTTCTACTGACAGTACATATGCATCTCTGTATGGATCTGTTCTAAGTCTATTAAGTTAGAATCTCCAGGGGTTTTTCCAGTAGCACCTGAGACACAAAATGGACAAAAAACAAGCTTAAACTTAATTCTAGTGATATTAGAAATGTCAGCTAACTTTTTTTCTAAGTAAATGTTGTACTCTGTGTCCCTCCCAAACTTCTCTCATCCAAAGAAAGAGGATTGCAGTCATGACTGAAATCCCCCAGTGGAACATATGTTGGTGTATGTTCTGCTGAGTATAATGTTACCATTTTCCTCAATCTGCTTAATCATCACATGGATTCACGGTTCTAGTTTCAAGATCACAGCTAGCTGCTGCAGAAGTGCTCGTTGCAGACCAAGTGGAGAGTTGGCAGCCAAACCTCTCTCTTCATCATTGACATAACCAGTTAACTGATAGACTCTCCAAGACAACAGAAACCCAATGATGACATGAAACAACTTGTTAAAACAATTTTATGGGATAATTCAAACATGGCATAGCATGTGCGTCTCATGTTGGATGTAGGAAGGCTTTGAGCACCTAAAACAAAAGCTGAATTAGAATTAGTAGAAGCTGAATTTTCAAGGAGTCTCTATGTACAGTTGTCTGGTTATTGCTGGCACCAAGGTTTCTGCTGGTACACAGGCCGGAACTGCTGTGACATGAGAGGCGTCACATGTGGCTCTTGCTTAAACCTGAATTTTTGCATAAATCTGACAGCTGTGAGTAGAAGTTATGCTGTGAAAGTGTCCACCACATCAGTGTAGTCAGGCTTGTGGATGCAGTGGCTTCCACAATTTCTTCCAAGATATAAAAAGAGAAGCAGAGTGGACCAAGAAAGGAAATATGAAGGTTTGCATGGCTTGTGATGACCTTGTGTTCTTGTCAGTACAGTGACATCCCAGATGATGTGAGGGGGAAGGTGAGAATACTTGGAATTAAAGAGAACATACATCCTGGGAATCCTGACTTCTAGACTATCCTTACAGAGGATAGCTCTAATCTGAGCAGAAAGACAAAGTTACATGCCTGCTTTCCTGCTTGTCATTTCCCTCTGGCTACTGACAGTTAAACAAATGTGTTCCCTGAGGTTCCTTACTCTTCTCATGTGCTGCCTGCTGAAAGCCAAAAGCCATTTATGTGTTCTGTGCCACGTAATGGTGCAACAGGATTAGGAACTGCTAGTCTGAAGGCATCCGTGTCTGTTTTTCCTGGGTCTCCCAAAGCTTAGCAGCATTTCCGAGAACACTGCAAAGGAGGAGAAACTGAGTTGTTCCTAACTGAGGGTCTTCCATTTGGCTGTGATTTCTTTCTACCTCAACGTATTCTTCAGGACTTAGAATTGCTTTAAAATGACAATAAATTGTGGTTGAATCTGAAAGAGCCACTGATGCAGGGTTTGGGGGAGGTGTGAAGAAAGCAGACTCTCTCATCTGCCAACCCTGCAGGATTCAACCTACTGGTTCAGTGAGCCCACAAGTAGGATACTATCCATGGAGAGATGTTATTTTATTTCAGTAAGATATCTCTCTGAAATCTAGGTAAATTATTTAGAAAGATAAGATTTAACTTGCAAATAAATTGTATTATTTATCTAAAAGGAGAAAAATACCCACACTTTTAATTTTTTCATTATTATTCAAACATAAACATTATGTTTGTAATTTGGTGACTGCTGAAAGCCAAAATTCACATTCACACTAGCTTGTTAATTAGAGACTTATTCTTAGTAAGTGATTAGCAAACTTAAGTTGAGTCATCATCCACAAGCTGGTTGGTGGGTACATGCCATCACATCCTCATTCGTACAAAAACTCTCTCATTTTCAACCCCTCATTGTTAGCTCCCACTGGCCCGGAGGCATGGACTGAGCTGTCAGTCCTCAGGATTTAGTTGCAACATTTGTGATATTAGGAGTCTTACTTAACACCTCGATTCCTGCATTGTTGTTATACAATGAATCTCCATACTCCCTTCAAAAATAAATTCTTGAGATTTTTTTTTTTTCCTGTTAAATAAGTAGGTCAAGTTTAAACTATGAACCTTATAGAACAAGAGGAAAAACAACATATATCTCTGTGTTTGCTTTTTAATGTTATTTTAATTTAAGAAGAGAAGAAGTGGGTTTTTTGATGCTTGATATTGGTAGTACTATAAAAATTGCTGATGGTTTGTTATTGATAAACTTGATTTGTTTACCTCCCATCAACAGTGGTAGATAATTTGCAATAGGTTACCTGCTAAAATGGCTTTGTTTAGGTAATACTTCTATTAATGAGAAATACTTGGCTTTTTTAATGCCACTCAAGAGTCATCCCTTGTAAACCACTCTGGAGAAACATTTTGCTATAGCTATGGAGAGACGGTGGCCTGCCTGTAGGTAGATAGTTTCTCTTTGTTTAAATGTCCCTCTGAATTGTAGTTGGACACGCTTCACCAGCATTACACTGCAGCAGTGCCATGCCCATCCATCCATTTCAGGGGGGATTAGCTCTGTGGCAAAGTTCATCAGTCACTTCTGCCATTGTAGCTTGATATGATTTGTACTAGTCTAATTGGGCCACAATTTCAGCTAATAATGATTGATAAAAGCTTTTTGTCAGTGTGGGAGGAGGACATGTGGCCTTTTTATCTATTCCTCTGCTTTCTGAAAGAGTTGTTTTCCAGTTATTAACATCATGCAGACATTAAACTTGCTGGGAAAAACCAAAGAGATGGAAATGTGTATTTCATTAAAATATCTTCATCTAGTCATCTGTTAATGTGAAAATAATATTTTAATATGAAACTGCCAGGTAAATGCTACTCTTCAAATTTCTTTGATGGAAACTGGTAGTCTCTCTGGAGTTTCAGTTGCAATACGCACACTTTTGAACGCCCTATTTTAGTCTTTTTCCTCCTCAGCTTCATTATTAATTTATTGTCCCTCTGTATTCAGCACTGGTGAGGTTGCCCCTCAAAGTCTGTGTTCAGTTTTGGGCCCCTCACTACAAGACATAAGGATGCTGAAACATGTCCAGAGAAGGGTAGTGGAGCTGGTGAAAGATCTGCAGAACAAGTCTTATGAGGAGTGTCTGAGGGAGCTGGGGCTGTTTCACCTGTGGGAAAAGAGAGTGAGGTTGCCCCTTATCAGTCTCTATAACTACCTGACAGGAGGTGCTAGCCAGGTGGGGGAGTATCCCTTCTCCAGGTAACAAGCAACAGCACACAAGGAAACCCTGCCAAGTTGTGCCAGAGAAGGTTTAAGCTGGATATTGGAAAAAATATTTTCACTGAAAGGGTGGTCAGGTGCTGGAACAGACTGTCCAGGGAAGTAGTGGAATCACCATCCCTGAAAGTGTTCAAGAGGTGTGTGGATATGGCACTTGGGGGCATGGTTTAGTAGTGAAAATGGTGATGGCGCTAGGTTAACAAGTGGAATTGTTAATTTTAGAGGTCTTCAACCTTTCTATGAGTTCAGAACTACCAGTATACCAGTGGTTTGCCAGATCCTGGTATACCTTACAGTGATTTTTCTCCTTTTGTGAGTAAAGAAAAACGAGACGTTTTCTCTTCTTCTGTCACTGTAATAGGACATAAAAGAGTGTATGGTTTTGATTTAGAAGGGCCACTATCAGTACATTCAGTTGTTTCTCTGACTAATAGGACCTCAGGAAAGTACTGGTAGTCTTTAAGATATGTGAACACACAAGACAGAACCCTCTGTTCTAAAACTGCAATGTAAAGAAAATTCTCAAAAGAATATTTTACACATGAAATATTATCTGTGGGGTGCTTCTACTAACCTTTAAGCCTCATAACCTATTTATCCATTGTGTTTTTATAATCCATGGGTCTGGGATGGCTGTCATCTTAAAATGTAGCACAAGCCGGTACTTTCCCTGCACTATTCACATTTCCATTCTGGTGTGTCTGAATGTCTGCATCATTGTACTAGGCGAGTGCATTTCTCATGCTTAAAAATAGACTCAATAACCATCTTCCTTCTCTGCCTTTCGTTTTACAACTGCAGTAGCAGCTACATTTCCTGTCTCAATAGCACTTATGAAGCAATTAGGCAAATTTAGGACAGATTTTGCTACTGAATGCTAGACAGATTTCTCTTTATCCTCACTAGAACTTATGCATAGACATACCCTAATGGCCTGGTTCTTTTTCTGCCCCCACAAGAAGCACTCTTCTCACTTTACTCATGGGCCATTTGATTTGGTGCCACAAAATTATAGATCATCTAATTGGTCACTTGTAATTAATTAGTATAAAAAATTATTTATCTTTGCTTGTGTTGTATCTTCTTGTGGTCTTCAATGACTACCTCTTGTAGTTACACAGCTGTAGGAAATTATTAGCAGGCAAATTGTGGGCCTGTGGGAGCAGGTCCAGAAGAAGGCCATAAAGATGGTCAGGAGGCTGGAACAGCTCTCCTGTGAGCACAGGCTGAAAGAGTATAGCCTGGAGAATCTGAGATCCAGGGAGATCTCACTGCGGTCTTCCAGATATGAAGAAAAAGGGGATGAGTGGCTTTTTACATGGACAAATAGTGACAGGACAATGGCAAACAGTTTTAAACTAAAAGGGAAGAGCTTTAGGTTAGATGTTAGGAAGAAAAACTTCACTGTGAGAATGGTGAAGCACTAGACTGGGCTGCCCACAGAAGCTCCATCCCTGGAATTGTTCAAGGCCAGATTGGGTGGGGCTTTGAGCAACCTGGTCTAGTGGGTGGCATCCCTGGCCATGGGAGTGGGGGTTGGAACCAGACCTTTACCGTTCCTTCAAAATAAAGTTCTTTTGTGATTTTTTTGAAATCAGAAAGATTTATAAAAAGTAAAATAAAATTATTTGGGAAAAAAACCCCAAAACAGTTCCAACCGTAACAATTTTTAGTATTTCTGTAAAATCTCAGTGTTTCAATTGAGATGAGGGAGAAAAATAAATTACTAAATAGGTTTTCTTTTTTAATCAGATAAAGTCAAGAAATCTTGCCTAGAACTATGATTAAGTGCATATTAACAAAGCTTGGCTTATAAAAGATAAATATATTATATATTATATAAATATATATAACTTATATAAATATAAGTTTAAAAGGCCACAACAATCATACCTGTTCATTGCTGTATTTATGGTCATTACTAAATAGCAAAAATTATTATTCTGATTTATATCAGAGTACACTCAAAATAAACTATTGCTTAGACCATCACTATAAATTACACTTCTTCCATAGTAGCAATGAATATCAATATTCCACCTCCTCTCTGCTCACACATATTGTATTACCAAGAAGAGCTTTCTTGCTGAATTAGAAAGGAAAGATGTACTTTTGGAAGGAGCAGTTGTGCAGGAAGGAATCATTGTGCAGAATTGTGTGTTTCAGAACTGGTAACAAAAATTTCTGCCATAGACATCGGACTTGAATTACCTGTGATTGTAAAGCACCAGGATGATATGCATGCTAACATAATTAAGTTTAGTCATGGCAAGGGATTCTTGATTGGAAGAGGACACAATTAGTACCATGGACAAGATATGGGTAATACTTCATTAAATAATTAGAACATTCTGCAAAAATCTGGCCGAAATGTTCGCACTGTTCAAACAGGAACAGCCCAAAAGGGATGAATAAGAGAATGAGGGATTCCCGGGGGAAAAATATTATAACTTGTTTAGTGAAATGCTGATGATGAGAAGGTACATGAATATTTTCCAACTAGCTTTGATGCTCGTTATCTCTCTATTCAAAGAGCAAATGCATGTACAGTATTCATAGAGCATTTAGATTTGAAGGTTTTAAAAAAGTTTCTAAACATCCAAAGAGCAAAGCTCTGAGATGACCTACATCAAGGGAGGTTGTGAGGGCAGAGAGATTGGGAATACTTGTTGGCTGTGTTTATACAGGGAAAACACATCTGCACGTGCACGAATGTATGTGTATGTGTGTATTCCCTGCGTGTGGAATACCTGCCCAGCCTTGCTACTGGCTGGACCTGGGGGCACAGAGCTGGGGCAGCCTCTCCTCTGTTGGGCCACCAGATTCAACAACTCTAATAAAGGTCATTAGGAGTTTCACAGAATAAATCCCTTGTTTCTGTGTAGGTCAAGGGCATTGGCAGTGTTTCTCATCTTTCTGTGCCCTCATTTTGTGGCACATCATTGATGAGTCAAAGGGGGTTTTACTACAAGTTTTCAGCTTAATGAAGTGTCTAGGGAATATTCTGTTGATTTGGTTTATTGGAGCACAGGTTCTCTAGATTCTTCTTACTTTGTGGTATCCTGCAATTGCTGGAATGGTGCTTGATGAACAAGGTCTAATTTTATATGGCAGTGAGCAGGTTATACTGACTACACGCCACCAGCTGAAAGTGTTTTCCTTCTAAGTAGCTGGACTGCTTGAACTTTGTGTTGATCTTGCGCATAAGCTCTGGAAAGCAACACAAAAGAAATGGTTGACCCCTCCTCCTCTTGGTACTCATAACAGCAATATGTTCCTAGACTTGGCTCCTCTATTGCCATATATCAGCAGTGGAGGACAAACTTCTCTCCTGCTGGAGTACAGAAAACACTCCCATTCATACAAAGCAGCATGCTTCATCCTGCAGGATGCCGTTCTTGATTCACATTCAACTCTGTGAACTATTATATGGTCGGATCTTTTTATTTCCCCATGCAAGATTAACAAGTTGTTTTTTAACTTTTTCTTATTATTTAATTTGGTGGATTTTATTGTTCTGAAATGTATAAAGGTTTTTTTATTTCATCCTAGTAAATTTCATCCTGTTTTCTCCAGAATGATTCTCACATTTACCTTTGTTCTGAATTATTCAACTGCATTTTTTTATCTTGGATCTCCTCTTATCTCTTATCTACAAGTGTAGCAGTTTACATGTTATTTCATCATTCAGTCCATAAGATAGCACAGCTAGAATAGTCTGTATGTAAGCAGCACAAACTGTATGACATCATACGAAATTTTCATAGCAAATTTTCTTTTGCACCTTCCTACTGATTTTATAAGAACTGAATAGTAGTTCAGTCTGCTTAGTTTGTTAGCCTGCTTACAAAATATTATAAGATGGTGTCAAAAACCTTGTTAAAAATGAGGCGTGTCACTCCCCTTGTTTTTCCTTCAGAAACAAAGATTGTTTTCTATCAAAAAGGATGATGTGACTGGTTTAGCATGACTTGCCCTTCATGTTTACGATGAAGTCAGCAGTGAAAAAGAAAAATAAATTGAAAACAGTCAGTTGGGCACTAAAATTGGGTCCTTCAAGGTCTGTACAAATTTTTGTAAATCAAAATTTCCTTTAGCCATGTTTTTTATAAGATATCTCAATGCATCTCAAAGCACTAGTGTTAATGTCATTTATTTACATGTATAATGTATAAAATCCAAACCAAGCTAAATAAAGACTTGTAGAAGAAAATGTTTAACCATTTTCAAAATGAAATGAGGAAATAACATGTAGTACACTTTTTATATTAAGAAGAGTTACAGTAAATAATTTCACTGGAAATCTTTAATTTAGAGAGAAATTTGTCTTCTGCCAATACAAAAAAATCAAAAATTTTCAACATTTTCCCCATGGAATTTACAGATATGGTGAAACTTGAAGTTAAGGAAGGATCTGGCAGGCTTTTTTCCTGATCTGTAGTAGAATAATATTAAAATATACTTCTGTATTACAGGATTAATATATGTCCATATAACAGGATTCGGGATTTGAATTACACTAAATTTTTCATATTATATTACTTTTGAAAATTATGTCACTCTAATATTTCCTTGGACATCTCTTTATTAAGACATCATGGAGCAAATCCACAACATATTTATAAAGCTTAGAGCATTTTGCTTTTTATTTTTAACTTAGATATAAAAATAAACAACCCACAACAGATATCTTCACAACTAATGACAGTGATGTCTGAATTAAAATGTCCTACTCAGTCTTTCTGCTGCATTAAACATATTTTCCAGCATTCAGAAGCAGAGCCTCTGTCTGTGTTCTCAGCATCCTGCATTCACTGTGGTGTAGCTTTCAATATTTTCACGTTGCTCAAAATCTGTGTAACTTTACTCACATGGTGCTGAGCCTGAGCTAATATACCCTGCTGGAGGACTTAGCTGCAGCACAAGGCTCTGGCAGAATATCTCCTGGTATTGTGAGAACGACTTGTTAAACTCTATACATGTTGTTGACATAGCAGTGGTGTTTTGAAGCGCTGACTAATGCTTCCACAGCTGTAGGTAGTATCAGGCACTTGGTTATTATTAGGAAAGCTCCCAACATTTTAGGAATGTTTGTTTGCACAGTGACTGTAGCCAAAGGTACTCTTTGTTGTTAGGCACCACTGTTAGAAATGGTCCTAAAAGTTCTTAAGTCTCCCATTACTATAACCCCAGCTTGCTGTGGAAGCTAATAGCACTGGCAAAACCTCCTTAGAAATTACAAGCAACACCCATATGCCAACCTCTGTTGCTAAGTGAAATAAATTGTTATTAGCACCACGAAGTTGCTGGAACTGCTTGTAACAGCTGTGAACCCCGAAGTCTGTGATTAATGTCAGCTCCAAGCATTGCCGGATGCCCGACAGAGCTTGTCACAGCCAGGAATGCTGAGTGGCAGGGCTCCTGATGGCCGCGAGCATCACTGGCTTCCCAGCAGTGAGTGCAACAGCCGCACATCCTGGAATGCAGGACACACAGCATCTTCTCTTTTGTCCATTTCTGCTTGGCTCTGGTGAAATCTAGTTGCCAAGATGAAACCTGAGGAATTTTAGAATGTCCATATAGTTATTTTTGCTGGTAAGGTTCGTTATGAGAATTTTTTTTTGTTTTTTTAAATATAGTTTGCTGCTGCCTTTGCATTTTCAAGAAAGAAGAGGGCTGGATTCTGAGGGCCATACTCTTTATTTATTGCCAGAGGGTGGGGATGGACTTTTACAGAACCACTTATAAAATTCTTATCGTGGGAGCAATTCCTATTTCCTATCTTGTTATAATTGAAAGCTGCCTAAGGACTAGAGATTTCGCTTCAACTAAGAATTGCCAGAGTTGCCTCACTGTACCAGCAAGTTGCACCCTCTGCTTGTTGTCTCTTTGGGAAGCTGCAGTGAATATAGGAAGAATTAGTAATGAACCATAAGCCTTTAAAGACTTTAAGCTGTATGCATATAAAAGGTCAGTGGCTAGGCCAGTTGTCCTACAGTATTTTTTATGTCATGCTGCTACACAGGGGTTCTAAGGCATGTGTATCATAGAATTGTTAAGGTTGGAAAAGACCTCTTCATCAAGTCCAGCTGTTATCTCAGCACCTCCAGGTTCACCCCTAAACCATGTCCAGTAATGAAAACATCTCTAACATTACCAACGAGACACACAAAATTACTAATTAATCTAGGAGTGTAACAGTTTAAAACCCAATATTTATCCCTGAACATCTGCCTTTTTGTTTGTAGAAGGAATATTTCCACTGTCTTTGCCAAAATTATGCTACTAATCTTTGAGCTGCTAAGCAGCTGTACTCAGATCTTGCAATTCTGACCTTCTTATCAAACGCAGAGTTAAGATAACAAGTACTCTGTATTGCTCAGTCAGTTAATAGGGTGCCAGTCCTGAGCTCCTGTGAACTTTTACTAAGACAGTAGTTTATTCACTCTGTTTTCTAAGCAAGAACTACGCAACATAAAATGGAACATGAAAGCAACAGATTCAAAATCAAGTTGAAGACCTGGTTCCTCAAGTAAACCGTGCTTAATCTGTGCATCTCTGATGTCAATTATTATGAGGGCCAAAAATTGCATCTTCAAAAAGTAGCTGAACTAGAAAAATTTATGGAAGGGAAAAGTAAAAGGTATGAGGAATATTAAATCCAAAGGCAACAGAAATATCCAAATAAATTCAGGAGCTGCAAATTTCTGGAATTTGGGAGTTTCTTTTGAGAATGTCTCTAGCAGTGGCTGAGCGCAGATATCTAAGAGCACAGAGACGTAGGAGAGAGCAGACACAGAGGTGAAGGAAGCAACAGTGTGTGTCTTGGCTTTGACCTGTTATGGCCACTGCTCTGATATGCTGAGCGTTTTCAAACTGGAGCATATATCTCGGGCAAAGCGGATCTCTGCGTAGGTGTTTGCCTTCCTTTGTGAATAACTTGATTGAATCAATTTGAATGAACAAATTTGAATGTTGTGGGGATTTTTCCCATTCAGCTCCTCAGACTGTCAGCTCTCAAGCCTTTGTGAAGAGGAGTGAAGCGATAACAAATTTATGGCTGATTATCTTAAGTGAAATCTAAAGCTACTCTCTCATACACAGCTCTTAGATGCATGGCAGCTTCTGAGTGCAGAAGCAATGAGAGAGCTGCATTTGTAGGATTTGTGAATTTGCATTTGTGAAATCATGTGTTGGAATTATGGGACTCAAATAACACTGTTTTTTCAATGACAGCCATTTAAATAATGAGACAGTTAGCTGGCTACCTGAACTTGGAATACTGCACAGTAACTGCATATACAGAAACAGTGCAAAGGATGAGGTTGCACATGGTCAGTTTGGATTAAGTGAAGACATTTTCTGTATAACTCTGTGTTAATAATAGGGCTGGGGGGCATAATTCTGGTGGAATAATGCATTTCCTTTACTATCAATTCATTGTCAGAGAAGAAAATAGTGGTTTATACCATGCATATTCTGTCTTGGAGTTTTATCTTGCAACTGCACCTTAGTCATTCTTGGAAGGTGTCTTTATGACTGTTTTATTTCACCGGTGGCATTTTTTAGTTGATTTTTTTTTTTTAATCAAGAATATTTTACGAAGATGACAAACAAGTATCCATGTAAGCCTTTAAAAGATATTATTTTGGTTTTAGACCGCAGAGGTTGATAATGGGGCCAATAACTGTAGCATCTTCAGTAATCACTTGGATGATGGAGTAGGGTAGACTCTCCTCATATTTTCAGATGTGAAAAAAACAGGATAAATTGTTGGCACACCAGATGTACCAAAGGGTTGTGCTGCCATTCCATGACATGTCAGAAGACTGGAGATCTTGGCCAGCAAGACTCTTCTAAAGCCAAGCAAAGGCAAATGCCAAGTCCTGCCCTTGGGGAGGAAGAAACCCCAGGTACTCACCTGTACAGGATGGGTGGTGTTTGGCTGGAAAGCCACATTCCAGTAAAGGCCCTGGGGATCCTGGTGAACACCTAGTGGAACATGAGCCAGCAAAACACATTTGGAATACAGGCAACCAGGAGAAGCCAGATTGCACTAGGGAAAACGCTGACGCTAGATCAAGGGAGGTGAGTGAGTCTTCTTGACTCTGCTCAGCTCTGACTGGAGCACATCTACAGTGGTCTCTCCACACTGGGCTTCCCCATAAAAGTGAGACATAGACATACTGGAGCAAGTCTAGCAAAGACCTCTAGAAGAATAAAGGTACTTGGGCATCTATCATATGAGGAGACCCTGAGAGAGTTGTGATTGTTTTACCTGAAGAAGAGAAGACTCAGAATCTTCCCAAAAATGCCTAGAAGTCACGGCTCACGCACTCATCACAGACTCTCATGATGAATCCCAATTGTGCTCTGCAGCAGCAGCTTGAGCCTCCATGAACATCAGTTTTGGTTGGCAGCCATGAGGGCAGAGGTGCCTGCCTTAATTCTCAAAACATATGTCTGCTCCTTCTTTGATCAGTGGTGAGATGGGGGCTAGGGAAAGGTGACACTGCAGAGGGAGGTAAGGAACAGATCAACCAGGGCAAGCACCATTTTCTCCAGCCCTTTGTGTTGCTGAGCTGTTTGTTCTGCTCTCACTTTTGTATCCCATCTTCTCCAGGGAAAAGTTTCTGGTTCTTGCCTTTTCTGAGCAGAACAGGTGGAGGTGAGTTGAGGTCATGCTGCAGATAGAGGAATGGCTGTTTTGTGCCTTTGTATTGCAAGTCTTAAGTAGGAGGCAGATATTGTGAATTGCAGGAGAAAAGGGAGAAGTAGGAAGACATATGAGGGAGAGTGTGGGGAGAGGGTGCACATGTCTGTTCCCAGCCTCTCTCCAAAAAACTGAAGTGGCCTCTCACTCTCTGAAAGCTGTTGTGAAGCAGTGCTGTACCCTTCTGAAATAAGCACCCAGAAACCATAAACAGTCAGAACCTGTAAAATTCCTTTTGGAGATGTTGCCCTTCCCTGCCACTTCCTGATCAACTCCCTTCCAGCAACTACACAGACCTGAGTCCTGCAGGCTCACAACTTGAATAAATTAATGGTTTTACTAGCAGTGAGAGATAGAGACTGTCAACACAAGAAGATTGTGTGTTTATCTTTATGTATATCTTATGAGTTCTCAATAATAGAAATAAGTAATGGCATCAGAATTTCTGAATTATTGTAAAGTCCATGTGAATACAGAAAATTTCCTTTCCATAACCAATAGGACATTCCATTTTTATTTGACCAGTAACTTGAATGTAGGCATCTAGCACAAAAGAACTTGAGACAACTACGATTTGAATAACGTCCTGACAACAACATCATATCCAGTTTAGCAACTGAAAGTATAATATTGCTTTTTTTTTTTCTGGATCCACTAATTCAAAACACATCCAGATCATATATTTTTGAGACTTTACTCTGTTTTGCTTCTTTGGTTGACTCCTACTACTTTTTGGTGGCTCCTAGTATTTCCAGGCAAGCTTCATAGCTCTGGTGCACCATTTTGTGCAAAGAACAGTGAGAAAGCCTTTTACCTATCTTCCTCAGCTTATTTAGCTGGCTGTCATGGGAGACAATGGTTGCTGAAACCCCAAATCAAAAATCACTGGATTTGTTTGCAGTATCTGTCAAGTGTCCTTTTCCCCTCAATTTTACCCCATTGCCTCTGCAAAGCCTTGAGGTTTAGTGTAGAAAGGGTTAGGTTAAAGTTGTTGCCTCTTCTCTTTGATTTAGTCATTTCAAGTATATTTCTCATTGTATTTCAACTGTGTTGCACTTATCTCTGATCAAGCAGGACTTGCAGAAAATGAACAGCAGAGTGAGTGCTTTATGTCCACGGCTGACTGTGAGAGCTCAAATGCCATGCAGCACTTGGGATATAGCAGCCTTGGTTGTGTGGATGATTGTACAAAATCCTGAAAGGAGCAGTTGAAAGTATGTGGGCATTGTTTTGTTTGGCTGTTGCTTGAGGTTTAAGGTAAATGACATGGTTTGTCATAGAGGGAGGTTATATCGGTGTGGCATGTGATGGCATTACATGCTTAATGGCACCACAAAAAATCACTGGCTCAAATGGCAACTCTTACAAGTAAACATCTGCCCCATCAATTGCTTTGGATAGTTTATGTACAAGTGGAACTACTATGCTATGATGAAATATGTGGTAAGAACAAGGTTAAGACTGTTTTGAAACACCTGACCTGAATCTTCAAGTACATTTAAGGCTGAGAGAAATTGCAGTGAAAATTCAGTTATCTAAAGTCTTAGTGCTGTGGTAAGAAATTTGCAGTGAAGATACGGAACCACTTGAAAATTCTGTGACATCTGTATTTTCCTTTACTATGATTTCTGAAGAATTAAGGCACTGCCAGATTTATTAACCATTTAGTTTAACCTTTTGAAGAGATCAAATACCTTAAAATCCTCAGGGGTTAGGCGGGCAAAGTGTCTTCTAGGTGGTTCACCGCTTCCTCACACACTTTAATATCTATTTAGGTCTGATCATTTTTGTGGGATTCATTCGACCAAGTGCAGTGTAGGTGGCTGCATCTGATAGAGTCACTGTAGTCTCCCACTGGTGCCCACAGTAGTTAGTTGCAGATGCTTCTAGGGAGTGATTCATCTCATCTTAAGGTTTACCCTAGGCAAGTCAATATAAGTTATGACATACCAATATAAATCACATCAAATTTGAAGTTTTACACTTCTTTAAATATACTGGGACATACAATGTCTCACATAAATGTAAGAAAAGTCTTGGAAAGTATATTCTATCCTCTACTTTCAGTCTGTGATGTCTATGTGACACAGGTTTTTCAGTTTTTTCTTCTTTTGTCCATGCTCTCTGTCCATGTTTTGACTGTTCATCGTTCTTTTTTCCCTTTTTTTTTTCCCTGTACACTATATGTTTCTGTGCTATGAACGGCACTTCTCCTGTTTTTTCTTGTCTTTCTATCCCATGGTGTCTTACACATTCCTTGCTGTTGGTAATTTCCTCAGGGTTTCCTCCCAGCTTTTTATCTACAGAACTTTGGGATGGGTCAAGAGGTTGTATTCAACCTGACTGCCTTCTGATCACTCCTTTTCTGGAGCTCTGGGACATGCTTTTCTGCTCAGAGTAATCTGAATTTCTCTATAAGGGGAAAATCAGGAGTCCAGGAAGCTGGAGAATAGATAAACTACCTGTTAAATTGATAGATAGTAAACAGGATGAATTTGATGCTAAACAAATTAAGAAAAGAAAAAAGAAAATAACATCCTATTCATTTCTAGTAGTTTCTGTGAATTAGCTGCAAAGGCTCCATATGCATATTAGGAAAAGTATCTTCATTTTTATTATAGTTCTGTCAGAGAGGTAGTCTGTCACTTGTGGTTTACCTTCACTTTTCTTATTAGTTAAGTGTAAAAATACCAGGAGTTGTCTCAAAGATGTAGTTCTCTTTAGTAGTTATATTTAAAGGGGAGAAAAATAAATTCAATGTTCATTTAAGAAACTCAGTTGTTCAGCTTTTGAGAATTTCTGAATAACCTGCTTGCAAAAAAGACAGTGAATAGAATGAATCTTATTTTGTTTTTCACCCAGATGCACAGTGCATCGGTTGTTAGTGCATCTCTTGATACATATATTTTTGATTAAGCTGACATTTTTTTAACTGCAGGAAGTACTTCAAAATTCACAGTGAAACTATATTAGCATGAAATAAAGTATAATTCCTCAGGAAAAACAACACAGATCACCAATTTAATTTCTGAATCTCCAGGTGAATATGAACTGGAGTTACACTGGTCACCTTGATGTTTTTCTTTTTCCCTGCTGTTTGTACCACCATGAGTTTGTCCCATGCAGAGGCAGTAAAAATAGCAGACAAGTTCACATTTATCAGGAATAAGTCCAAAATCAGTCTTTGAAAAAGAACAAAATAACTCAGTACTTTCCAAAATAACAGAATCCCAAGTCAGTAAATTGTTGCGACTAAGTAGACAGAGCCATAATATATGTGGTAAAAAACTCAACAAAATAAAGAAACTCTCCCCACACAAATATTAACAACTTGGTCAGAAATGTTTTATAAAAATAAATGTCAATTCAGAAAACACTGTGTCACAAATAAGAGAGCTGAGAAGAGGCAAGCGACTTCAACAGTCTGAACTTATTCACTGCACATAGAAGTGAGTAATAAATAATGAAATACATGAGATTGAATTAGGAGAGATGATACTTAAAGCAGCTTCCAAAACTAATAAGCAGTACTAAAGTCTAATGCACATCTGACTTTTCATATATGAGTTCCTTCTCTCAAATCAATAAAACTATTGAAATATTTAAAATTAAACTATATTCTCAAGTACTTTCCTGGCTCCGTGACAAAGATCGAGCACAAAGCTATTCC
The DNA here is from genome assembly GCA_013400175.1 of Phainopepla nitens. Lineage (NCBI taxonomy): Eukaryota > Metazoa > Chordata > Aves > Passeriformes > Bombycillidae > Phainopepla > Phainopepla nitens. The sequence continues at coordinate 234,488 of VXBQ01013792.1, forward strand.
TTGCATGTGAAAAATTAAGGCTACATTGGTTTTAGTACTGCATATGGATATGGAGTGATTTATTTCAGTTTCTATCTCACCTGGATGGATGTAAGTTATGAAAAATATTGTAAGAAGAGCAGGTTGATAAGGACTATTTTCAGGAATAGATGAGATTGTAGTGAACAGTTTTATGGACTAAGTGGCAAAAAAGATAATGAGGTCTAGAGAAAACATTCAGCTTTCAGCCTGCAGGAACTAGGGCGATGGCAGCAACTAAGGAAAAATGGCTGAGAGATCTAATTGAAGTGTGCATAATCTTAAATGGTGTAGATAATCTTAATGCTTTGTACCCAGCATGCTTTCAAAGACCAGGGGCAAGTACTGTACTTAAAATCAAATGCAAGCATAAAGAAACACTTATTAAATTAATAGTAACTGCTGAAGTGACCTACAAGGCATAGGTATTGAGAAAAACACATTGGAGGTTCCTTGGGCAACCATTAGATTATGTCCTGAAGCTGTCAGCACTGGAAGGAAACATTCATGGCTTCTTCCACTTCCACAGTGATATTAGAGAGGGGATTTTTGTTTTGTAACTGTACTTGACCAAGGCTGTTTGACATTTTTTATTTCATAAAAGTAGATTACAATGCCTCATTAGATTTTTTTTTTTTTTTACAACCTCTTACAGATTGAAAAACACAGAATGCAGCTTTAAGTTGACAGTTTTGTGATTTAGGTTGTCTGAATATATCTGTATGAGCATTTCCTAACTGCATATGTTGCTGAAAGGTTTTGTACATATTGATTCCCACCCAAAGCATCTGGGTTAAAATCTGATAAAATCTTGTGTTGACCACAGATTAAGAAAATATGCATAAAGTATGCAGGATCTTGGTTATTTCTTAGAGGAGGATCAACGACACATTTGACATTTTAATGCCAAATATATTATAATCATAATTGTGATTGACATTTCTGCTGAAGGTTTTTAGTGGCAATGTAACCCAAGTTGCCCTTGCTGCTGGGCAAGCAGAATTTATTTTGCTGGCAAGGTCTGTTGGCAAAAAAAAAGTTCCCTGATTTTTTACCAGGTTTTTTTTTTTTTTTTTTTTTTTTAACATCTCCCCTCCAGCAAGCCCTTGATTTCTGTAGCACAGCCCTTCTTATCCAGTACCAAAGGTACAGTTCCAGGTAACTGATGTCAGACTACTCTCTAAGCATTTCTGGTGGAGGGTGACTGCAGCATGCAGTGCTGAGATATCAGAAAAATTACAGAGCTGAAAGAAAAGGCAGATTAGTCCAGGCTGAGTACAGAATTAGTGATGGGGTATTGATCCCAGGACCTGATAAGTCATCTCTGAGCTATTCTCTTCCATGTAAGAATCACCTGGTTTAGCCTGAAAAATCTGGGATTTCTTGCTTAGGTTTGAAACCAGAGAATGAAGAAATAAACAAACCATTAACTCACAGCTTAGAATTGTGAAAGAAAGTATTTTTGTAAAAATTTCAGTAAATCTTGAGCTAACATGATGTGCCTCATTTCTTAAGATGCTGTATCCTGGTAAAAGAAATAAAAGATGGAAAGGACTGAATTTGGACTGTATTGGAGTGCCTGTTCCACAGAAGAACTGGGAAATTTTCACCTTAAAGCTCACAAATGGCCCTACTCCCTATTTCCAGTAGAGTGAAGGGCTCATATTCTTCCAAGAACAATATTGCACACCTAAGGTATCTTTATACTGGAGAGACTTTTTTCCCCTCCTTTCATCATTTAGAGGCAGAAGAAAAAATAATAAAACAGATTTTTAAACACCAAATGTAGACAGAACAGCTGTAGTTTTAGAATGTGTTAGCTGGATGAAATCTGACAAACAAACAATACTAATAGAATGATAAGAGTTTTGGGCAGCCAGCCAGGAACACACTGTTGTGAATAGGTCTGGAAAGATTATTTTTTTTTTTAATGGATTATGGCAATATAGCCTGTTTTATCAAAGGTGAAATATTTTATGCGGTCATTGGTTTCCACTAGATTTTGAGGATAATCTGTTGTAGACAAGAAACAAGGAAATTTGGTACCAAGCATATGAACATAGGAAACTTTGTTTGGTTTGGGATAAACAATAATGCTTGACTGAAGGAGAACAGGGATTTGAAGCTGAATTCTGATTTAATCCAGGCCAGTAGCCAAATGCTAAGCAACTGAGCATGTCAGACAAAAATACACAGCCCTCTTTTGCAATGCAGTTCCATTTTTGAAAATACTCAAAAGATTTTGTCTCTTATTCTGTTTGGAAATTGAAACAAAATTTGCAGCAACTTCAGTAGATCTGACATTTAATTTGAACACTCCGTTCAACCTGTAGCAATAAGCAGAACACGTGTTAGGTGCAAATTATTTGTGTTTAATATAGATCTGAAAATAGTTTCTGGAGTGTAGAAAAAGGAAATAATGATTTTTTTTTTTTAGACTCTGATAGATCTTTTCAAATGAATAGTCAGAAAAAAAATGCAATGAAAAGAGGATGACAATGGTTTATTTTCCATTAATAGTGAAAGAATCAAGTTCAGCCTAATGATAAGTTTTAAATTTTGGATGGGATCATCTGTTGGAGATGATTCTGCCTCACGTTCACCTGACTACTTTCTGAAACTCTGAACCCTAAAGTTTCTATGAACTTTACTTGTTGCACTGTTGACCATTGAATTGAAGGACATTTTTCATAACTCCGTCATATACTTCCTTGGCATGTCTCAGAAGTGAAGTTAATGTCATAGGTTTTTGAGGCAGTATTTATTAGAACTTAAAATGGATCCCATTACTTGGACATGAATTTGATATGTAACTATATTTTACTCTGAACACTAATAACTACTCTATTTCCTGTTCACTAGAAACGTTGTTCTAAGAATTCTTTTAACTTTTTTTTTCTGTAAAGTTCATAAATGTGGGCTCTTGATGGATGTGAACTGATGCTTGGAAGTTAATATTCTATGTTGAGGGGCAGGTGAAGCAGTAGTGCTAATATCTAGGTTGTTTTCTTCTTTCCCCCCACCCCTTTTTTTTTTTTTTTTTTTTTCAGCAGATCTGCTACAATTTTCAGCTACTCTTTGTCCTTTCCATGACTTGAAGACAAAAAAGGAAATGGGTTTTATGAATCCATTCTGTGGATTCACAGAATCATAGAATGGCCTGAATTGGAAAGGACCTTAAAGGTCATCTAGTTTCAAACACCCCCCTGGCAGGGGTAGGGACAACTTCTGCTAAATCATCTTGCTCCAAGACTTATTCAGCCTGGACTTGAACACTTCCAGGGATGGAGCATCCACACTTTATATGGGCAACCTGTTCCAATGCCTCACCATCCCCACAGTAAAAAAAGGTTCATCCTAATACCTAATCTCTTTAAAATTAAAGCTATTCCATCTTGTCCTATGACTCCATGTCCTTGTAAAAATTCCCTCTCATCTTGTAGTCCCTTTTAGGTACTGGAAAGTGCTACAAGTTCTTTCCAGAGTCTTTCCTTCTCCAGGCTAAAGAGCCCCAATTCTCTTGCCCTCGTTTTCTTGGGAGAGTTGCTCCAGCCCCCTGATCATGTTTGTGGTCCTCCACTGGACTCACTCCAGCAGGCCATATCCTTCTTACACTGAAGCTCCAAGGCTTCAATCACTGTTCCTCATCCAAAACTACAGACTTTATGGGATTAAAAAAGTTTAACATCAAAAGACCAAACTTTATAGTCTGGTCTAATTTCTTGCATTCAGACATCTACAAGGTCTTACCAAATTAGCTTGTGAGTAGTTTGGGCTGCTCAAGAAGGAAACAGGACTGAATGCTCCTTTTCCATTAATCTGTAGTCACACATCTTTCAGCTGAAGTCCTTCTCATATAGATTTTATCTAAACCAGTTTCTGTCCTCAAAAATATTGATTCATTCAGTAGCCAGAATTGCTTCCTAAAATGTCTTCAGAGCAAAATGTAGCTGAATAACAGTCTTATTGTGATAGGATGAATTCACTGGAATGCTGTCAGCATTGAGGCAGGTGCCTTCCAACCTTGAGACCAGCTGGAAGTGCTTTTTCTGTAAACTCCCAGGTGCCAAAAGGCAGCCAGTGAAAGCAATTTCACACACAGAATTAATGAAGGTAACAGCAGATGATATTGTGCAGCAGTGTTTGGCAAAACATCTGATTTCAAAAGGAACAGTAGCTTTAATCACATGGATAATATGTTATAGATGATGAAAGGGATGTTCATCCATGAGATCAGTTCTGTCCAGTGTGTATCTTCATGTTCTCATTTGGATGAGGCATCCTGCCCATATACCAGCTAGTGAGACATCACAGGTATTCTCCCAGACTTTTATTTTGCTCTTGCAGCTGTCATAATGAAGGCCCTTACAGTTATGAGGACATTTTTTAATTATGAGTGCTATTTGTTATAGCAATGAAGTTTGTCCAGTCCCATAAAGTCTTCTGAATGATGGAATCTCCAGAGCATTCATTCAAGTAATTATTTAAGAGTATTATATGATAGGTAACTATTTACTGCTGCTGGAAAAGCATAATTTCTTGTTACTATTTTCTTCTTTAGTCATATGTCTTCTTTATGTTAACTTATCATCTGTGTTGTTTGAGGATCAAGATTAGGGCATAGCTAGGAGGGAAGATTGCCACTATGATTTCTAGATCTAGCTCAGAACTTACTTCTTTGCTGTCTGTATCTAGACACTCATCACCAGCAGCTGTACAGGTAAATTGTCAAGAAACATTTTCTTTTTTTCTTGATCTTTATTACTGTGTTTTGCTTTCACCTGCTTTGAAGATCTATGCAAGCAACTGTCAATGAAATTGTTGCACTTACCTTCTTATTTTGATATACTTCCCAAAAATATAGGTGCTTGTAACCATTTTTGCAATGTTACTTCCACACGCCTTTCCTCTAAGTCATCCATCAAAGCAGATTAGATGATACAATTTGTGCATTGAGGTGGGAAAAGGCATTCTAATACACCCCTTTCCTCTTTATACAAGCTATCATGTATTTAAGGTTCTCTTTAATATTCTTTCAGAATAAATATATATTTTTTCTTATTTCAAGTACTGTTACGTATTAAAATTTATTCATAACTTTGCTAGTGGCAAAATCAAGTTTAGTGGTAGTTTGACTGCACATCTGGTTATAGTATAATATAGTAAGGTTACTGTGAATTAACATTTAACCTAAATATTTATATTTTATAATTACCATCCATTAAAAATGCAGTTTGTTGTGCCTCAATCTGCTCTCTGTCTCTGGGTTAAGAGTGTATTGTTTCACTTGTTATGTGACATCATCTAATGCTCAAGAGTTGCAGCAGGCAAATCTTTTAACTCTTCATTATTCATTAGTTTCCATTCTGCTCCTTCTAGCTCCTGGGACCATCAAGTCATCACATGCTTGCACTCGGGTATCATTATTGTCGGCACAGGCTTGTCAAAGCATTAGAGCTGGCAAGGCACACAAAGGAGTGGTGTGTGGTGTCACAAGTACACATTGCTGCAAATCATCGTCTTCCTGAGTTTTCTCCTCGTTATTTCTGTATGACAAGATTCTCTGTGCGCAATCCTGTACCATTGTAAGAGTATTTTCTGTGGAGCATTCCGATATTCTGCCTTTTTTTTTTCCTTTGGAAAGAATTATTTGCATTTTCCTTTTTTTGCAGAAAATATTGCTTGCTATCTAGGCACAAATGACATGCAATCTCTAGTTATGATGATAAATGTTGGCACCAATCAGTTGAATCAGCAGTTTATATCCTGTTTAGCAATTCTGATTTATCAGTGTAATTTAGCTTTCTGGAAAATGTGTGGGAAATAAAGGTGATATCTGCTTTTATATATATATAAAACCCTCACCATCAGGACTAGTTTTTCAGCAACAGGGGCACATTTAAATTTCTAACAATCATTAATAAAATACTTGTACAAGCCTAGTGCAGAAACCTAGGAAAACTTAGCTAATCTTGCTGGTGCTCAATAAGCTGATTTCCCCATTTACAGACATAAATCAGACCTCTTAGCAGATGAAATTTTATTCAAGGAAGATTATCTGTTACCTGAAGACAGTTTTATTTAATTTTATTTTTCCCCTCCATTGAATAATACTCCATGAACAAAGTGTGTAGAAATTAAACTCCAAATAGCCACTTCGTTTCCCTTCCACCCTCTTTGGCAGGAGAGGGATAAAGGTAGAGACCATGGGCTGAGATAACAATTTACTGAAAGCAAACAGTAATGGACTAAGAAATGCCTAGTAGCAGCAGCAATATCAATAACAAAAGTCTACAAGAGGAGGGGGTACTTTACATACAAAAAACTGTTCACCGTCTCAACACAGTTCTGTGTGGCTGCCGGGACAAAGACAAGATGGTGGCCGCTCCCACACACAGCGCCGTGTGGTTTCCCCAGACAAAGACAGGATGGCAGGTGCTCCCCACAGTGCTCTCCTTGTCCCTGGGCCAGGAGCAGGGAAACAATGGACAAGCCCCAAAAGCTAGATTGTCCACATCGAGCCACAACGAGCAGCCTGCTGCGTCGGACGCTGGACTCGATTCCGCGCAGCTATGGCTGGCACTGTTGTCGCTGCTTTTGACTGCTCCATCCAGGCCTGCTTGGCTCCTTTCAGCTTGGGTCACACTCAGCTGAGGTCTACACATTTGGATCTACAATAACTTTGCAAAAGATTTTTGTTACTGGATTACTTTAGCTGATAAAATCCATTTAAATAGATGTGATTCTTTAACAGACCTGTTGCCTTAGATGAGGGCAACTGTTTACCCAGAGATAAATCTGCCCTAGTATTTTTCCCAGACCTCTGTATCCTACTACAGTGACAAAATTTAAACATAAATACTTCCTAGAGATAGTATAACAACTGAACAGAAGAAGATTACTTGCCATTTCAGGTGGCTTCCTTTCTCTCTGCAGTACATGGGACAGCAGTGTGGCTTCATCCAGTCTTCCAACTTTCAGCTTCTGGACTCATATATGGGATACATACATGGGCTATATATAGTGTTGTTTCCTTTTCTAATTTTGTTTTGGCTTTCTGATAATATCCATCCTTTCTTACATAACTCTTAGCCTTTCCCATTGATTTCATTAGTGTTGCATTCCATTTTCTTAAATGAATAGAGTTTATTATCTGATCATTCTGGCTTCTGTACTGACTTTAAGTTGAATGCACTATTACTTCCCTACACAGAAACACTTGAAAGCACTTCAGACTGATGTTTCTCATTTAATCTACCACACACCCCTTTTATAAGCCTAAACTTAATATAGGCTTATGAAGCTACCTTTTACTCCCCTTCTGCAGAACTGTTCCTTTCAACATTTTTAACTTCCTTTTTCTTTCACCTTGAAATCTATTGCTGATGACAAAATTTACATGAAAATATGTGGATTTTCAACTAAATTAACATTTTGAAAACAAATTATGTTTCTTGGGAAAATTTAATGCATCAGCACATATGCCTGATCCCAAAACCTTTTTAATAAAATCCTTCTGTATATTTTTCAATTTTTCAGCAGTCCACCAAAGTCTATCCAATACCTTGGTCTATTTGGTTCTCATTTTGTACTATAGTTAATGTTTTATAGTTCTTACTTGAATGGTAAATTATCTTATTTTCTATTTCAAAATTTTATACTGTTTCATTTCAGAAATTCTCATCTGAGTCATAGCTTATGTTTCTCTACATACACTCATTTTAAGTTCAGATCCAGTTGCTCTCACAAATTGGAAGCAGATATTCTAAAGATATTCTAAAGAAAGATTTCTGAGAGATAATCTAGGAAGCATCTGCAGGTTTTTTTGACAGTATTCAAACATTGTGCCTCTCAAAGCAGAATACTGAGCGCTGGTAACCTTTGGGTTAAGTTCCAAGCATGTCCCAAACCCTTATAGAGATGATTTTATGAAAAGTTAAATATTTTTAACTACTTAACTTTTTCAGGATATTTCTCCATCTCTTACGAGGGTCTTATTAATTGTCAAAGCGATGCAGAATGAGACTAACCATGATAAATATGTGATGCTTGAAAGAAAGACTTCTGAATATATCCTACAATACAAACAATTGTTTTAGCATTCAATTTTTCCATTTTTATTTTAATAAAACTTTTGTTTAAAAAGAAAAGGTTTTTTTTATTTTAGTGTCATTAGTTTTACACTTAAACCTGGATTCATCTCATCTCACCCACATGAGTGAGAAATCTGTTATAAGACTTTATCTTTCTGCAAGCAATGAAGAGAGGTAATGTTTTGCTTCCTTGTTTCCAAGGAAATCTAAGCAATTAGGTTACAAATTTAGGCCCTTTAGGTCACTAAAAAATCACAAAGGATAGTTTTGAATTGTCTTGCTTATATCATGGATCTCAACCCTAAAACCAGCTCACACATACAGAGATGCTTTTCATTACTATGGACCTTTGTACTTCTGATCAGAAAAATTTGCCATTCAGTCTATGAACCTGAGCTAGGTGACCCTTGCTGATGTTTCTTGCCACTACTGTTACTTCAGTGTTGCTCTTCCCTTCCATTTCTTAAGGATCAATCAAATTGTGTTTGATCCAAACCCATAATAACTTGAAAAGCAAGTTCTTTGCAGTCAGAAGGCTGCAAGCAGCTGGCTGCTGAGAGGCATTCCTCTTCATGTCGAGTGTCTAATGTCAAATTTTCTCTCTTTTTCAGTCAGTGGTACATGTCCTTATTTCCACCTTCATTGTACAGCGAGTGCATGATATTCAGCAATACCAGGCTAAACAGAAAAGCTGACTAGGTCTAGCTGGCAGATGTTCATTTTCCTTTCCTTATGGGAATGGTTTTGGAAAATCAAGATGACGATACATATATCATAGCACCTCACATTGCACTTTTTTTATGAAATCTAGTAAATTATTAGTAAGTTGCTGTACTAAAAATGTTTTACCTCAGAATTACATGACAATTGCATTATTCATTATCTCCTGACTAATAAAGAGAAATAATTTTCTATTTTGGATGGTATACTGTAAACTGTCCAGGTTATGCACACTTTAAATTGTTTAGATTTCTTTTAATTAGGAAAACAAACTACATTGATGACTTTATAACAATGCGATATATTCTTTGTGAGTCTAAAATCAGACACAGAATAAGTCCTGTCTCTGATAGGCTAAACCTAGATTTTTATAAACTTGAAGAGAAGACTTGAACTTTTTTTTTTTAAATTAAACTTGTCTATTCTGAGTTTCAGAAAAGGTTATCTAACCCAAATATATTGAATGTTTGATTTAAAAAGTACAAACTTAACGCTATGGTTGATATACAGTCTTGAATTCACCTACAATTTCTGACTCTCTACTGATTTTAAAAGACTTTAGATAACTCTATCAGGGAGCTTATTTTATGTCAATCAAACCAATTTGCATTAAAACAGTACTTTAAGAAACCTCTCAACCAAAAATCCTGGCTGAAAAAATGCTTGAGAAGCACATTCCTAGAAGCCTAAAAAGAACTGGAGGGAATGTTTGGAAGTATCTTTGGAGTAGGAGTGTTTTCAAAAAGTGAATGTGCAGGCATTCTCTTCAAAACACTGTCTGAAAAGCATTCACAAAATATACCACCTTTAATTTGGGCAGAAGAATTCAGTGAAGTTTTCTGTTTGTTAATGTATGTTTTAAAAGGTTTCCTCTTTTCTTTAGTAATAAGCATTCGCTAACCATGAACAAATCCCAGTGTTTTAGCCATTGAAACCTCTTTTATAACACGAACCGCAGGGGGCCTGCTTCAGTGCAGGAAGCTGAGATCCAAGTAAACTTCTGAGCTTCAGCCTTGGCTAACATAATGTTACCTGGAGCTGTTTTCTTACATGAAGGTAGAAGTACTACTAGATTTACTGAGTAATTTAAGATATATAAGACTTGGAGAAAATAATATTCTCTTGGAGGTATTCTCAACTTTTATGATGAGAAATTGATGGGGAATTCATCATAGAGATTTACTCCCTTAGATCTTTTTGCTCTGTGCAGTGTGTAAGATGCATGATTTTAAACAGAGGATTTTACATTACTGAATTTTATGATTTCCTAGTTTAATTTTGCAGCAGGTGGTTTATAGATCTAAAATATTTCAAAAATCTCTTTAAAAGTAAATGGTGTTGGTAGGACATTCAAGCTGTATGATGATGAAACTTCTCTACGTGACAGCAGTGCACAGATTGTGTCTTGTTGCGCTGAGAAAAGCAAAGTCTTGTTACTGATTGCTGGATGACTTATAGTGACTTTCATTTTTTTGTTCTTTGATTTTTTTTCCAGCTTTCAAGACAAGCAACAACTCCGGAGCTGGCTGATAAGAAAAAATATCCTTATTTCTTCCGGACAGTGCCATCTGATAATGCAGTGAATCCAGCAATTTTGAAGTTACTTAAACACTATCATTGGAAGAGAGTAGGAACTTTAACCCAGGATGTACAAAGGTTCTCTGAGGTAAGATTTGCATAATTTCTAGTACACACAGAGAGATACTAATATCAGACTTCTAAGGAGTTTGTTCCTTTATTAATAGCAATTCAAGAAAAATAAACAGTCCCACTGTTTCAGTCGTGTTTGGCTTTCTCTTAGTAGGTCATATTTGCTGTACTGAATAAGCTTAATTCCCTTCTGGGGTTTATTTGAGTGTCTGTAATGAAAGCTACCCATGCTTTTGCATGTCTGTTTCATACACACAAGATCATTGCACCCCAGTGCAAAGGCTCCTTTATACTCTTTGATTTGCAAAGATATATGTTTTTTGAGGGAGGCTTGTATTCTGACTATGGTTCACTTAAAAAGGAGAATAAATCCAATTTCATCATGTTCCTTTTGTACTCTGATTTATTACAAACATCAATATGAACACTGAAGAACAAAATCTGGTGAGTCTGTGTCTGAAAATATTGGAGGAGCTTACTGAGACAAAAATTCTGAAGCCCCCAGAACTAAGATCACATACCATGCACACCACAGATCTTTCAAGTTTTGCCCTGAGCAACATTTTGGTCATAGAAATTGCAATAAAGTATGGACTAAGTGCCATTAAGCATAGTTTTAACAATTGAGTGAAAGAAAACAACTTATAGGTAATGAATCAGAGCAAGACAAGGAAAAGAGTTGACCCATTAATTATCAGAGAGCTAAAACTAACAGAGACATGCCTAGTTGTTTGGTTGTTGGGAGTTTTTTTCTTTCTTGGCATTGGTTTCAGAAAAGGCTGACTGCGCTGTGAAGATTACCATAATTAAAGCTAGGGAAGAGGGATAAGAACAGGTTAGAGTAGTCTTAGATGAGTCAGATATTTTCAAATTGTCTGCAACAATTAGTTCACTGTGGAATACTTAAGAAATCTTAGAATCTTCCCTTATGAGCTTTGAGAATTAACGGATAAAAAGTAAATGAATTGTAGGGGGAGGGAAGAAACCTTTGTGTCTGTCTTTCCAGAAAACACACAAAGACCTTGAGAATTATAGCCCAGTCAGGTTAAATTTGATTTCTGGAAAGACACTTGAGCAAATAATCTGTTTGGAATCACACAGGAGATAAAAAAAAAATTGCTAAACAATGATGAAAATGGATTTGTTAAGAATAAATCATGTAAAGCAATCTGATTTCCTTCTATGACAAGGTAACAGGTCTCAAGGAGATGTGATAGGTGATGTGCAATATTTCATGACTTATAAAATGTTAAAAGCGCTCCTAAAGAAAAGTAGGGAAACCTCATCTTGGTGAAGATACTGTAAGAGCAACCTGGTCTCTAACCAATATTCCTGCAACAAAAGTTAATTGAGATCAGATCAGCTGAATATTTGTTTTTAAAACAAATGCTGAAGCAAAAAGTCACCAAAAAGTATGGTATGCCTTACCCTTCTCTGTCTTGGAAACAATTTCAGTGAGTAGTTATCAGTGCTATGCTGTCAAACAAGAAGGATGAGATTCTGTCAAGTGGTATTCTCTAGAAAGAGATGAGGTTTTCTTTAGCTGGTGTGATAGAGAAAATGTTTATTAAATTGCAGTTGATACCTACTTGGGAAAAGCTGCAAGTACTTTGCTGAGGACAGGATTGAGTTTCAGAATGATATTGATACTGGCTTAACTCCAGCCAGCAGCCAAGCACCACACAGCCTCTTGGTCATCCCCCTGCCAGTAGGTTTGGGGACAGAATCTGAAGGGCAAAAGCCAGAAAACTCAGGGGTTGAGATAAAGACAGACTCCTAGGGAAAGCAAAAGCCATGCGCACAAGCAAAGCAAAACAGAGAATTAGTTCACCTCTTCCCATGAGCAGGCAAGTATTCAGCTGTGTCCGGGAGGGCAAGGCTCCATCACACATGGCAGTTACTTAGGAAGATAAACACCATCACTCCAAATGTCACCCCCTTCCTCCTTCTTACCCCACTTTGTACACTGAGTATGATATCATATGGTCTGGAATATCCCTCTGGTCAGTTTGGATCACCTGTCCTATCTGTGTCTCCTCTCAGCCCAGCATACAACCCCAGTCCCTTGCCAGTGATGCAGTATGAAAAGCAGAAAGGCCTTGACTCTGTGCAAGCCTCACTCAGGAATAAGAAAAACATCTCTATTATCAACTCTGCATTCAGCACAAATCCAAAACAGAGTTCCATACTGGACACTGTGAAGAAAATTAACTCTACCCCAGCAAAAACCAGTACATTTATAAAGGTTTTAATAAAAACAATATTTCAGTAAAAAAGTGCAACATGGCTGTGTAGGCAGCAGATCTCCAGAGAAAGATATGGCAAACACTACGATGAACCACAAACTCAGTAATGGGCAAGATGTTTAGACTCCTTGATTTACTGTAAAAAGTAGAAAGGAAGCAAAAAGCTCTCGTTGCACCACTCCGATGTAATGCAATACTGACACTTAAGACACACAGAGTAAACTAAAACTCTACTTAATGTTCATTAGGTGGAAGCTGGAATGTCAGATATAATATAATCTTCAAGAAGGAAGTAGATCAGAGAAGTCTGTAAAAACATTGGGTCACCTGGAAACATATTTATTGAGAAAGATTAGAAGAGAAAAAAGTCAAATAGAAAGGGTAGATTGTTGAACTTTTGTTGTGTAGAGTTTTTTAGGGTAAAACTAAACACAGATTCTTGGTCTTTTTTTGGGACAGCTGGAGGGGCTTCCTGTCTGTCAGAGTAACTTAAGAAATTCTAAAACTGCATCTTTCAAGGGTTTGTAAGAGTGCTGCACTTGAGTTCAAAGTCTCTCCATTTCTCTTGAAAGCTGTGTCTACAAACTCAGTTTACTGTGAGCCATTACAGCTTTCAAGTAGTGCAAGATTCAGTTAAAGCTTCCTTGAATTGCAGTGATTTTTATATAGCATGTTGCATCCTATGTCTTCAAAACGATTAGAACTCGATTCTTCCTTTTTCAGCTCCATGTAGAGTCTCTCCCTTCCCCATGCAGACATTGAAAGCACAGGAAAAACTGCAGGAACTAATTGAATTGTTGTCTGGGAGCAGTGAGACCCAGGATCAGCCAAGTGTGCAGATCATCAGGCGAGCAAGTCCATGGCAATGAAGCAGGTCCAAGGCCAAGCTGGCAAATCAATCCACAAGTCAGGGTCAGGTCTAGTGACTGCTGGATAGGTCTATGGCAGAGACTGAAGACACAGGAGTAAAGGCTGGACAGAGCTCCCAGAGGAAGGACCATCAAGGCCTGTTAGTGGTGGTATAAGTCTATACATACACTGAAACTGTAATTTTCCCTCTAAAGGAACATCAGGCATAACTATTCTTCTGACATTTTTTTGAAAGTGACAAAATAGTGGAATAGGATCTAAAACTTCTCTGTCTTGTAAAATGCCAGTGAGCTTGGGATATGAATGGTCTTATCTATAATGAAAATGCATTACAAGCCATTAGATCAGAAGTAACTGAATGTCTTCTCTTACTCTCGTGCAAAATAAAACAAGCGGAAACAAATTAATGGGATCTTTAGAGAAGCCAGTGTAGTAACTCAGGTGGTTTTACTCTTTGCAGTGAGACAGAGCAGTTCTCTCATTTTTCCATTTCTCAGAAAGGCTGCATCAGTTTGACAGATTTCTTTCTCATTTTTTAATCTAGAGCAGTTTGGATATCTATCTCAATTTCCTTCAGTGGTCCTGCCGCATAAACACGTGGGGGGATAGATTCTTGTTCTTGCATAGGGTCTTCATACCCATATAGTTTAGTCAACAGGAATCCTGACTGCACCTCTTTACCTGCCATCTAACTTCAGGGGTTTTTGGGCTGATGACTTCTTTTCCTTAGCTAGATCACTGTCTCCTGTCCCTCTGCAATTTGTATTTTGATCTTATCTCCTGAATAATTAAAGCTCACCTAACTTGTCTGTAGGTTAGCTGCTCCTTAAAGTCATCAAGCTGTCTTTTTTGGCTTGCTTTGACTTGTAATGAGACAGTTGTCTCACTTGCTTGGTTTATCAGTCTCACTCCAGTTTATCTCTGAAGGCCAAGATCACAGAGGATCTCTTGCTACTATTTCACTTGTTTCCTTGGGAATCCTTTCTGCAAAGGCTTTGGGTTATCACCCATTTCCTTTTACTTGGTGAAAAATCTTCTCTTTCTTATAAAAAAAGTTAGATCTTCCTCATTCTCCAGGTCACAAAGAGAGATAAGGGATAGGTAGAGAGAATGGGCACATTCTTAGAGCACATGGGCAATATCTATAGATCTTATACTGCTTGTGGCTTGAGACTCCCTTTCTTGGTATTACTTGGGTTCAAGGATTATCACTTTTCAAGCAACCTGTATTCTATGGCTGCCAATAGTTGAGCTCACTGTTATCCTTTGTGAGATCTTCAGGTCTCTTTGTACAACCATAAATATCCTTTCCATTGGGTTAATGTTTAAATTGCATAAGTTGACTTGGTATAAGAATAATGTACACACTTCATCAGTTCTTTTACTTAACTAGGACAAATTCATACCTACTGTGCTTCTGTGTCCTAGATTTTATGGATTGCTGCAATTGCTGCCCTGTTTTCATCCTCTGGGAGAAGATTCTGTTTCAAAAGTTAATTCTGGGGCAAAGATTTATTAATGAGGTTACAAAATATTTTCAGGATTTTCAGCTCAAAGTTTGCTGTGGTATATAACTGTAGGGTAATTTAAGTTGGAAGAGATCTTAGGAGGTCTCTTATCCAACCTGCTGCTCAAAGCCAGGCTAGCTTTAGTGTTTATCATCCCTGAAGAGTTACAGCTGTTTGTCCTCATTCCAGGCAGGAAGGGTTAGTTTTTGCAGTATCCAGGAGGGGGCATCTCCAGGACCCAGAAGTTACTCTCTACCACCTCACCTCATTGCTGGGATTTGGGGGAACAGAGTCTCTTCCAGGGACAAGGGGTCCCTTCCAGCTCACCATAGAGTGATGAAGGGAGCAGTTGGGAATTTTGTGAATTATTCACATCTTTCTTGTACCCTCTGTCATTAGTATTGCTGCTGTTACAGTTCCTTCTCTTATCTCATTGCTGTTTGCACTAAATTGTTCTTATTTCATCCCCTGATCTTCACCTTTTGTGCCTCTGACTCTCCTCTCGAATCCACCACAGAGGAAGGGGAAGAGGGTGTGAGCAAGAGGCTCATAGTTTCACTGGAAGCATTAAATTAGAGAATAACATTCTTAAACCACAACACTGTTGCACACACAGCTTTTAAAAAAGGCCTGTGTCCTGTTTCTGATTCATAGATGAGCTTTCAGCTGATTGAAACTTATGCGGTGGTTGGTTCCTCAAGTTCTACTGCTGCCTGGCAGTACGTGTTTGGGATTGTATTTTGAATTAGGCACACCAAGCAGTATTCCTGTGGTTTGTGGTTTCATGCTTCAGTGGGAAGAGTCATGGAAATAAAGTTATACTTAACTCTCAGTAAGGCAAAAGTTTTGTATGGCACCAGTATTGAAGAAGATGTAAAGGCTACAGAATATGATTGGAAAACAGAAAAATGTATACTCATGTACTGGTTTTCAGAGAATGCCTTATTTGCTTATAAGTAATTCTAGTTTACCTTGCCTCAGTATTTTTCCTGTTATTTTCCTGTATATGTTTCATTTTATTTATATTCCTTTTTATTCATAGTATATTTCAAACTGGAAGTTGGCACTCGGTTGCAATGGTACAGTAAGAGGGCCTCCTTATTTTGTGATGTAGACTGGCTTCTATTACTTCTTTTTGCAATCATCTCATGTTGAAATTCACTGAAACTTCATTTTAACTTAGCATTTGATACCATATTCATGATATTTATAGATTTTAAAAAAAATTTATACATTCTGCTCCCACTAAATACCTTGTCTGGGACTGTTTTTAAAATAAGTTAAATTCTGTTCATCTCAAGTGAATCTTTATTTTTCCCTACTTCTTAATAGTCATCTCTTTATGTGATTTCTCTGCTTCTTCATGGAAATATTGAGAACTCGTAATGTAATTTTATAAGTGTAGGTGGCATTTCAAAAAGGCAGAAGAAATGAGAAGAGTGTAGTATGATAATGAAATAGATTAACGGTATCAAGATAAAATATTTTCTCCTGTGACTCTGTCACAGTCTTCATTGAGTTCAATGACCTCAAAATATGTCAGTGTCAAAAACTTAAGAGAAACAAACCTTGTAAGTAGACAAAAAGGCATTTTTTCTGGGGGACATGATGAACACTAAGGATTTCTTTAGATTATGTTGCATTTTGCAGATTGACAATGTAACATCTGCAAAAATCAGCAGGCCATCAGGGTCCATTTTACCTACCTTTAAAGAATTTAGTTTCTCTAAATTCCAAGTCTCATCCCAGAAAATGTAACACTGAAAAAAATAAAATTGTTCCCAAGAAAAGCAGCTAACAATAAGTCTTCTCAACATAGTATATGTTTGTTGCTGTAGAGGAAGCAGGGTAGAAGTATTATTAATCTAGAATTTTATTTATTGTAGCCTTGCTTTGTCACTATGCAGTCTGCAAACTGGTATCTGAGTTAGTGGTCAGTTCTAATAAGAAGTCACTGGATAAGCAGAGGTAATAAGCGAGTTATTTTGGGGCTAAGAGGACTTAGAGAAAATAAATGAGATAGCTACTGACCTTTCAAATTTCAGCCAGAAAACAAGCTTGAGACAACAGTTTTTGATGACTGTAGGTATATATTACGTAGGCTTCAAGATGTGATTATGCTTTTTGATCCTTCTAAGGATCAAAAAGAGGAGCGGAGCTTTCCACTCTCCATCACAGTTGCCAAGAGGTTTTAGGGCAGCAAGAAAAACATTACTTTTTTTATCCATGAATGAGCTTGGAAGCCTCAAATATACCAAATAACATAAATGTTTAATCTGGGAGCTTTGAATAGTGCACAGCAATTTCATCCTAGAAGGAGTGCTCTACCTTCAACTTTGAACAGAAAAAAGGAAAGGCAGAAGCTTAGAGAGGCACAGAAGGCAGTAAAAGGGAAATATGGGAAAACGCATGAAGAGAAAATATGAAGAGCAGAAAAACTGAGACATTAGAAGTGTAATTGTTTAACTACAAAACTCTTAAAAACTATCTTATCCTAATGCTTACTTTTTTTCAGGCTGCTTTCCATTGGGCAGATCCAGCATATATTGCTGCAGGTTGTTGTTCCTCCCCAGCCCAGGACTTTGCACTTCCCCTTGTTGAACATGAGGATCCTGTCATCTTATGGCAGTATGATTCTATTGTGTATCAGTAATTCTTCCCAGTTAAGTGTCATCAGCAACCTTGCTGAGAGTACTCTCTGCCCCATCATCTGAATCATAAATGAAGATGTTGAACAGGACTGGACCTTGTACTGACCCCTGGGGTAGACCGCTACCTCTGGGCTCCATCTGGACCTCATGCCACTGGGGGCAGCCATTTGAGCCAGTTTTCAGTTTACCTCCCTGTCCATTTGTCCAGCTCTTACTCTATTAACTCTGTGAGAATCTTGCGGGACGATGTCAAAAGTCTTGCTGAAGTCTAGGTACACAATATGCTCCATCACCTTCTCAAGGACAGATGTGAGATTACCTGGCCTGTAGTTCCCTGACATTTCTTTTCCTCCAGTCTTCAGGCACTTCTCCCAGTCACCATGATTGTTTGATTATTGACACAATACAGTACCACCAACATTGATGTGCTCAGTAACTGTTTGTCCACAAGATCTCAGCTGGCTCATTATCCGTCCCTAGGAAGAGCTCCATATAATCCTGCTGTTCTGCCTCATAAAGGGAGAGACCACCTCCCTATTTTCCACCCCTCCTTCCAAAGGAGGCTGTATCCCATTGCATCACCCAAGCTACACGATCCATCCCACCTTCTCTGTGAGCCCCATAAAATGGTAGCCCCACAGCAGCTTTCTGATACCTAAGTCACCATGTTCATTCTCCATGCTGCATGCATTAGTGTATGGGCACTGTGGAGGGCAACTCCACATGCTGTTTTTTTCCCAAAACAATGGGAAGATTTCTCCGTAATGGTGCCTTGTAGGCACATCCTTGCCTACATTCTGGAAGTGACCCTGCTTAGGCTGCTTAAGCTTTGTTTTGTTGATTTTGTGATCCCTTTTGGTCATGTCACTCCAGGCCCTTTGCTTCTCAATGCTCCCTGCCCTTCACTGTCTCACAGCACTTCTGGTAACTCTCTCTCTTCTGTCATTCTTAGTTTAAAGTGCCTCTTTACCAGGTCAGTCATTCTGCTGGCAAAGATAACTTTGTCCCACTCAGTCAGAAGGATCTCTCTTCCAAGCAAATGTTGACTCACAAACAGGGTTCCATACTTGTAGAAATCAAAACTGTCTCACTACAACCAGCTCCAAAACCAGTTGTGGATATGTATTACCAGCTGCCTCCTCCCCACAGCCTTTCCCCTCACCCGCAGGAGTACGGACAACGTCACGTGGGCCCCTATGCCCCTGGCTACTGCCCTTAGAGCTTGGAGTCACTTTTGATGCTCTCCAGGCAGCATCATTGGTGCCCACATGGGAGAACAGCAGGGAGTAATTGTCAGGAAAGCTTTGTCATCCTCTCAACATTATCCTGGATGCAAGTACCAAGGAAGCAGCAAATCTCCCTAGATCATAAGTCATGTCCACAGGTGAGTTCCATTGTTCTCTACAGCAAGGAGCCACCATTACTATTTCTTGTTACTTCTTCCTGGTGGTCTTGTATGATTTAAGGTTAGGTTTAGGGGACCCAGACACTTTGCTTGAAAGCACATTTTGGTTATCTTCAGGATTCACTATGCTACTGAGGGAGTGGTGAATCTGTCATATTTGTAAACTTTTATGTGAATCAGTTTTCCTCTTGGTGCCAGAGATCACTGACTTGAGCCAGCATCTCCACTGCAGCTTGAGGTCCAGGGATATTGAAGCTGTAGTGTCTCCAAGAAGTCAGTCTATCTGTCTCTCTTTCATCTTTCCTGCTGCTGCGCAACCTATGTGTCACTACCACACTTGAAACTGTTTATGTGGATTTGAACACATCTCTCTTCTGCCTCTCATTTCTTCTGCTTTTTGTGCCCTTCTGCACAAGCTTCTGTGCTTGGCTGTGCCTGGGATCTGTGCTCTGGGCTTGGCTCTTACAGAGGCCTCTCCTGAACACCAGCTGAAAGGATTCTTGGCCCTCTGCCATTAGAAGGTAGCTGCAAGAGGGCCCTAAGTACCTTGGGTCAAGGGCACCTGGTCATGTTCTTAAGAATTTGCTAGCGCATTTTGGGGCCATGCTGGCATGGTTCTCCTTATCTCATCCTAGCCTGGCAGTAGCAGGCACCTTCAAGTTTCTCAGAGGATCCCTGAGTTTTCTCATTATCCTGGATCTTGTGCTCAGAGGATCACAAAGCGAAGACCATCAACTGCTGCACAGACTGCTGTGTCTGGGACACACGAAAAGCAAAGTCTGCATGGAGACAATAAAAAGACAGGCAGAGGGCAGGAAAAATAAATCACAACATAGTTTTATTAAAGGAAAATTATGTCAGAGATGGTAAGCTAATTGATTTCTTAGAACTATTAGAGTGGATTTTAATGCTTGGCTGTATTTTATTTTGGTTGGTACAGTGCCCTGCAGGACCTGGGCAGAGGAGGGAAGATTGGATGAGTGCAGGGAGTTCTAAGCCAGTTCAGAAGCACAGCCAGAGGGAATAGCAGTATTTTAGGATAAAGAAGTTGATAGTGACTTTTTCTTTTTAAAGGAATAGCCCTGGGACCAATTTTTAAAATTGTATTAATTCATTACTTTAGGGAGAGCAACTTACAAACTTGTGAAAGTTGTGGATGACACGGGATAAAGAAATTCCCATTACAAAAAAGAAAGAGATCATCACAAGGGTTGTTCTGTATGATCTTGTTAACAAGAATCAGAAAATGAAGTGTGGTAGGCTTTACCACAGTAAGCTTTCTAGATACTCCAGGATTTTAATTAAACAGATTCCAGCTGTTGCAGAACCATGAGACGTTGGTGGTGGTTTCAAATACTCTCTTTTTAACTCTGTTTCTTTGGATCATTATAACCATAGCTTTAAATATTTTATTGTAGATTTAAATTTTAGTTCTTTAAAATGTTTTATAGTGTACAGCATATGAAGAGACTTCCTATGTGTGGATATTTTAAATCCATGTATCAACTCTTTGTTTGTACCAGGCAGTCCCTTTCAGTGATGAATTCTTGTGGATTTTAAACACACCCCATTCTTAATAAGAACCTCATTTCCTTGTTCTTTCTTAGATCAAATCAATCAGAATTGTTAGTTACTTCTGCAAGTACAAAATTTTTGATTTGCCTAATCAATGTTCCATCCCCTTATGGAGAACTTACTTAAGATTTTTTTTCTTTTTTCTTTTTGTTAGAAAATGCAGAATTAATCAAACTCTGATTATTGAAAATTTTATTATAATAATCTTACTGATGTGATACTGAAGATACCCTTAAAGGTGTTTTAATTTTTGCCAAATGCCCCTTTTTTAGTCTAGATCAGACAAGCTACTTGAGCATTGTATTAATATTACCTGGCTGAATGAATGCACGAGGACTTCCAGCATACACATTTCTAAACTTTGACTGCAATCAATGCTGTCAGAAAGGACTTGAGATCAACCCTTTCTGTAAATGTCAAAAGCTAAATCATGTACATGTTAAATAGGAGTTAAATTCACTAAAACTGTTGCAGTGGCTGTCTTGGCTTCTTCTCCAGAGCTCTTTGCAATTGCTGTGAAGGAGATTTCAAGAGGCTCATAAAGCTAGGTCTGTAAAAAGTATGTAGGCTTCTTATCCCTAGCTTCAAAACCTGTGGAGTTTTGCTGTTCTTCCTCCTGACACGATTGATGGGGTAGTGGATAAATAATTTTTGGGTGCATTCCCAAAATCAGAGGTGGAGATGACAGCACAGAGACCAATGAACTAGTAAAGGTAGCCAAGAGTCAGCACTGAGATTTCCATGTATTATAAATGCTGCCATTTTTCCAGAAAGTTAAAGCCTTCCTTGGGGCCTATAGGCATGCACTTCCACACATGCAGAATTCACATCCCCAAATAAATTTCTGGACTCCAGAGTGCTACTGTCTGTACTTCAAAGGCTGAATGGAGGTCAGTTCTTTCTCTCAGAAAGCTATTTCTACAGATGATATTTTTTGCTTTAGTTTCTCATTCAAGAACATGCCAAGGAAGTGGAAATTCTCTTTTCTGTTCCCTTCTCTTTGAATCCTCTAAAATGAATTCAAACTCACATCAGCCTACTGCCAGGATGGAGACCTAATCATCAGAGTGGCAGACATCTGCTAACTTTTTGGCAGTAACTCCAAGTACTTTTGCTAATGTAATAAACGGGACCATAACCCATTCCAGAAGGGTACAGTGTAGGTGGAAAATGAGGAATATGTCCAGGTACTCTTAAGCAGATGCATAACAAGAAATGCTTGTGTTTGCTCTGCACTGCTCTGAGGGAGGAAGGTGGGTGGTGAATTCTTGTATTTCATTCTGCAAATTGCACATCTACTAAAGGGAGGAGGAGTACAGAACAGAATTAGACAGTGTTGTAGGGAACGTGTCACTTACAAAACTTTTTTTGAAGTTCAGCCTGTATACGGACATTGAGCTGGCAGTGTTTGGATGACAAGAAATGAACAGATGTTGGTCTTCCTTCTGCAGAGACTGTTCTAGTCATTCCTTAGATATGCACAGTTAGTAATGCAGCTTGAGCAGGAGGTGTCAGGGATTAGGGTAATCTGTTAAGACATCTCAATTGCGTACCCAGGATGCAGTTACTTTTTCTAATAAGTAAATAAACAGTAGTATTTAGAAAAATGCATCAGTCAAAGTGTATGTGTGGGGAACAAGAGGCTCTGGCTTTGCAGTTATCAGGAGTGGTGCTTTACATGGTGATTGCTGAAACCATGGCTTCCTACAGAAGCAAGAGTTCATCCATAAAACAAACGTCCTATTCAAAGTAGAGCCATACGCCCCCATAGTTCCCATTGCCTTCAAGCAAGGACACAACAAAGTGCTTGTTTGCAGTCACTAAGAAGGAAGCAGGAATGTTTTCCATAGAAGACCTTAGCTGACCCACTTCCCCCTCTTGCTTTGTGCTGAACTCTTCTGAATCTTGTCATGTCTCCAACTTGAAAACTTCTGTGATCCTTCTGCCTCTAGAGGTTGCATGTAGTACAGGTATGCTCTACGGTACCCTTCATCTATCTAAAGTGATTCTGTGGATGAAATACTAATTTTATATAGAATGAGTGCAGAATCCAGCTGAATCATCTTTATCAATGACAAGTGTAGCCTTTAATTTCCTTCAAGTCGTTTTCATCATTGCCCAAGTTCATCAAGAATTGTCCACATGTCTTCTCAAGACGTCTTCTCTAGGACTGTGAAACTTCAATTTATATGGACACTAAAATCACTAGCTGGAAGGTATAAGAGGATGGAATCTGTTTCAAAATGTGACAAATTATATAAATTTTGATTTTCAATATATGGTTTTCTATCCAGTTCTGATAATCACATAAGAATTCATAGGAGTTCAGAGACTCTTAGGCTAGCATGGATCCAAATTGCCATGCTCATGCAGTGTGTTGCATGAGAAGCTCCCAGCTCTGATGATTCTCTGTCTGTATTGAAAAGTTATATTCCTCACAGTACCAGAGACTGCAGGGCTGTCAGCATCACATTGAAATGATATTCCCTGGAGAAGAGGAGGAGGGAAATATGTGACTTACCTTTTGATTATGGTACAGTGTGCTGTAGCCTTTAGCTCTTATTTTGTTTTCCAGTAATTTTCTTCATTTTAGCTTTATCTTTATTTGTTTAATTTTAGACTGCATGATGTTCTGATGCACTAGCAAACCAATTTGCCTACAGCATAGTAAAAATCTCATGTGTTGCCTCTGCCAGGTCTAATGATTGTAAAAGTGTTTGCTCTTGCACTGGTGGAACAGACAAGTGCTCTGTGTTACTCTTGTCAGTCTTCTGCAATCAGCCCTGAGGTTTTCCCTTAGCCAGCTTTCCTTTGTTTGTCCAGCTTGGTGAAATGAAAACCATGGTATGAAGTTTTTTTGTGGTGGATATCACCAGTGGTTTAATGGATGCTTTTGTTTATATGAATACTGGACACTCTAGGATGAATGAAAAGGCAAAAAGCAAGTTCTCAACACTGTTTCTCCTGGAAACTATCTGTTTTGAGATTTTCACTTCTCTTAAACTTATAATTTCTGCAGCTCTACAAACACAAAACTAATGAAATCCCCCTACCTTGACTACCTTGTTAAGCTTAATTTTTGTGTCTTTAAAATGCTTTGTATGACTTGTTTTCTTCTTTCCATATAAAATACTTTCTTAAATTTACCTCTGATTGAGACTTTCTTTCTTTGGCAAGATTCCTGTATTTTGTTGACCAACACCCTTAGGTAAATTTTTGACTCAAAAAGGTAAAGATTAATTCTCAACGGTCTTGATAAAACAGAGGACTAGATTCAAAATCGGTCCTCTTAAATATTTACTGTACTAACAGGGTGTGATCCATGGAAAGTTTCAATTTTTCAGATGACTGTGGACATGCCTGCATAACTGACACCTCAGGACCAGAATGCTCCCTTTGCTTACAGGAATTGCTCTGTGTTTGGGATTCATGGGATTATGATCTGTAGCAGAGTGAGATGACGGGTGGGAGGGTCAAGAGCACAGGGTGCAGGGTCTTGGGAACAAGAGAGACTACAGGAGCAATAGAGCAGGGTGAAGGAACACCTGCCTCAAAAGTCTATAGTCCCTTACTGAAAAATACAGAAGAGCACTGCTATGTTGTGACAGTTATTCTCATTGATCAGAGTTTAGTGAAAGTAATCAGGCAGCCTGAAATATGGAACACGCTGAGGTTTGAATACAGGCTTAACATATTTGCAAAAGAAAAAAAAGGTTAAGTTAAAATAAATTGATTAATTTTTATTTCTCATATGGAAACATCATTTCTGCTGAATGAATATTAAGCAGTCTGTGGTAATTCATGATGAACTAAGTGATTCGCATTTACTTAAAAGCAACATTAAGCAAGCTTCCAGATCCTTTCAATCTGTGGTAGACATTCTATGCCAATTTAAAATAAAACTGTAGACAAGAACTGAATGCACATAAGTTTTCAATCATTAGAATGAAAGATCTCTTTCCTGTAAAACTTAACATAAGAATGGAAGACAGGGAGGAAAAAATAATGCACGCCTTTTATGATGTACACAGTATGTAAGTTTGAATTTTAGTCAGCGATGCAATGAAAGAAAAGCAATCTTAGCTGTAGCTAGCTGCAAACTTTTATCTGCCAAAAAAAAGAAAGCTAAATAGAATTACTTGATAAGCAAATGCTGAACTCTATGGGACCTGAGATTCCAGATCTCAAAAATATGTCTGCAGCAAAGAAAAAAAAAAGTTCTTACCTGCCTCCAAGACAGAAAGAACTTTCAAAAAGGATTCTGTTTATCTAGGCTAAGATTCTTCCAGTGTCCATCACATGGTTTTGATGCAGTACTTTCTGACTAAAGCATTGTGCCCTCTATATTGCAGGAATTCCAACTGATAAATTTCCTTTTGTCATTAAAACATTTGTATTTTTCCTTAAAAAGCCTGTCATGTTCCAGATCTTAATACAGTGTTATGTGATATAATATAACAATCTTTCCTTGAGGTTCTGTTGCTGACTATGATGACATATGGTAGGAAATATCCTTTTAGTCAGTTTGAATCAACTGTCCTGGCTGGGTCCCCTCCCAACATCTTACCTAGTCCAAATTTACTGATTTTGGGGAGCAGGAGACAGAGACAAATCCTTAAGGCTGTGCAAGCATGATTTAGCAATGGCCAAAACCTTGGTGGGTTATCAGTGCTGTTTTAGCCACCAGGGCAGAGCACAGCAACACACAAAATGTTTTGCTGTGAACAAAGCTGAGTTGATAAGTTCATTCCAGCCAGACCCAGTACATCATGTTATTTCTTTTGTTCGCAGGTTGCTCTCAGAGAATGAAAGTCATCAGTGCTTTTAATCACTAGATCTCAAACAGTTAAAAATAATTTACTTTCTGCTGATATCAAAGAATTTACCATTTTTATTATCTACAGGGATTTATTATCATTTCAAAAATGTGGACACTAAAGTACAAATAAATGAAGGGGTGGGAGTTAGACTGGATCCAGTGAAAAGTTTAAAATAGGAAAATTTGGTTTTATCTAGTCAAAATGTAGGTTTTTCTTGGTTTGCTAAGGGAAAATGCTACAGAATCTAATGAATAGATGTATAATCCTGTTGTTTCCCATGTATTCATGCTGAAGAACACCAGAAAGCTGGGAAATTCACTGCTGTCTTTGTCACTGTCTTAGTGGTTAGTGATACACATTAAAAAATGTGTCTTATTTCATCTTTAACTTCCAGTCACTATATTTTATGTATTTTTGTCTGCTAGATTAAAGAGATTGAAGTTAGAAAATCTCCTTAAGTAGGTAATTTATCATGTACAGACTATCATCAAGATCCAGTTCTGTCTTAATCCATCTTGGAGCTCATTTAGTCTCTTGCTGTACAGTCTATTTCCAAACTGCAAATCAATCTTAGAGTATTCCTCTAAAGGTGGAGCTCTTTCTTGGCTTTGCTTTTAGTGGAAACAAATGGACAGAATTGGTTATCTTCAGTTTTGGGAGAAGA
This sequence comes from Phainopepla nitens, assembly GCA_013400175.1. Lineage (NCBI taxonomy): Eukaryota > Metazoa > Chordata > Aves > Passeriformes > Bombycillidae > Phainopepla > Phainopepla nitens. The sequence goes on from VXBQ01013792.1 coordinate 260,708, forward strand.
GTGTAGGTACTGTAGTAATACTGTTGGCACTTTAAGCATATGTCTTTTTTTTTTGCTAGGTGTATATCTTGAAGGGCACATCTTTCTTCAAGTGGTCAGAGATTGTTTTCAATCCATGCTGCAATCCAGATATAGGCTGGCAAACTCTGAACTGTGCCCAGCTAAAGAGTGAGTAGGGCTTAGGTCTCCAAACCAAGGATTGTGTAAGATGATCTGTTGGGGTGCAGGAAGAAAATTTTCACATTTCCATTAATACTTATTTTTACTTTAGAAAAATAAGGGAGAAATTAAGCATTACTGATATTTATTATACAAATTGATACTGGTGCATTTAGTCAATCCATGTGTCAAATAGTCACAGAGGGTTCCTGAAGTGTCCTGGGGGAAGAGGGGCTACTTCCCAATACTGGGGACTTGAGAGTGGCATCCTCACTCATTCATTCATTTTCAGCTTATTCCATGCATTACTGTTTACATGTGTCCAGTTAAGTGGATTTATGGATTATATTATCTCGTTTTCTCTAAACTGCAAAATGGACAAGGGGCTTAAAAAGATTCCTGCAGAGCAACTGCAGATTAAAGATAACACTGATAATGCCAGTAGAAGTGAACAGGAAGAAAATGACAGAGCTGACATTTCTCCTCCTGCTAGTACGAGCTCTTCATCAGTCACATTATGGATAAAAACTATGACGAGCCAAGCAGATCTGACAAGAAGTGAAGCAAAAAAAAAACAAACCAAAAAAACTAAACCAACAAACAAAAAAAGCCCTAAATTATCAAGACCATTTGAAATATAGATTTATAGCTACTGTTGCTAATAGTAAACCTTGCTCTAAAGGTATATTGTGTATTGTGCCTTGAGACGTTTACTATTGACAGTAAATAAAACCATTGAGATTAGAAAGACATTTAAAATTTAAGCATCCAGAACATGAAAACAAGCCTTAAGTGATGTGTAAAGTCATGTGATAATCTGTCCAGTACTTTACATGGCTAAACAAAATGATAAATGTTTAAATGAAAATTCTAAATTTTCCTACTTAATAGGAAAATACAAAAAGGCCCATATTATTGAGGCAATGCTTGTTCTTCTTGCTCCAGTGAAAATAGCTGAAATGATGCATGGAAAACAATAGGGTGACAAAGTCCATTTTTCATCAAATACTGTTGTAAGATGTACAGAATAGTTGAAGAGTTGCTGAAGAGTTGAAGAAACAGATATTAAAAAACATCAGGCAGTGTAGGATGTTGGGAGCATCTGAAAGTGCAGATATTTCTAATGCATCTCAACTATTTGTTGAGTTCTATGCCAATAATGAAACAGATAAAGAAGTACTTCTTTGTGAGCCATTGAAAGAAATAGGTACTGCAGAAGGTACATTCTCAGCAGTAATGATAAGAGTCATGTTTTATGGAGAAAACTTGTAAGTGTAACCACTAATGGAGTATCTGGTACAAAAATAGTATATTCCAGAGGGTTGCAGAGCTAGGATCACGTGTGAAATTCCTTTACTGTGTCAATCATTGGCAAGCTCTTGCAGCAAAGAAGTAGAAGCTGAGCTGAAGTCCTGCAGGGTGCTACTGATGTGGTTAATCTTATGTATAAAAGACCTTATAAAGCTGAAACTTAATCTATTAGAATCTATTATACAGCAGTTTGGAGAAATGATTGAAAATGAAGAGACACACCACATTATAAGGTATTCTCACTTCCTCCGTTTCTCCTCTCCTTTAGGACCACACTTAAGCGTGTCACATCTCTGATAGAAGTCGGGAATCAGGGCGGGAGGAGGATTCTTGTCCTCCTTTCTCTAATATAAGTTTTTAGACTCAAATATCAGAAGTAGCTGATACTTCCCTTACTTTGATGTGTTCATGTAATGTGGAGGAAATTATTATTCCATATCAATGGATTGTTATTTAAACATTTATTCACACAAATCAGTAATGAATGGTCAGTTTCCTAAATATTCCTGTAACACCTGCACTCCCAGATAATATTCACAATTTTTTTCTGGCATTGAAATAAATAAATAGATGGAAATTTCAAGAATTATTCAGATTGCAGGATTCACAAATGTATATTAAAAGATGTCTGCAGAGCTTTAGCAGCAGTGTTATGTAAAGGAAGAGGTTATAATTTAAACAAAAGTAATGCCTTTCTCCTAACTCCCAGTCTAGTACAGCTTCTTCTTGCCAGAACAGAGTTTGTTTGTATGGACTATGGGATTATTCCCTGTGCTTCTAAGTCTCTTTCTTGTTTAAAGGAGGGAAATTAATTTTACAGGCAATTAATGTTACAGTTTGGTTTTGGGTTTTTTAATGCTAAATGGGCATTATCCTTCAGACCAATTCAAAGAACATAACAAATGGCACGAAATTTATTTAAAACTCATAAATAGATAGAAGTAATTTTGAGGGAGATTATTCAATTCCATTGAAGTCAAATGTGTAACCCCTAATGTTGGTACATGTAGACTCTCCTTCCTAAGAGGGATAAAAAAAAGCATTGGATATGCTTATGAAGGTACCAAACATTTTTTTTCATACCAGATTGTTGCTAGGTCTTGTGGGGATATAGGAATCTGATTCTGTTCTTTGAATACCAGACACAATCCATAATGTAAAAAGAAAACAGCAGCAACAGTAAAAAGAATTAGGCCATATGGTCAAGGAGATGACCACCAGTCCATACAAACAGACATAATTTTTACCACTTAAAGCTGCCAACAAGTTGCCCAAAGACACAGATTGAAACTGATTCCTTAATTTGCAGCATAAAGCACTTCAAGTAGTTCTCACCTGGAATTCTTATCTAGAATTCTAGAAGATTTTGTCTTCTGATTTCCATACTGAATTAAGGACTTCCTCTCAGAGAGTACTGATAGACTGCTTATATTTCCATATGATTTTCCAGTCATGGATAAAATTTCCTTTACTTTCTTAAACCAAACAGCTTGTAGTAATGTGATTCTGGAGGATTCTGCAGGAAAAGAGAATGTGAAGCCAATCAAAAGAAGAGATGCCACCATGGGTTTTTTTTAACTACATTGCTGTAAGAATGAGTGTAACCCCCAAAAGACTGCTTAAGACAATCTGCCAAGATGCAGCACAAGGCTTATTCAGAATCCCATTGGGACTAATATAAAATAATGTGCAGAACTTATTTAGAAAGGACTTGATATGAGACACACAAGAAATTTTTTTGATTTAAGAAATTTCAGGAAAAGAGACTGGAAGGAAGACATCTCAGAACATAGAAGTTGGTCAAAGAAGAGAGAGAACAATTAAAAAAGGCATTAAAGGGTTCAAAAAGATATGTACAAGAGCTGGGGGAAAATCTCTTTTCTAGAAAGACTTTTCACAGGTAACTGCAGTACAACTTCAGCCAACAATTGAAATCTCTGTGGAGGAAGTATGTGAATCAAACTGAGACGCTCAAGTACAGTAAATTATCACCACCATATGGTGTCCTTCTGAGGATTCTGAAGTAAATAAAGTGTGAAATAACAGTCATACGCCATTGCAGGAAATGTTGCTGCAAGGTTTTCTTCAGTATTAAAAAAGATATCAATATAGTTACTGTAAATTCTTTAATCTTGGAGAACCAGGGGATAATCCCCAAATTCCAAAATAAAGTTTAATCATTTAGTAGTCCTAGAAAATAGGATGAAAATGCTCTAATAGCAACAGCACTTTTTCTTGCTTTACCTGAATTTAATTTTGATTAAAAAGTGAATTTAATTCACTTAGCTCATGTGAATTGATTTCATTGACTGGAATGGGTTAACTGAGCCATTAACTACCTTGCTTATATAAATTTGTGCTTTCCAAAGAAGAATGTGATTATGGATTCTATTGATTTTTAACTTGTTTGGTTTTTTTAGCAGAGGTGGTTACTCTCCAAAGCCTTTGGCAGAGGACAGTCTTGTCTCTCATGACGAATTTGGGAAAATCATTGATGTAATAGATGATAGTGCTCTTATCAGTTTTTAGGGGAAAGAGGTGGGAGGCAGAGAGATTAGAAGAAAAAATAGTAGTTTAGTCTGTAACTTTCTTCTCCCCAGGTGATATGAACTACTGCAGCTCCCCTTATGCCAGAGAGTGTCATTTAAAAATACATTATTTTTTCTGTTGAAGACTTTTATCAACATTCTGTCACACTCCCTGAAGCAGCCTTGAACTTCAGCTTACTGCTGCATATAAGAGACAGGGTCAACTTTGTGTGCTTCCTAGAAATCACAGTTGGCTATTGTGTCAAGTACATGGCAGCTTTTCAAAATACATTTAAATAGTTGAAATTATATGCCTTGTCTTCTATGAGTTTTGAATTTTCAAGCTTTACTGTTAGGTTTATCCTTTGTTCCTGAGCTCATGGGTAATCGAAATGCTACTAAATTTTAGATACTATTAATTTTGAATGTGATCCACTTTAGAAGCATTTCTGAGTTTTTCCAGGATCACCCCTCTTCTTTTTTGTTTGTTTGTTTGTTTGTTTGTTTGTAAACAGAACAGTAAAATCAAGACATTTCTTCAGGAAGCATTTACTGATGGGTAGACTCAAGCAAGCTTTCCTACAACAATTAAGACCATACCTCCCATACAGCTCCTGCAAGACTGCTGCTTCCTCCTACAGATGTAGCATTTAATCACTTTGTCAGAGGTTTACTGCGCTGAATAATAAATTTCCCAAACAGAAAAATATTAGTTGTCTTTGGCCACTCGAACCTTCTTGCAGCATCGAATGGCAGTAAAATTGAACTTATCAAGTATTCTCATCAGAATGCTTAGCTCACTCTACAAAGTCATGTGAGATATATAGGTCTGAGTAGAAGCTCAGTTAAGAGATTTGGGATTTAGATTGAATTTACAGAAGTCCTTTCTATAAATAAAACCATGATTGCTATATTTGGGGATGATCTTTGGCCCCTAAGTTATGTGGCCTTTCAGCTAGCCTGTGAGATAGTATGTCTGGTTTTTTTTCAATATTGAGCCCTTCAAGGAGATCCAAAGAGAAGCATATTGTTCCCATTGTGAAGACTGCTGCAACTAAGATTGTGAGTTTCAACCTTCTTGTGGCTCATGGGCTTGAAAGCAGGGAGAAAAGAGATTTTCCTGTAACACTGACAGTATCTTAGTTGTTCAAGGTTTCATAACTCAGTTTCTCCAGTACAGGTGGGTGAGTGCAGACTCAATGCCAACTATTATAGCCAGATTCACAATCCTTCTTTGGATCTGTGTTGCTGCTGATTTCCTGCATCCCACTGACAGAGAGAATGCAAAAAAAATTAAAAAAAATTGTGCTTCACAAATGCTTGTGGAACTATTTTGTTTTTCTGAGTTATAAACCAATATAAATTACGAATAAAGCTAGCATGGTGTCTTTACAGAGAGCCGATGCTGAAGCACTTTGACAGAACAATCAGGTCAGCCGTACTTGCACGCGCAGATGGTGGCAATTTGGGTTTGTAAACCCATTGTTTCCTCAGATAATAATCCCAGTGATCACAGGAATGATATTAATGACCATCTGAGATAACAAAAAATTAATAAGTGAGAAATTGCTTCCACTTCAAGGTCTCTAAAAAGTTACTTTTGAAAATAAAACAGTAGTATGAAATTTCAATACACAAAACTTAGAAATGCATTAGTACTTCAGTGTCATGTATCTTCAGTTTATCTTCTTCTGACTTTTGTTTCCAAATGGATTATAGTTACAGTCTTCCGTACAATGTGCTACAAAATTTCAGTCTAAAGAAAACAGAAAAGGATGGCTCAAATCAATATACGTGTGCAAGTGAAAAAAGTTCTTTGAATGTAAATGATACACAGTGTAGAGAAAGAAGAATATTTTTTTTTAAAACCTCTTTATTGCTTGTCTCTGCCCAGTAATATCACTCCAGTTAGTATCCAATTTAGTTCTCTAATGTAGCAGAACCTCTCTGAGTCAGAAGAGACAGAAGGTACTTCTCATGTATTTTATCAGAAAGAAGGAACATAGAGCTGAAGCATGGTTCATGTGGTAAATTTTTCTTGTATATTTATAATAGCATTATCATTGTAATGTGATGACCCTGGATCCCTGAAATGGTGTCTATTTTCTGCTTTTCATCTGAAAGAAGACATAGAGACTTATGATGTTTAAACTGCAGGGTTTTTCACAAAGTTGATCTAAACAAAGATGTTTGGAGCAGTGGAAAATAAGTTAATGAAAAGCTTTATTAAACTGTTCTCAAATTTTAAGCAAACCTATCCCTGTACTCCTAAAAAACCTAAAGCCCAAATACCCTAGTGTGTTGCCAGGAGAGCAAGTATTCCCATAGTTCAGACATAGCACAGAATTAAATCTGAGCTTGATGTTGCTGACCTTTCCACATTTAGGAAGTCTGCAGAATATGGATTGCTACTTTGGAGGACTTTTGAAATAATGCAATAATTCCTTGTGATCTCTATCCTCACAGGTTCTATTGTCTCCCTTTCATCAAAATGTCATCCAGTTTTTATATTAGGTAAATGTTTCTTCCTTTTTTAGTTTCCCACTGAGGCTTGTATTCATAATTTTCAGTTGATAACAAGACTTACTCCGGGATGCAGAGGTTTTCAGAAATGTCGGCGTAGCCCCCTGAGTCTGATGCAATTAAACCATTAGTGTGGAGCTGTAGCTTTGATACAGCAGTTGAGTGCATGGCAAAACCCCTAATTTGGTCCAGGTTTTCTGAAAGAAAAAAATCCCAATATATAATTACTTTAAAGTTTTCTACAAACCTCCTCTACCAACCAAGAAATGGAATAAGACCCTGTGTATTCTCTCTCAACCATTGGGTGGACAGATCGAGAAAGGGATGCAGGAAGGTAGCTCACTCCTCTGACCTTGCCCTAAGAACTTTTTATTAATGTAAGGGATCTTTGGGCTTCTAAGTTTCAGTGGATGGCAGTGCTACTGGAACACCATTTTGAGACAGGGTTGGATTTTGAGGCCTGGGATTCAGCTAGAGTTCAGCTGTACGTATCTGAGAGTCATCTGAGCTCCATTTATAGGTAATGGTGAAAAAAGAGAAGTTCTTCCAGGGTGCAATTCATCTCACCTGTTTTAGACATCTATTTATTGATGAGATGACTCATTCCTTAGAAATGCTCATTTATCTTAGCTTTGGCAATATACGCATAACACCCTTTCTAGTTAGTGTTGGAATAAAAAATATTTTATCCATCATGGCTTAAGAGACTTCCAATGTATAAATGGTAGGTTGCTTTCATTCTGCCTAATCAAGAAGGATTTTACATAAAGGTGTTTCCTTATGTAATTATAAATCAAAGCTCTTTTAGCACTGATAACATTTTCTTAAGCAATATTTAATTATCATTCATGTTTGTTTAAATTATCCCTCTCAGTTAATTCTGTTCAGAATTTCTTTAGTAAATGGGCTCTTCCTGAGTGTAAAAACTGTGCTTGAAATGCGTATGTATGTAAGAATTATTAACTACTATACATTATCCACCTCAAATAATATAGTCAGATCTTGAGTCCCTAATTCTTGGTTCAGTAGTTGAACAGTCTTTGCTATGTGTAGACTATTACAGAAGTGGGTTCGAGGGTGGTGGTATAGTGTGTCTTTCAAAAGAAATTAATTATCATTTTTTAAGCTGTGATTTATTCTTTATTTCTGTGGTAGCATGAGACTTTCCATCTTGTTCTATTCTTACTTCCCAGACTAGACAAAATTCACCAATGTGAAGCAGCCTTACTATGTATTCTAGGGGATTTTAATTTTTTTAAAATTTCTTTTTTTTTCTCTAAACTTATATTTAAACCCTGTGAAATTTAATTTCCCAGAAAAAGATGCAGGTGTATTCTATATTTTTCATTTGATGTTGTGATTGCACTTCACACATAACAATACAGAGCGCCTTTACTTGTCTGCCTCCACATTCCCTCCAGGATAAAATATTGAGTATTTCAGCACTCCCAGTTACTTGAATACTTGCACCAACTTCAGCAGTTCTATTGCCTTCCCTTGCTGTAATAAAAAAGCATTTCTAAATTCTCACTTAATTACTTGCACTTCTGGCATTGGTTTATGAATTATTAAATAATCTATTCTCAATATGGCCCCTATTTGCTTTCATAATACCTGACATGAAAATTACTGTTGGATAATATTATAACCTCCAGACCCTTTAATTTTGTTCTGCTTTCTCTACGAGTCACGTCTGATAAACTTGTAGAAGGACGGTTGTCCTATTTCCCTGGAATCCATCAGAAATCACATTATCCTCAGTTTTGTAGGTGGTATCTCACAGTGAAGGAACCAGAAGTATATTTTGTGTGTATTTTCTTTTTCAGTTTTGTTCATTGGTGCTCCTTAACTCCTTGTGTGAACAGCTGTTATTTCTTATAGAATATATGATTATTTTAATCCTTGCCTACTATCTTTGGGATCCTTTCTGGCTTGGCAATGCATAATGTATTTTTTTCCCACAAGAAATGTGCCATTCCTTTCCTCTCTCTGCTGTACTACTGAGTTGTGTTTTAACTTGTCTTAGTGTCCAGTCTTAGTGAAGAGAACTTGTTTTCTCAGACTGCCCAAAGTCCTGCTGAACATTATGTGCATATTCTTAACATGCCTGTAGATTAAGTGGAACTTAACCTTTTCATATTTTGTTATAGTGGAGATTCCTGGTTTTTTTTCCTACCTAAATTTTTATTTCACGGTACTATGCTGGTTACTTCAAATATCTCATAGCAACTGATCCACCTCTTGATAAGATGAATTGATTTTATCTCTGTTGGAGAGAAATCACCTTCTAACTTGGGCTGTCTGTAGGTCACCCTAAACACCCCTAATTAACTTCCCCTTACCACAGGAACCCTACATTCCTATCAGTTCTTTTTTACACGCAACTGGTTGGTTTAACATCAGAGTTCCTGATTATATTTAACTTCTGTGATCAAAAAACACAAGAAAAGTAAAGTAAGAAAATTTCTTTCTTCCTTTAGAGAATTTGGGAGGAAATTAGAGCATTTTGTAGGTGACTTCACAGAGGTTTATTTGTAAATAGATATGATCTGTTTGATGGTCACACATATGTAAGTTTTATGTGAAACCATATTTACCTTACTGTCATTCCCAGGCTGAAAGGAGGGTGATTGCCATTTTGAACTGTAACATGTAGTTATAGTAGAAATACAACAAAAATATCATTAGCAGTGTTATTATTACTCTAGTCTGAAAGATTCAGTCTGAAACATGCAAGTGCTCCTTGTAGGCAACACTAATATTGATTGCATTAGTTTTCAAGTTAGAACCAGCAACGAACACCCTACTTCAATGAAAAAAAGTAATACTTTTCTGTGAAAGCCCATACTGTGGCAGTTTACCCAAATAAAAATCCAATAATCTGGGGTTCCTTTTTCCCTTCCTGCCATAATGAAAACCGTAAACATGGAACTTTTTAAAAATATCAAATTACTTTTGAACAGAAAAGGAAATCCAATGCAGTTCTGATCTCATTTCCCCTTTACATGATAAAAAATATTTAGTTTTTTAGTTTTCCTCTAAATGAAACTCTTTTCTACTAGCCCAAAATAATGTCTTCCTGTTTCCTCTTGGTATATTTTTGCTTCATCTTTTATTTTTGCATTGTATCTCTGCTTCAAATAAGGACCACCTGTTTCCTTTTTGTAGTCCAAAATGATATGTATATCAATAAAAGTGTATCTCTGAAATTTGTATTTCTTGGATGTAAGTTTTTACTTAATGCTTCTAAGCCTCTGAATGTGAGCAATGTATTCCATTGGAAGGGAAATAGGGATAATTATGTTTGCTGGTAACACATTTTATGTGGTGAGACCTCTATCTTTACTAATCCCAAAAATTGTAATCTGCCCTATTCAATTGCAATTTGCATTTTGTCAATGTAATGAGGAATTTTTTTCTTATCATTCAAGCATTTGTTTTGTATACATATATTTATGTATCTGTACTGAAACTCCTACGGTATAACATTTTAAAGTGTACTGACAACAGGAAATCTTAGTGAAATATCTGACTGTGTAATCCATCTGGTCTGACCAGTTCTCATTTGTTAGGCATCTCTTATGATCAACATCTGGTGGGATTAGACTGCCCTGAACGACAAGGGTTTAGCTTGCTGTACTTACATGCAGCTTTAGTGAACCAAAAGGTCATCGGAAATATCTGTTAAAAGCAAAGTAGTATGATTAATCTAAAAATTATTAAATTCATTTTGTAACTGGCAGAGTTAGGATTAACTGAGTGAACTGTGCCTTTAAATGTATAATGTGAAACCTAGTTTGAAATGTTGGTCAGTGGAGACCCCTAAATCCAAACTGTCATCACTAAATTGACTGTTGATCAGGAATATCATCTTTCTTTACTATTTTCCTTGGAAAAACCAGATAAAATTGGCTTGCAAAAATTGAAATACTGTGGGCAAATGGATGCTAACTATTTACTACAGGTCACAAGATGCTTGCGCGCATAATCTCACTGAAATGAGCAATCTCATCTCACCAAGAATAAAATCACTATGAGTGCAACTTTTGTATTCTTGTGAGGGACAGGGTCATTTATATTGCACGCAGAGAATCATCATACAGAGTTCATGTAGGAAGTGAAAAACAACCAAAATTCAGTGTTGGGCTCTGAGAGCACCAAAAGCCCTTTCTGCCCCTGAGTAGCCCCCCCACGGCTGCACCACCTCCCTTCCCTGTCCATGACCCTATTTCAGATCAACTCAGTGCCATCAGTCCATGCCCTCATGGTGCTGTGGGGTTTCTCTTTGCTGGTTTCTCATTCTCTCCATCATAGCTATGCCTGGTAGGGACCCTATAGGCTTGTCCCCAGTCCTATCATTTTGGTATGGACCTGCCCAGCAGTCATTGGCTCTGTCCAACCCTGGGTATTTTTACCAAACCTGATCCTGTTCCATACTTGAGGATGGACTTCCCAGCTTTACACTGGACCTGCCTTATTACCATGAGCTTGCATGGAGGTGTCACCCCGTGGCTGAAACTGGCTGTTCTCTCCAAGCCTGTCCTCCTCCCCTTGCTGGGTTGCTGGCTGGTCCATGGTCCGGGGGCTGTGCTATTGCTTTTGCACTCCTCTTTCTTAGGGAGTCAGACCATACTGCTCTCCAACATCTTCTTCCTTTCCTTAAAGCTACATGCATTCTTCTGGTACAGACCACAAGTGTGTTGCAATTTTATCTCCTCTAGACTCATAATTTTTTACAGCCCACTTATTTATTCTATATATGCTCTTGATTTTCTAGAGATTAAAGAAATTATAATTTCTTCCTTTGCTGTGCAAGTTCTTTATTCCTCAAAATCCCTGTATTTCTTCTTCCACAGGTGCAGGGTGAGGGACTTTGTTGTTCACCTCTCAAACATCACTAAATTTGATACAAGAGCCATGAGGTAGGCAAGTATTGCTGCCATCTACTTCACAAGAAAAATATACAGCCAGATTTGGTAGCAAACTTTAAAACCTTTGTTTCAGTCATAGAAGGTGAATCAAAGAGCAGCTCTAGCACCACAAGAGAGAAAAGCTGGTTCTCTTGCATCCCATCTTCTCTTTTGCCTAAAGCAAAAGGACCATCCTTTTCTTCCTGCAAAAGCATTCCTTACAAATCTTTCTTTTTCTGGAACTTGCTCCTGAGTAAACATTTTGCACCCCAGCAATTTTTGAAGTTGACCACACATAGATTAAATGTGTAATATGTAGTGAAATACTGGTTTCATCTAATTTTGTAGGCAGAACAGTGCAAAAGTATTTTTCACTGGTTTGTGAAAATTTTCAGATTTATTGATGATCAGGGCTGATAGTTCCTGTTTTAGGAAAATGAAATATTGCTGTCTCTAAAGTACATAAGGTTGATATAAACAGACATAGAGCTACAGCCTTCATTAAATTGCTAACAAGGGTCTAAAACCCCGTGGAATTACACTGCTTCTGTGTTATAGTTGGTGCAAAATTTCCTTAGCAACTGTGGATCCCCATAAAAACTTAATGCAGTTTTGTTACCACTTTCTACAGCAGTTTCTACAGCAGTTGAAATTATCCTATTTACACAACAAAGAAACAGAAGCACAGTAGTTTACAGATCTCTTTACTTGGAGTTGGTGGAATGAAACGATTGCTGCTGAGCTCTAAAACTGCTGGTGATATGCTTTCCAGGACTGCAAGCATCTGCTAAAACAAAACAGGCAGCATTTTGTATTCTCAGTTTCATAAATTTAATCCAAAATAGGATGTTTGCCTCAGGATTGGCAGCTTTAGTACTGGAGGTGAGGCTTTGCAAATTCTGACTTTGGACCTAAATCCAAATTAGAAGATTCTGTAGTTAAATTTATCTGAAAGAAGTGAACCTCTATAGAAAGAAAGCCACAAGTTTTTATTCCATTATATATTTAGAGTATTTATAAAGGAAGAAAAGAACCCGAGGTTGGTGAAAAAAAAAGTATGGAAATAGGAAGTAAAAATTGGAAAATACTGTAAAAATGCTCCCAGACCAGGGACACAAGATGATGTATCAGACTTAGGTCAGAGCATTGAAAGAGAAAAATCATATTTTAGAAAAATCTTGTAAATTATTACAAAGCTGCTAATATCTTGCTGGGATAATGCAAAAGAATAATCTCTTTTTTTGGCATAATCTCCACAACAGATGCATCTGGAAAACAGCAAATATCTGCTTGCAGTAGTAAAGGGAAGATTTTCAACTTCTTTGGCACAAAGTCTAGTAAGGTGTGTTTTTGGGAGATTAATCAGTAGATAAATGAAAAGTCTAGGAGTTCTGAAAGCCACAGATACTTTGCTTCTAGCAGATGAGCCAGGGGAGATGTCAAAGAAATTTCTCAGTGGCTGAATTTAAATAAATATTTTTCAGAAAAAAACCCAAATATACGCAAATTTAATTCCTCAAGCGCAAAGTTCTGAAGGGATGGAATCCCAACAAGTAAGTAGACAGTCTGAAGTATAATTTTTATAATCATCAGCCTTGTGCCCACCACTGAAGCCTATCCTTGGGTATTAATAATATTTAATGTGTGGTTTTTGTCATTGTTCTTATGTTAATAATGGTCTTATCTGACTAGACACTATTTGGTAAATCAGCTGTTTTCTGCTCAGTTTAGCTGAGTTAATCTAGTCTCTTTGATTAAAAGACTGACTAGAATTGATCAGAAAATATCAGAAAAGCAAATCTGAAACTAAAAAAATTCTTGTCATACAGAAGAAATTAGGACAGTATTGGGTAGAAGCATATGACAAGTTATATTCCTTTGGCAAGTACATTGATTCTAAGTAAGGAAAATGCTACTTTTTGTCAGTAGCAAATGATAGTTCTAACGTTCTCTTACACTAAGTAGAAGGATTTTGGACATTGGCTAAACTATGATTGAGAGAGGTTTGTTTTCTTTTGTTATCATGGTAGGTTTGTTTAAAAATGAATAATTTTTCTTTATATCGAGAAAGACCTCTGTTTAAGGCTGTCCTCAAAGGAGCCTCCTCTCCTCTAAGGAGCAGTTAATGGCATCGCTGGAGCTAAAATAACAATAATTCAGTTTTACTAGTATAGAGGCAGAAAAAGAAGTCACTACTGATCATGTTTTGTGAACATATTTTCACAGAATGAGATTAAAATATCACAGAGGGATAAAGGATGTAACTCAAATCTTGGCATGCTGACCATTCTAACTTGCTCCTCTGAGATAAAACAGCTTTTAATAAAATGTTACTTATATGTCCATTTGTTCTAAACACTGTAAAAGATTATAAAGTAAAAAAATGTGTCTTGGTAATTTTAAACTGTGACTAAAGGGGATAAGATGACATAGAGGCCATGAAAGAAGTAATTAAGGCAGCTGGTGTTGTGATGATTGTCAGGAAATGACCCATACAGAGGGTCATCAGAAAGCATCTGCATATGATACACAGGCTTCTAAATTCTCCTGTTTAATATCACGTATCTTCCATCCTCTGTTTTCTGTTTTTGCATGTGGGATACCTGTTTTGCACTGATTTGCTTCTTCTACTTCTGTTATTACAAACAAATTAAATAGACAATCACTGCAATTGATGTGATCATAATTCTATTAACTTAAAATTTGCGTGCCACTCTCTTCATTTCAGTCTGTAATCATGTTGCAGACTAAAATTATTTTTGCTTATCTATTAGGAATAGTAATGTGCAACTTGTTTTGCAGTCATGTGGCTGTAGGAAAACCAGCAGCAATTAAGACAGAAAACCTTGAAGTTGTTATATGGGAAAAAACCCTAAATCAGAAAGCCAAATTGCTTTATATGTTTTCTGGCTTCTTTATGCTATCAGGCAGCTCAAAGAGGACAGTCTTGCCACCATTAAGCAGGTGAAAAAGTCTGCTAGTACCTGGTTGCATGTGCCACAGTGGTCAAGAGAGGGGTGTGCCTCTGAGGGTTTCATTAGGCTTTATCAGTCCCTAAGTGATGTAAGCTAAGCTCTGCTGATTCATGCTACAACCACGTGAAATAAATACTTGCGAATGTACAAGAGTTTCCTTGATGAACCTTTTCCCTTCATACTGTCTCATACCTCGCTTTGGCTACAACGAAGTTTTTGGTCCTAACAGCCCTTGAAATACAGAATTGTCCATCCCCATGATGCAAAGTGGGGGCCCAGTTTGTGGGGCTGTGTGTGAACTTTTTCTGCCACACGCAGTAAGGTCCTTTATGTGGTACAACCATTGATAGCAGATTGTGGTCATAGAGGAATAGTGCCTTGATCACATTTTAGGCAAAATGGAAAAAACTATGTGGGTGCATATACCATCATCAAGATCATTGCTTGTCATTACAGACAAAAATGCAATCCATTTTCTTCCTTCTCACTGGCTCTCAGTTCACTTGTTTGCCTTTTTCTCAACTTGTGACAGGTGAGGAATGATCTGACTGGCGTCCTTTACGGCGAAGACATCGAGATTTCAGATACTGAGAGTTTTTCCAATGATCCCTGCACAAGTGTAAAGAAGCTTAAGGTATGTGCTGCTGTTTGATGAAAAAGAGAAAGTGGTGCTTTTTGGAAACAAAATTTGTGTAAGAATGATGTATTACTACATTCCATTGCATAATAATACCCAAAAACTGGCATTCTGAAGGCCTAGTCCTTCTTATTGAAGGTCTACATGTATAGTAAATATTTTTAATAGTTCCCAGTAGTGATACAAAATAAAGGAAGTTGTTGCTGGCCTAATGTTTGCACTTAAAGCCCCAGTCATAGTGATATACATGTGAAAATTTTGAGGTTTGGAACCAGAACCATTTTAAAGTAAATTATCATGTAGAAAGAGTATTGAGTCTCCTTCCATTAGCTTCATTACAGATTTTAAATTGAATTCTTTCCTAACATCATCTGCATGATTTCAAATGAATCAAAAGGAAAAAAAGAAGGAAAAATAAATTTGGTACCAGAATAATTTCCCATCCTTCTCTTATTATAATGATTTATTAGACTTCTGGCATATCATAAAATTAAAACTATATTTTAGCATTTCCATGCAGAGCAACCAGCAATAAACTAGACACAGGAGATATGAATCTTAAACTGCATAGGAGCATGAAAAAAATGATTGAACAGCAGGAGAAAGCACTTTTAAATGGTGAAGATCAAATTGTTTCTGGCATCAAGTACATATGACACACAATCAAAGCCACAATCCTGCAAATGCTTAAATATATGTAAAACAGGTTACAAAAAAACCTTAATAAACTATGTTAACAAAAAAAAAAGCAAGAATATTGACCTGTGTAAGACTAGACCACTACTGAAGCTGGAAAGGTCCTGGAGCATGATAAAATAAATGTGCTTTATTATTTCCACAATCTAGAGACATAACCCTGAATGTTTAAAGTATTAATAGGTAAAGATTATGTTTGTGGAAAGCCATTTGTGTCTGTCCAGTCTAAGCCTGTTTGCATTTCCTGTCTGGAAACCTGTCTGGGTTAAAGAGACTCCAGCAGGTGTTACAGTAAAGTCCATATTTTTGACTAGCAATGATGTAATACCAAGAAAAAAATGCATATTAAGCATGGATCATTAGGCTTGAGGTCAGAAGAAGCAATCTTCTTTCCTAAGTAGCTTTCCTCTGCATCAACAACATACTGGGTTGTTTTGCAGGGAAAACCAAAAGACTGAACTAACAGTATATTTGTTATCTCTTGATTTCTTCTTCCAAACAAATTAGTAAAAAAAATTAAATAAGCGATTATCCCGAAAATTGCTTGTTCTTGACAGAAATATAAGTGTTAGGTACATTAGACACAGAATTTAGCTAAACAATTCTAAAACTGTTCATTCATTTCTTCAACACATAAACCTCATATAGATAAACTAGTATCTGCTTACCTGAAATACCTTTTATTTTCACAAACACATTTAAATTAATGAAACTGATAATTATGGAACAGAAAACAGAAAAATCTGGTATGATTTGCAGAAATATATTTTGTGTTTCTCTTGGTAACACCTTAGTTTCTACTGCATTGACTGCACAATTAAAAGGTAAATTTAAGCTTAAGGATATCTCTAAACCTCATTTTTGTGTTCAGAGAAAGGGATGGATTTGTATATCCATGTAAATGCTTGAAAATTCTAAGCATGCACAGACAAATTGCAAAAGCAAGACCACTTGTGCTTCCAGCTTTTTCATATCTGGCGTGTAGGACAAAAGTATTACCTTCATGTTATGATGGGAGTTGATGTCCTCTAGTTCACCTTCACCATCAGTGATTCCACAGCTAAAGTCAGAGGCTTATCTATAGCTCTTAAAGTGGACATCCCAGCATTTAGAAGGCTGAGCATGTGGCTACCTCTATTGTCAAATTTACCCAGGTTTTTGTAGATTTATTGATAACCTCTTGACTGTCAGATGCATGGTGGAGAATAAGACAGAGCATCTGAGCAATTCAATTTAGGTATCTCATAAAGAGCCTGCCAAGACATTGACTTTTCCTGGCAGATGAGATATTGTAGCAATCCTTCTCTGGAAAGCTATATAATACAACATTGTGGTGTTATTCATTAGAAATGAGACAGATTAAAATCTGATCAAAGAAGGGAAGCTCTGAAGGCTGAAAAAAATAACTGCCTATTCTAGCATAATATGCATCACTCAAAGACTCTGAAAAGGCTAAAGAGTGTCTCGTGTCTGAGGCTGTTAAAAATGGCAGTGAAGGAGACAAGTTGCTCTTCATCCCTCAGTAGAGCATCTTAGTTGTGTTGATCCTCACTCTCTTCAGGGTTTATGTTACTCAGGTCCCGGTGCTACCAAAGACATTTTATATTTAGTAACCAAATAATATCCTCACCTACGTGAAAGAAAGAAAGAAAGGAAGGAGAAAAAGTCATTATTTTTTGAGGCTGTGCTATAGTCTTAATTTATAAAACAAATTTTTATGCAGGGTTTGCCACAACTGTGGGTAAATGAAATGTAGCTGTTCTTCATTTTCTTGTTTGAACTTCAGTCCATATGCGAACATATGGGTTTCTTACTGAGGGGCAAATCTTAAATGCTGATATTGCTACTGTAATCTCTGGGAAGAGTAAATATGACAGCTCACCATCTGGCAAACAGTCTAAACATTGGTCTTTTTATGTAAGTCCATTTTGGGGAGTTGCCTTCCCCCTGGGATGTTTTTAATCATTTTGTAGATCACCTGCCTAGTTCCATGAATTAAAACCTCTGTCAAATATGTTTTAGCTCCATGCAAGCAATTTACAGCTCTCTGAAAAATAGACTTGACACTTGCTGGGATCCAGTGGGTGATTTCTTTGATCCCTATGAGGAAGTTCCACTGTGTTAGCTTGCTTTATTCTGCAAGCGTTTGTGTAAAGGAATAGTATATCCTTGCAAGGAAACCATGCTGGTCTATAGTCAGTTAAGAATATGAATGAAGGGGTAAAGAAGTTGTGCCCAGCAAGTATCTGATGTATGTCTTTGCATGAGTCTGTAATGTGGACTTTGACCCAAGAGCACTGACATGAACCCAGCTCTGACACACTTCGGCGCAGGCTGTTATCCACGCAGATAAAACCTCTGCAAGGAACTCGATTTATGTGCAGTTGCATGAATTTGAAGCTTCAGTGTCTCCTATGCAGGATGGAGCCAGCAGACCCAAGCCTGGCATCCAATGCATCTAGGCTTATCTGCAATCTTGAATGCAATTCTTCAAGAAGAAATTTGGGGAAAATGTGGAAGGGGATGCAAAAAGCGGAGTTCAGGAGGAAGAGGCTGGCTAAAGAGTGTGTCATTGCACAGAGGAATACTGCGATGCATGAAAGAGGAAGAGCTGTTGTGTAGACTTTCCTAAATTAGCTCCTAAATGACATGTGTTCTGACACACAATTCCTTGGTTACATGGTTGCATACTGAATTATGTGATAATCAGGTGGAAGCAATGTCTCAAGGTGTGAAACCACACAACACAGACGCTGTGACTTCAGTCAGAATGTTGTCACACAGCCAGTGGGCAGCATTGCTGCATGTGCACTCTGCGACTATTATTTATGAAGCCACACAATTTACATATTTTGTTTATTTGTTTTCTTAATTAGTTCTCATCATGTCATAAAATGGGAAGGAATTTCTTCAAAACTTAGGTTTAATTATTAGATGCTACGCCATTTATTTTTTAATCAAACTCTGCTACTCTTTTTTTTCAAATATTAAGTCTGCATTTTTATGTTCAGAGCAGTCAAGTGACTCAGAGCTGAGGTTCCAAGAATAACCAAATTATTTTTAAAATGTGAAAAAAAAAATAGTATATGAGGTGAGTTTTTGGTGCATAATTCCTAAATCTATTTATTGTCCTAATAAAAACTGTAATACTATTGTTGTAATTTGTGTAATTTGTTTGTTTAGTTTCATGTAACCTTGTTAGGTTTGTTTATAAAGAATCTAATCCACTTGAAAAAGATTTACATTACTTTATCAGTCTGTGGCTAAATATAAAAATGGAGAGAAGCAGGCTTACTGAAAATGCACAGGTTCAGAATGAGCAAAGCACATTACATTATTTCTGATTTAAACCATGCTAAGAGTGATATTGTTTTCATGCATTTAATTACAGAGTCATTCTAATATCTTACTGCACTGTCCATCATAATATTTTCTGCTGAACAGGAAATAAACAGTGAAATTATCTGAGCTAAAAATCTTTGACAAATTGATTTAATTAAAACTTAAATGTTTTTTGCCACTGAAAATCATACCTTTTCATATGTTTGTTTTTTCCTTGGAGAGGGAAAGAGCTATTAGTAATTCTAAACAGGTCTTATATGAAAGAAATGAAAAATTTGATTTGTTCAAGCTTTTGCAGAGAACTCTGCCTTTGTGTAAAAGAAAAGGTAATGTGAAGTCATAAAAGTGTGTTTTATGGATATTAGAAATAATTTTTCATGTTCAGAAGAGGTTAGTCCTGTTCCAGAAGAAATATTTTCCTGCATATGCTCCTGAATTTAGGAAGACTCTCTTAATACGTTTCTAAGGATGAAAGTAAAATCATCTTTGGACTTCACTCTTTGGTTCTTTAACTGTGATGATGATTTTTTTTTTTTTAATGTGTGGAGGTGGTAGGGAGTAAAGAGGGAATTGACAATGTCCTATAGTGACTATAGAGGAGATGTTGTATGAGTGAAACCTTTAAAAATTACTAAAGCAGGCGTAATATCAAGGTGTTTGATCTCACAAATCTCATTTCTTAATTTTACAGTTTTATTTCATGCAGTGATAAGTTTATGTCTTCAATTGGTTCTAACATGTAAAATTGTAGCAGAAATATTACAAGGAAGCAAAAGTATATTTGATATTTTAGTATAATTGAATGCTAATATTTGCCTGTAGTACCAGTTTTACTCTCATTAGTGCTATAGCCTAATCATTTTCTACAACTCAGCTTTTTTTTTCTTTGATGGTGCTTCAAGCTCTTGAACTTAAAGAAGGTGAAATAGTTCTGTATTAATTGTATCTGCAGTTGTAATCTGTGCTAACTTCCTGCATGATCTGAATGGCCAATTAAAGTGGTATGTTGAAGCTGTGACTGTTTAACTGTCACATATTTTATTCAATCTGCAGGGTAACGATGTTCGGATAATTCTTGGCCAGTTTGATGAGGAAATGGCTGTGAAAGTTTTCTGCTGTGTAAGTAAATATATTTAATTGCATATCAGAATAAAGAATCTGCTGCATTTGAATAAAAAGTAACTTGAGCATAAGCATTTCTTCATGGAGTTCAGCTCTGTGAAGGTTTATATCCTAAAGAGAGGTTACACATGCTTAGTTCCATTTCTCTTTCAATAAAATACTTTGTACTTCTGTGGAATTTAGGCATAGGCTGCATGGTTAGCTTTTTCTTATTATTGCTTTCCTGTAGTAGAATTAAATGCCAAATGAAACTTGAGCATTGCTCTTCACATCAGATCCAGGGAAATACTTGCATATGTAGCAACAGATAGCGAAAGAGCAGCAAGATTTCAATCTTGTCCAAGAGCTATATTCTGGTGATAACGTCTGTGTGTATGGTTTTGCATGTTTTGCTTTCAAAGAATAAGAAATTCAAACCAGTTCCTAACTCAGAAACATTAATAATTTTTGCTACTGAAAATGTCGCTAATTGTATAGTTGTCATTCCCATCTGACTGCTGTGCATTTTACTTGTATTACATAAAATCAAATATTAGTTGGTAAAAAATAAAGATTTTAAATCCTAACAGTAAGACTAGCAGACATAAAATTACCTATCCTCACCATTTTTTTGTGTGAATGTACTGCAAACTTATCCACTGTTATTGCCATTGAAAGTAGCATGATTAAAATGTGGATTTTTACTTGTACCTGCCTGAAAAAAAATCCCAAAGAGAAAGATTTTAGTGGCCTAAGTACTGAATTCTTAGTCTAAGTAGTGAGATTAATCCAAGAACACAGTAAATATAATGAAAAAGCAATAATGACAGCATCTAAATTTCCAAGGGTGTTTTTTAGTGCTCACTTAGTGAGAGAGTTTCCTGTCCTTGGAAAGAAAGGAAAGGCAGAAGTTCAAAATCTGAGTGCTACATGTGCCTCAGATTTATTTTGGCTCTTATTCAGCAGCTGTCCCAGTTGGTGGCAAAATTTGGAGAGGAGATTGAAGAGTATATTTGGATGGAACAAAATCTGTTTTCATCCAAAAGGAAATGGAAAGTATTATTTTATCTTCCATTCTTCTCATCTCTGGTAGGTCTTTGTATATAGATCTTTTTGTACTGCCATTTAAACAGGATTGACAGAGATAATATCCTATTTTTTCATTTCTGGAAGAAAGGGTGGTACTTCTGCACCTCAGATCTCTTGGGGTTGGACTGCATTTCCCCAGCAGAGGGGTCCCAGTCAGAATTATCTTCCAATCACACACTGGCAAGAGATTGGTGTCATTTCTAGCTGCCCTTAATTTCTAGTTGCATTTCTCTAGAATTCTCTTCCAAACCTGTGTGCATGTGAGGTGACTGAACAAATCCTAGAATTCCTTGGAGGGGCAGGCTGTCCTTTAGTCTGCATCGCTGTCACTGAAGGGTTCCAGGGGGAGGAGGTCTCTGTCACACAAACGTCGGCCAAACATCTTCACGCTAAACCATAGCCACAGAAACACTTGTGGCTACAGTTTGGTGTGAAGATGGGAAATGTGCAGAACTCTGAGTGGTTTAAAGCATGATGGCTGCTTCTAAAGTACATTAGTGTCAAAAATTATGAGAGTGATTTTTCTGGAGCCTGGAGAAATCTGAAAAATCATGTGTTTGGGCTTGTTTAAATGTATTTATTTGAGAGTTTCAGCAGGAGACTGAATGAAGGAGAGGGCAGTTCAAAGTAGGTCATTTATATATTAATGCACTACAGTATGTCAGAAAGCTTGTTATTAGTCATAAAATATATTGTTGACTCATGCACTCCTACAGATACACGCCTAAAAGCACAATAATTTAGATATGTCAAGTTTTTTAACTCCTTTTTTCCAGGTGTATCTTCAGACAGGTTTCACTTTTGATCCCCTGTTATATTCTGCAGGGTTACTGACGTCAGTCAGAAAAAGGCTTTGAGCTTGTTAAAGGAAGGTGCTTTTTCACTAGTGCAAGACTTTTTTCTTTTTTCTTTCTGATTGTAGTAATACCCTAAATATTATTTGGTAATGACCTATGTAGATGCTAAAACCTTCAAAGTCTGCCTCACTTTTTTGCCTGGATTCAACAGTCATTTGCTGTGAAGTTTCCTCAGGACATCCACAGGAGTTTATATAAGATCATCAAACCATTTAGGTTATAAAAGACCTTGAAGATTATCAAGTCCAGCCATTAACTCACCACTGCTAAGTCCACCACTAAGCTATATCTCTAAGTACCTCATCTTTGCTTCTTTTGAATGCCTCCAACCTTTTCCCTGGTCCCTGATAATACTTCCAGTGAAGAAGTTTTTCCTAATATCCAATCTAAACCACCTCTATTGCAACTTCAGATCATTTCCTCTTTTCTATTGCTTTTATTTGGAAGGAGACCAACACCCACACCCACACAAAAAAAATGGACTAAAAGACAGTGTAATTCAGTAGGAAACTTTAAAAACAGGACAGGACTGGTTCAAGCCAAAGTGAATGTTGGCAGTTATTTCCTACAAGGATTTAAATAAGCTTAGTTGTTCATTTATCACCAGTGTCAAAAACAGTGAGCAATTTTAGTTCTATGGGAAATCTTAGCTTTATAATTCATTTTCACCTCAGTGGGATGAATGTGATGTATTCTTGGAATAGAAATTAGAGCCTTTTGGTCAAAACTTAATACTTCAACAAACAACAAATTGCTAATAATTGTTTACTACACATAAGAAATATTTCTTACATTAGTGTCTTTGTTGTAAATAAGCATTTATTTATAGATTCAAACAGGAATGAAATGTTTTAAAAGAAAAAAAATAAAAATTCACTTTCACAAGGGCAAAAATTGTCCATGACAGTTTCCTGGCTGCTTGACAGCAGCTTGGGGCTTTGCATCCTACATAGGGCATGGGAGAAAGATAAAGGAAAATGTATGACTACTTTATTCTGCTCTGGTGGTACAAAGTATGTATAAACCTTCTTCAGCTTGCTCTTCTCTGCCAAAAAATCTTCCCTTCAGAAACTGAAACTTGTAAATATTAGTCAGTGTGCACTCAAACAGTTCAAGAAAGATCCACAGGTTTCAAGTACTTGTATCTTTTAACCATCAAAATAATCTCTTTTTAGCAGAGTCAACAGGGAGAAAATGATGGCAAAGAAAGCATTATTTTGCAATAAGTCTTCTGGGACCCCAAAACTGATATGTCTGAATACTATCAGCTGTGCTGTCAAAAAAAAAAAAAATGACTTCACGGTCATGGTCCTTAGCCTCAGAGGAGCTGATTTTCTTCCTACTTTTGCCTTCCCCAGACTACCCTTCAAGTCTTGTCATTCTACCATATCTCAGAGGAAGAGCTGACAGCTATTAAAGCATTTATTTCGTATTTATTAAACCAGATTGTTACAGAAATGTCAAAGTGTAACCAGTCTTTCAGGCAACCATGTTGGGAATGATCCGTTGTCTCCATGATGAAATTTCTGGCTATTTTGAAACTTTCAATTTTCAGCCCATTTCCCAGGGCATTCACAGATTATGCAGGAAACAGTACAAGTGCTTATGCAAACAGAAAATTTCCAGCAGCTCTAATTTCAGAATAGTTCACAGCCAATACTTTCTGGCAACACACAGTTTGATACTTTAATCTCTGTAGAGGAGGGGAGGCTACATAAGATTGTCCTTCTCTAAAAGCCCTATTCTGTGTCAGTTTGCATCCTCATGATTCGAAAACTGTCAGATAAAAAACACTGAGACACTGAAAGGTCTTGGATGACCTAACTGTATAATGAAAACTCTTTCAGAAGGAAGTACTGCAGGATGGAATTGCTATTTTCCTCACAGGTGGCCCTGGAATACTGTGTCTCCAGAGCTGTGCAGGAGTGGAGGTGGGTAGGAGGACAGAAGCAAATATGTTTCTGGCAGGGCAGAATTAACAAGCAAGAGAAAGACAAACTGTTTATGTGGATTGTGGAATAAGTAATATATGAGATGCAAGACACCAGGTTTCAGACAGGACTTTCAAGCAGCATTGTATACAAAGGCATGAAATTTGATTTTGGCTGAACAAAAGCTTCTGCAACTAGGGGCCAAATAAATCTGCTTTGTGCACAATACTGTTATGAACTGAGCTGGCACTATTATAAAGGACTTCACAGATTTAAAGCCCATTTTTAATTTGGGTATTAACATATTTAGGAGTCTGTCCTATTTCATATACTCTGCTATTGATCTTTACTTCTCTGATAGGCTTTTTCTATGATCTTTGGGCTACTTTTCAAAACAGTTATTTCAGAATGATTAATATGTCCTGTTTGCATTCTTATAATTTCCTCCTTCTGTAATATTTTCTGTGAAAATGTAGCAGTTTTCCTGCTAAGAGCTCTAAGCTTGCACCATTTATTTCTAAAAATTAGAATTTTTATCTTAGGCCTTCTATCTCAAGTATTGCTTATATTAGGAGCAAAGAAGTATGAAACCTGCAGTTTTGAAATGGAGTCTGAAATGTCAAAAAAAAAAAAATCTAGTTGCAAGACAGTGAGACAAACATCTGAGATAAAATTTGCTAATTTTATCCTAGAACACTCTTCCCAATCAAAGAGAATATTTGAGAATAGATCAGCTTTTAGGTACAACAGCATATGTGCCTGACTAGGAAAGTATTTCTGTTTCCTGTTATATATATATATCTGCTCAGTATTTCAAGGAGATAACTATAATCTCAGTATCTTGGATTACAGTGGGCTGTACTCAGTATCCCAGCAATCTAGAATTTCATATGAAGAAAATTCTTGCTGAGGAAAAATATTTTGCTTTATCAATTCACTACGCAGTCATGCTCCTTGTGAGGAACTGCTAACTTAATTTTACTGTGGTCTGCTTTGTAGCTGTCACCTAATTCACATTTGCTACCTGTGATTCGATGGTGCCTATGATACAAGTTTCCTTGTTAACCTAGTCCTTAAGTTGATTTAAGGGTGATAATAACTTAATTTAAATGTGGTGGCAAGGTGTTTCTATCACTTATATGATAGTCGTGTTATTATAAAGAAGAACTTTCTATGGTAAGCTGTGCCTTCGGTGTTCCTCTTTAAATCCTTCAGTTCTAGAATAGTTTCATTTTTCTGTTTTTCAAGAAATTTTCCACTGAAAGAAAAGCAGGGTTGAATAAATTCTCATGTCCTGAATTCTAAAGTCAAGAGTCTTCAAAAAAAGTATTCATTATTAGCAAGTAATTTTTCTAAACTGTTCAGAATATTTGTGTACCCCAATTACACCATAATATCATAAATAATGAAAAACCTGTTAACAACAAGCAATTGGCTTCATGTTCCATACCTCTATTACAATGCCCATTATCTTTTCTGGTTTTCTTATTTACAGGCGTATGATGAAGAAATGTATGGCAGCAAATATCAGTGGATTATTCCAGGGTGGTATGAAAATCTTTGGTGGGAATCCTGGATTAATTCCTCACAGTGTCTCAGCAAAAATCTTCTTGCAGCCATGGAAGGTTATATTGGAGTGGATTTTGAGCCTCTCAGCTCAAAAACGAATAAGACTATATCAGGCAGGGTTAGTATTTTTCTTCCATCTATTTTATCATACCATGAGTCCTCTCAGTGCTGGGTTGGCACAGTAAAGCACCAAGGAGGGAGGTGAAGCTAAAGGGTTCTTCTACCAAGTGACCTGGCAGTGATCACAGTTAGTTTCACCACTCTCCACTAGTTTGCAATTTTAAAATACTTGAAAATCAAATCTAATTCTCTACAGGGTAAGAAAGCAGTGAAATCCCTTGCTTCAAATCTACCCTCTTCCTCCAGTATGAACATTATAGCTAAATGTACATTAAAGTTTGAATTATAGTCTTTAGTATCATGTGCCTTGTCACTTCAAGTTAAATAGTTGAGCACAGAAACAGAAAACACTTATATTTAAACCTATTCTGCAAACGGCCAATTTGAACGGTGGTTCGTGCCTCTCAGAACCAGGGGGCAGGAGGCGAGGCTTGTCTTAAATATAAAAATGTGTGGTGTTTCCATAAAGCACATAAAATTTTATCACAGAACAAATCCATCCAATGAATAAACATGCCTGATTTTGCCTCTTCATCTTTTTATGCCATCTGCCTTTCATGCCTTGCTGAGTGAGCATGAAAAGCAACTTTACTGAAGGGCAGCTCATCATATGATAGCACACCATCCAGTATGTAGTGAACTTGTATAAAAATAATAGACAAATTGCCACTCAAAATTTCATATTGAGCAAAGAGTTGCTCAAGTAAAGGTTATTGGATTTGCATTAGCCTGTAAAGTGTAATCAGACTGCTAATTTGCAGGGATACAGACTTATTCTCTGCTCTAGTATTATGGCTCACCAGAGTGCAGTTTTAGTTCAACTGGAGCCTTTTGTATAAAAATAAAATAAAGCAAGTTGTCATTTATACAGTGAGGCAGTACAACTGCTTTCAGTCTTTCTGTCTCCTAGTTCTGCTTCCCAATCTCACCAGCAGTTTTTAAATCGGGCAACACACATTTCTTGAATTTTACTTTCTTTCATAATTTTTCTTTTGGAGGCCTTTTCTGTCTTAGTTATGCACATCTCTAAATTGGAGGGTGCAGTTTGAGATGTTGACTTAGATCTAACTCTGTCAAATGTAAAGTATTGACGTAAAACTGAATTTTATCTCCTCTGCAGACTCCACAGCAGTATGAAAAGGAATACAATGCTAAACGTGGTGATGGACAATCCAGCAAATTTCATGGTTATGCCTATGATGGAATATGGGTGATTGCCAGGACACTACAGCGGGCAATGAATTATCTGAATTCCACCAACAAGCACCAAAAAATTGAAGATTTTAACTACACAAATCACAAACTCGGCAAAATTTTTCTGAATGCTATGAATGAAACCAGGTTCTTTGGAGTAACGGTAAGTCCTCATCAGATAATTGTGGGATGCAGAAGGCTTGTGATTTTGTGTCAGTAGTTGAAACAAGTATTATGTAAGCTTGAAAAAGAAACATAGTTGTGTATTTCTTCTCTCTTCTAGTTCCGCTTTATATCAAATAATTTTTGCCTTGACAGTCTTGCTCACTGCCTGTCTTCAGATGCCGAGGGATGACACTGTACAATTCCTCAGTTATCAGATTTTTAAGCATGAATGTCATCTGAATTAACAAATCAGAGTGGTCTCAAGGGAACCACAAGTTTTGCAAGCTGCAGTGACCTTTTAAATGAATGTTTTAGCAGTTAAGGAGTAGCTGGAATGTGATCTAAAAATACATATTTCTCTCCATCATTTAGGTTTGGTAATAGGTTATAGTACCCTCTCTCTAACTCCAGTGCTGGACATCCTAGATATTCTAGCAACATGCTTCAGTTGTGATTTAAATTTATCTATAATTTGTATTTTTTTCACAGTTAAGTGAAAGTATGCTTACATCGACTTAAGGACTGGTCATATACAGTAGTATCCTTGTTCTGATTTCAATTGCGCAATTGCAAATCCCTAGTATTTTTTGGGTTTTTTAGAATTTGTTTACATTTCTTCTGCTTTTTAGCAGAGTAAAACAGATGATAGAGTGTGGCCTTAAAAATTCTTAACTGCTTAGTTGTATCTGAGGCAACATCAGTCAGAAGTTAGTGGTGTATATGTGTTCAGGAGTCTGCAGAGCTCACCAAGAGAGATGAGCAGATTCCATTTCAGGGAAAATGGTCTTTGGATTTTCCAACAGCTGCAGCAAGGAACCTATTGGAACATGCTTTATTGAGCAGTGTGCTTGGTCTGCAATATAGCTAGATAAGGAAAACAGTGTATGAAGAAAAGTGTATTTCAGTGGTGCACAGAGGGGCATCTCCTTGCAGAAAGAGCATGGAGAAGGCTGGAGGGAGCTGGTCAGATTCTGTCCCCATGATAGAAAAAACTGTCTTGGATATCAATTAACATCTAAACATGTTGAAGTAGCAGAACTAAGGTTGTCATACATGTGAGAAACTGATTCAAGGAGGAAATGCCTGCACAAATACATCATCAAGGTGTAAAGGCTCAACCTTTTGGTGTCCTTGTTCATTGCTGAAAAAGCTTTCTGTGACGTGGTACAATTGAAGCTAATTCAGAATTTCTGAGTAAAAACCAACCATATGGCCAGACAATACTAGTATCGCATTGCTTGCACAATACGAATTTTTCTTTCTTTTTACACTGACTGAAAGTTTCAGTAAAAGAATTTGTTATTCCATTGTATCCACAGTAGGACTGGATATTTGATGAAGCTTTCAGACAGTAGCAGCTATGAACCAGACTCTGCAGGGACTCAGTTATATTTGTCCTGAATTATTCCATGTATAGTATCTATCAGTAGGCTTGAAATTCAATATTGCTATGTTGTTCCTTTCGGTTTGGTTTTTTTTTTCCTTTTTCTTATTCTTTTTGTCTTCTCTTTAGTTTCGCAGCCAGTTGTAGTGAAATTGATAGATTTCATTAGCATTGCTTAATTACCCTTCACTGCTTCCTCTCAAAAAAATACAAACAAATAAAACCCCAACAAAACCAAACAAACAAACAAAACAACAACAACAAAAAACAAACACACCCCCACCCCCACAAACCAACAGAAAAACCAAACCCAAGAAAACCTAAGATTGAAAGAAAGCTCTTTTTTACTAGTTTCAGAGACAGCAGCAAAATTTCATAAGCATCCCTTTAGGGAGCGAATTAATCAAAGCTTCAACAGCCACATTCAGCTATGTTTACTTACTTTATTGTCTCAGGTATAATGGTTTTGAAAGAAATTACTGCACGATTATTCACTGTATTTAGTACCTGAGGTGCTTGATAAAATATTTTTCTTTATCATTGTTCAACCAAGTCATAATGACAATGTACAGCCCAAATGTGGTAATTGTGAGGATCATGCTTCCTGTACCTGTGATTCACAAAAACATTTTATTGAGAGACATATGGAGAGAAGAAAGTCTATAACAACTACATTTTCTTAGGGCATAATTATAACACATAGTGCTCAAGCTTTTCCAGACAGCATGGAGAAAAAGAGTTTTAGAGGAATATTAATTATTTTGCATTGTAATGTTCAGAAAGTTGGAGGAGCAGATGGATTCTTACCAGAAATACTTTTAAACTTTTTATTCTTCAGTCTAATAAATTGCTGTCATTTGTGACCTAATTTAAAACTTTCACTGGAATATGAGTTTTAAGTCTCGGAGTGCTAAATCTAATTTTTTTCCAGGATATATATTTTAATATAATTTTTTGATAGTTTTTTTTTAAAAATTTAGTCTAAACAGGAAAAGGACATTCCTTTACTCAAGAGTATCTGTACCAAAATGAAGTGAATTTTGAAAAAAAATAGAAGAAATAAAAGAGAGGACTAAATCTTATCAATATTCAAAAACTCATCCAATAATATACTATGTTGTTATTTATTAGGTGAGAGAAGATAGACAAGAAGCTGTAGACAAGAATCTAAAACTGGAAAATCTATTAAGTAGAGGCATCTTTCTCTATGCTTTCTGTGAATATGATATCAGAAACAGTGTCATGTCATAAATAATAAATCCCTTTACCCAGTTTTCATTTTCTTTGAAATTATTTATAGAAAACAACAGCATTGAGTGGGGAGGGGGTTGTGGAATTTTTTAAACAATTTTGAAAAGACTTGGGATGAAATATGATGGTTTCTGATTATACAGAATATCATTCTTTCAACTTTCTGTTCTTATTTTTTTTAATTTTTAAAAATTTTCTAGGAGATAGCATTTAAAAAACAGATAAAGCTATTGCCCAGAGACTTGACATGACACATCCTATTTTTATGCATCAGAAACTCAGTAAAAAATATTACTTAGTCTAATTCTACTGTCAGAAATCATTGGAAGAAAAATTATGGATATTCCTTAAATATTCCTGAGGGTTCTGCTCTCTTTCTGGATTTTCTTTTTTTTCTTAGCAAATTGATTCCTTCTGTTATTTTGCCTTCATACTTATCAGACTTATAAAGATGTTAATTACCATATAAATTTCTCATGTATTCTGAATACAGAGCAAGGAAACATAAATTTGGTGTTTTATGAGAAAAGAGTAATACAGCTATCTGCTACACTTTTTAAAAAATAAACCAGATACTGTTTTACAGGTGGAAAAGGATTTTGTGTTGAGAAATGCAAAACAAAAGACCTGTAGGTGTCTTCCTACACTTTTGTTAATCTGAATGTCCTAATTCTGGAGTCAGATTCACTGGTGCTGGCCATTTTCCAATTGAGTAAGGCATTTCATGGTTAGAATGGCCCCTCTGCAATGAACAGATTTCGGGACTGAAGTGATTTTGGTTTGGGACTAGCTTGGCTTTCATAGTATGCATTTTTATAATTTCTTTAGTTATGGAGCACTTGCTGAGTTATAAATGAGAAAGTTACTGAAATAAAAAAAAAATAAAGGATTTTGAACTATTTTTTTCCTACTTTTCTTAATCCAGATAGAGAAATTTGTATGAACTAAATGCAACATTACTCTAGTGATTTATAAAGTGCCAAATCCTGTTTCCTTGCTAAATATATTCCTCTTCTCAAATAGTACACATTCTTTCTGATAACTTAAGTGTTAGAAAATGGAAGACAAGAAAAGAAGTATTTACACTTTTTTTTTTTTTTTGACACAGTTTACATGTCTGAAGAGCTCCCTGATGTAGTTGGTAGAGGCACTGGAAGTAATTTAGATTTGGAGGATCTACTGCAAATTGTTGAACTGTTACTGCTTGGAATCAGTACACAGTGATAAAGTGATGGGAAAAAAAAATATATGTCTGGGAGATATATATATATATATGCATCAATATATATTGCATTCAATTCTATAGCATTTTACAGCATTCTACCTATATGTTCATTATGCGTGTGTGAAAGTTGAGGAGAATTTTCCACAGAGTCAGAATTATTCTCCTAAAGCAAGATTTTTTAAAGGATAATTAAAAAAAAATAAAAAAGTAAAATTTTATTTTGTACAATGCTACCATAATATAGCTTGCAGGCTTAATAATTAGTGAAAAATTAGTGCTATCTTCTCAGGATACCAAATATACTTAGTGTATACTGAATCAAAATCCATATAGAGAATAGATGGATTTTGTTTTAGTCATTTTTTCCCTTTTTTTTCTCTTTATAGATATTATGGATGACTACACAGTAACTTAGAATAGCAGCAATATTTGTATTTGTTAGGAAAAATATGTTGGTTATACTTGAAAAGATGTCATAGAATGGTTAAGGTTGGAAGGGGCACCTAAAAGCCATCTAGTTCCAACCCTTCCCAGAGCCACAGCCAACCTGGCCTCA
This sequence comes from Phainopepla nitens, assembly GCA_013400175.1. Classification (NCBI taxonomy): domain Eukaryota; kingdom Metazoa; phylum Chordata; class Aves; order Passeriformes; family Bombycillidae; genus Phainopepla; species Phainopepla nitens. Next base: position 292,231 of record VXBQ01013792.1, read on the forward strand.
AACACTTGCAGGGATAAGGCATCCACGATTTCTTTGGGCAACTTGTTCCAGTTCCTCAGCACCTTCACAGCAAAGAATTTCTTCCTAATATCTAATCTAAATCTGCCCTCTTTCAGTTGGAATCCATTTACCCCTTTCCCATGACTACATCCCCTTGTAAATAGTCACTCTGAAGTTTTCTTATTGGTTCCCTTTAGGCACTGCAAGGCTGCCATATTAAAAACCACATTTGTTCTCAGGATATTATAAGTTTGTTTTGGTTCCATGGAGGAGCCCGGTAGTAGGAAAAATACAGTGCATGTCAGAGATAATTTTTAATTCCTTTTTTATTCAAAACATGACACTATTTTAAAAAAATGTTTTCCTGTAATTTTCTGTTTGCTTCACCTTTGTCACTGATGCGCAGTCATAAATGTTACCATTCTCACTGATTTATGCCTAAACTGTTGCAGCAGGGTATTCTGTTTCTTGCATTTATTGCTATTATCTGTTGTTATAAATCAAGTTTCAAAATTGTTAATTTATTTCTCATCCTTATGACCTTCTATTATTTCTTTGTAATGGAAAAAGAATTGCAGTGGAGGAGTGAGAAAATTAAATACAGTGTTGTCTTTTCCTTTTATGTCAGCCTGAGACTAGCCCAGTAGGATAAAATTCCATCGCAGTAGCTGCTACACAATTGAAACCACAGCCATGAAATAGCTTTCAAGTCTGTCCCTGGCATCCTGCATTTGAATGGATCTAGTCATATTTCATAACTGGAAAAATGCTTATTTATATACAGTTTGATTTGTATTTTGGTGCTGATTATTTCTGATGATTTATCTTAGCAGCTTGCCTGCAATTTCCAGGCTTCAGTAGCGACTGTGCTGTACAGGAATCTCAGAAATACAGGAGGTGTTAGCAACAGAATAGGAACATGGAGAAAGTATTTATTTCATATCATCCTGGAAAAATAACATAACTAAGATGGTTAAATTAAAAAATGTGTCAGTTTTTGGGAAAGAATCAGATAAAATTAGCATGGACTTCAGCAGGACGACCATACTATGCTTGATATGGGAATCTAACAAACATTTCTGTTAGTAGCATTGATTAGTGCAGCTAATTTTGCATGAATGGTTCTGAATTAAGCCTCAAGAGCTATTTAGACCTGCAGTTAAATTTTCTTTGTTATCATGGCTGAGGTAGGGTAAATAGTAAAAGTATTGGGGTGAGGGCAGAAATTTCAATGAAAAAAATTTCTTGTTAATATAGAATAGAGCTTTAAAAGAACATTTAATTTTATAAAAGGGGCAGGGGGTAGATGTTTATTGTGCAGTGGAATACTGAACACTATAAAGACATCTGCTACTGAGAAATGCTTCTGAATGTTCAATCAAATTTGACTTAATTTTGAGCATCTGAAAATTTCTTGTTGGACATTAACCATAATTGATTGCTTTGTGGGAGTACAACAAGCTAGCAAAACACATAGTCAGGAAAATCCATAAATGTATGCGCACACACGCACACGCTCACAACGCCACCAACCCTTGGCAGATCTCGGGTTTTCTCTACAGCTGACCCCGTGGGTGTGAACTGTTCTGAATTCAATGCCTTGCTTTGCCTTTTCATTTTCCAGAACTTGATTCCTGTTAGGGCACTTCTTGCGCAGCACAAAAAAGAAAAATACTTGGGATCTGGCTGTGTGCAAGACCCCCTAGAGAGCTTTTTAATTTTCTTGAACCTTGAATCTCCATTTACCTGCGAAGAGATAAATATGGTGAATCTCTTACTACATTACTCCCTCCTGACTTCCAGTAAATTATCCAACTCCCATGAGCAAGTGAGAGCAGTACAGTGGTTGGTGAACTAATTTGCTCTCTATGTGGCCAGTTCATTTAGGAGACTCCTCAAAATAGGGAACTGCTAAACTAAGCCATCAGCAAGTTTGCATAAGGTCATAAACAATGTTTGCTCATTAGGAAAATTCAGTGCAAATGTTTTCATCTGCCAACAGTGTAAAACTGCATACAAAAGGAAATACTAACTTTTAGAAATGAGATCTGAAATTAACTGTGACATTTCAAAGATTAGCCCTCAAGCTAATCAGCAGTTGATGATTTAATAGTTATAGTAGGTGTCAAATAAAAAAAAGGCTTTAGTCTGAAGTTGTAGAACACTTACTGCAGCATCTGTCATTTTAATAGCTGGATATTTGATGAAAATAAATGAGCAACACACATTTATGGAAAAGCTTGTGAAACATTTTCTGGCTGATATCTCTTAGCTTCCTTTGCTTTGTATTTAACTTTTTTCTATATCTAGACAGTGCTTAATGAAATGCTTAATATGCTTACAAGCTGCTTTGTTGCTACTTTTTGTACAAAAAGTGGAAGTCTCTACAAATAATAAAGAAACAAAGCTCAAGAGGTGATCACACTGTCTGAGTGGTGGCACAGGTTTTTACTTCACAGCTTCTAAAGAAAGCAAGTGCATTTCAGTAGTAGCACAACCTTGGTTTTTTTCTGAGGTGTGATTTGTTTTTTAGCTGCATGTTTCTAATCAAGCTTCAGGTTTTTTGTTTGTTTGTTTGTTTTTTTTCTTGTCTCTATTCCTCGAATGTGAAGCATGAAAAGACTAAAGAAAATAGCTAAATTTATGAATGCTCTGTCCTGCTCCAGATCAGCAGTTAAGCTGGGAGAGGGTATTGATGGTTTTAAAGCAACTTTTCAAGACAGTTTTTTCCTTCACTAGTTGGGTTTGTCCAAAATTGTTACAGAGGGCTCTTTGAAAACAGCAAGATACAGAAAGACTGGGCAGCATGCATGTGTTGGACAGGCAGCATGGAACTGCAGGTTCTGGTGTCTGCTGAATAAGCAGAACATAGTTTCTCCTGGTGATTAGATGGCCTTTTGTTTTCTGCTTAGTCAGAAGTACTAGTAGGTAGATTCCTTTGCTACCTCTTCACCATCTATCAGAAAAAGAAGGAAAAATGTTATGTACCTTCTATCACTGCATTAAAGCCCTGTGCCCTGCTTCAACAAGGTGGTTTTTTTTTCTTTATATGAGGTAGGAAATGTTGCATGCCTACTGCAAAAGGGTGACAGGATAAAATTCTACAGACACTTAAGGAGAAATATCCTGCTTGCAACAAGTATACCTTTGAAATACCGTTTCCTAAAATTATGGAAAACCTGGAGTAGCTCCATCCACCTGTACTTTGACTTCAAAACATGTCTGTATCTTGAGATCAGTGGCAGATCAGTGTGGATCTCTGGTGATGATCCCTTATCAGCAAGAAAATATCTGCACCTCTCTTCATCGTGTACAAGTTCATAAAAACAGTTCAAGATTTGCAATATATTCTGTAAGAACTGCTTTGACAGAGTCTCTCCTGCACTAATTATCCAAAATGGAAATGTGGTGAAAGGCATGTGGTGTTGACAATGTTGCAAATTTCTAAATTTCTGTTTGGAATTTCTCCATTTCTGTCGCTGATTAGCAGGTACAACTTCCTAGGAAGGATTGAAACATTGCTATAAAGGGAGGTGCAGAAGGAAAGTGGAGTGTGATGGAGAAGGGAAAGTCTGAAGTGCTTTAGCTGCACTGGGACCTGTTGGAGTTCTTGGTAGCTGTTGTAGCACATAGTGTGTCAGCCTAGCAAACAACTGTCTTGAGAGCTATGACTGCATAATGCAGGTTAAAATTATTTCAATCCCTTTTCTAGTAGTGTTGTCTGTAAAGCAGCACTGCTCCTTCCCCAAGAGAGAAATAACCTGAATGCAGAGGGAACAGATGAAGTATCAGCAGGGTCTGTGTTCTGGGTGGAGATGTCCTGGAGAGGAATTATATCCATAGCTATGTCCCTAACCTGCACACATGGTTTTTTAAGAGCAATTATTCTGGAAAGGAAGACTTCAGGAAAATGTGTATTAAGGAGAATATAATGGGAAGGGAAAAGATTTCCTGGAAGGCTCTTTTCTAATCTGCATCACTGAACCGTTCTGAGTTTCCAGTCTCCAACGTCTCTTGTTCTAGTTCTGATCTGTTTAGTAGTGCTTAGGGTTTAATGAACATTTTCTTACCTGACTGTGCATTTCCTGAAATTGATTTTACTGTCTTTGTTGAAGAGCAGATCAGTAACAGATTACGTCAATTCTACACAAAAATGTCCAGGTAAGCCAGGTGTGCAGGGACCATGTGTTTGGTAGCTGGGCCATATCAGTATTTACTAGATGGAGCTTGCTGGTCTTGAAGAGCCAGTGAGGCTGTTTTATGGTTACCTGGCAGATGGTTTGTGATTCACAGGTGCAGGCTGCTATAGGCACAGCTGAACCATACTTCCAGGTGTGTTTTTGCAGATTAAAAAAAAAAAAAAAACAAAACAAACAAAAAAATTATGAATTATAGGCATTCCAGACCAACAGTGTTTTTCAGTGGTGTAGTTATTCCTGCATTTGCTATCCCTAAGAGAAATAAAAAAGATGTATGGCAAATTTAGGGATGCTATTGTTTCTGTCTGATACGTCTCCATTTGAAATCACAAGCAAAATATCTTACATGGATATTTCCAAGCCCTCAGCTGCCCAGTGATTTAGGGATGAAAACCACCAAACAGAGCTTTGAAGTGCAGCATGTTCTCTCAGTGGGCACAGTGCTCAGAACAGTAAGATTTGATATCCTACATCAGCCTCAGTCTGTAAACCCTTTCATCAGAACCACATCTGACTTATATCCCTTCCCTCCTAGAAGAGAGCACTAGAGAAGTACCTGGTTTAGCTTAATATTTGGGATGTGGATGCTCTTCTCTCATGATTATAGAGAACTATTATTTTGGAGTTAACATATTTTAGAAATATTATAAAACTGAATTCCTGAGTGCTTGAGGGAATTGCAGTTCTTGTTTTATTTTCCATGAGAACAGATGTTAACCCTGCTGCCTTGGGATTGTTCCAGCTCTGGTAATTCTGTTCTGTATACCTAAAACTCTCACTGAGGTTTCAAATGGATGAGGAAGTTATTATTTACTAGCTTCTCACCAGGACTCCTCTGGGACAATAAATGCCATAAAGATGCAAAATTTTAGTATTACTGTTCTCTCTTCTCTAAGTAGACTTTCATTTTATTATTATTTCACTGTACAGGCAGAATATAGTAAGATCTTACTGGTTTGATCCTGTTCTTGTTTCAACCAGGGACACATCTCCTTTAGCTTCTTTGTGAGCAGGAGGCGGTTCTTACCTAGCAAAGTACTCTAATAAACAATTTGCAAATGTAACTCAAAAACATTATCCTAAAATCCTTTTTGCTCACTGAAAATGTAGGAGAAACTTCTTTTGAGATGCTGTCTGGAATTAGTGGAGATATTTTAAGAGTGCTGATCAGGTGTATTGCTGTAAGTAAGTAATGAATGATTAGGCTCAAGAGCTTGTTCAAGCGTGTTTGGAGAATGTGTCGAGTGTACTGTATGGAATTACATGACTCAGATGTCAAATAACTGCAAGTGATTAAAATAATGGGGTGGAGTATAGCAATTTATAAATAATGTCTAGTGATGACTGTGAGAGCCTGTGACTTTTAAGTGCAGATCATGTAAATCAAAGAAATGCTGAATATTTCGGTGCTCAGTTGTGCTTATTGTATATATTCTTTCGGCTCAACACTGTGATTCTGTACTGGGGCTCAGATGGCTGGGAAAATGAAACATGGAAAAAAGACAAATTAAAAACCTCGAAGCATACAAATAATGTTCTGAAGGCTGAAGCAATAGGAAGAATATTCATAAGCCAGTTTGTCAAAATCTCAAGAACATGTTTTCTGTTGTTTTTTGAAGAGTTGTCATCATACTATTCTAAAATATTCTCAACATCTGCTTTTCTTGAGTGTTCAAAGACTGAGAAAACCTCATAAATGATAAATACATTTCTAAATGTGCTTAGATCTGAAAGCAGGTTCATTTATTAAATAAATTCTGAAGTATGAAATTAGTTCTAACCTGCTTATATTTATTCTTTACAGCACTGTTTTGGATACTCTAAGAAAAGAAATAAAATATATACATTTTCTATGACAATTTTTGTACCATATTTACAAAGATAGGTTCATTTAGGTTAATTGTACTTCTCTCCATTTTTGAATAGTTACTTGGCAAACTTTAATTTATGTTCTGCTTTCATCTAGGTTACCCCATCACTGGGCAATTTTTAAAAGCTGTTAAAATGAGCCTTTTTTGTCTTCAGTGAAAGTGACCCACTTGATGTTACAAGAATTAGAATTTAGCATGATGGGAATTTTTTCGTGCCCCTAAAAGCAAAATTTCCCCTTGGGGAATATTTTGTAATGTGACATTTTCACTTTATGGCCAGTAAAAAAGCCCTTAACTTTTAAAACTGTATTTATTTTAATTCTCTGTTCACATTGCAGCACTTCTGAGTTTTTAGCTTCACCAGTTAACATATTCTCCTCTGTTGTTAATCTTTACAGCAGCTGTAGGCAAAAATATTCTTTAACTTGAATGTAGAATTCTGCTGAGTGTGAATCCACCTGCAGCAGTGTTAAGAGTGGTGTTATTAGCTGACTTAGTCTGGAAATGCTCTGCGGTTGTCAGGTCTGATGTTCAGTGGATTATACTTTCATACATCACTGCTCGTCTTTTCTGGCAGTCATGATTTCTGTGATGAACTAGTTTTTTTCCTTGGAGAGGTGCTCCAGTTGCAAATAGGATTCTTGGAGCCTGCAAGCATTTTAGTGAAACACAGGAAAGTTAAAGTATTAATAATGGCATTTATTGCAGATAAATGCACAGTACATTTTCAAATAGTTTTATAGTATTTTTGGAGTCAGCTTTTAGAACTTCTGTATTTGCTACCTTCTGCTCTTCTCCCCACCATCTTCTCATTGTTTTTTTTCTCAGCGGCTTCTGCCTCCTGAGGATGAGTTTGGCCTTTTCTAGCCTCTGCTAGAGCCACATAAAGATAGTTATTTTTTAGGATTTCATAAAACAAAAGAGATCTTGCACTTCAGTAGAGTATATGGCACGGTAGGATTTCCCCCTTGGAGTTCTTCACATAAACATTTGGAAGGTGATAAAGCAGAAAGTGCAGCAGGGCCCTTGATGGAGCCTCTTCAGCACATGACAACATGCTCCACTTGGGCTGCATCCCAGCTGCAGTCCTGCCATGACATAGCAGGCCGAGACCAAAGGCAGCACTTGGAAAATGAAAGCAGTCTGTCTTTTTTTTTTTAATTTTTTTCCCCAACCGTCACATTTGAACAATTTGTAGGTATTTCTATTTTACACATTTTAGAAAAATAATCCTAGGATTCTGATTTCTGCATTATCACCCACTTTCTATCTGGTCCATAGAGACAGTTGAGGTTGTTGGCATATGAACCCAAAGCACTGGACAGGAATCAGACTCTTCTTTCATTTTTTTATGAACAGTTTTAATCAAGCCTAGGACCTGTTGTGCTTCACTTGTTGAATCTTTCTGTATGACAGTAATTTTTTCAGTTTTATAATTCATATTGACCTCAAATGCACCAGAATTATTACCATGCCTCCTACTAACCACTGTCAGAAATCAGATTATTCTTTTAGAACATGGTCTATAAAGAAGTTCACACATCACTCTGCTGTTGTTACTTTTAACAGCATCTATATTTTTATATATCAGCCTCCAACATCTAGCCAAATCTTCATTAAACCTTATTGGCTCTCCTAAAAAATCTTTCTGTCCTTCATCCAAGGCCTTCTTGAACTGCTTTGACATTAAATCTTGTGTATGTGGCTAAGACAAGCAGAGCTGTACCCAGATCTCTCACTTAAGTGTCATCAAACCTTTTTGGCTGAGTGACCCTTTACCTTGAGCATAACCTGCAGAGTTTCTGTGTGATACTTTATTTGGTATCGGTAGGTGTTACAACAGGTAATTAGATGAAATCAACCCAACTCTAACCAAAACAAGATAATTCAAATACAAAGAGTGAACTCACAGTCAAACAGTATCACAGATGGTGTAAATAAAGCTGTCCAGGGCTGATGTTTCATCATCACTGCAGAGTACACTCTATGTGCTGCTTGGTGACATGGAAAATTCTGAGTGTGACTGTAATACTGAAAAACTGAAGAACTTTCAAGAGTAACTCAACACACATCAAGAGATTATAGAGAATTATTTGAGGGAAGAGAGGTTCCATAATAGGGTATTTAAAAATCAACATGATTTTCCATCTATGATGTATTGACATAGGAGGTTTTGTCTGCATAAATTAGCTATATAAGAGCCAAGACATTAACTGGGACTCTTTGAAAAATGAAGATATTATTTTATAGTTTGTAAATTCTCCACTTTTTCTACCTCATAAATTGTGCTTCAAAAATTTCAGGTGAAATTCTTCTGCCTGTGTAATTTCAGTTCTGCCTCATTCATCCTTGCTGCTGAATTAGACAGTGGTTCAATTGTTTCTGACTGTAATTAGGATGATGTTGTGCATAAGCAGTCATTGTGAGTGCTGCAGAATAGCCAGAGCTGAAAGCCACACCTAGGGACTGCAAAGAATATTGTCCCAGGAGTGAGAGACAGCAGCAGAGCCTGGCAATTTTCCCTCCCTCCTTCAGCCACCCCTAGTGAAGGACAGGGTCCTGCTCCATGCAGTGAAGCAAACAGCTTGTTATTTTTTTTATGGAGTTTCAGGCACTGAAGATCTTTCTCTCAGGCAGCTTCCTTGTCTTGCATGCTATGGCTTCACCTGCTTTCTGATACACTGTGGTGTTGCTGCATCTACCTGGTGACTACCAGGCATAGTACTGTAGTGGGGCTACAGCTCCACTATGTTTGGGGTGAGCTGCTTTGGTTAAAATGTTCTTCAGGAGCTACAAAAGGGAGAGGAAGTTTCAGTGGTCAGAAGTGCATGTTTCAGTTGAATGTGAATTCTGTGAGAAAGAGGTAAATTTCTGTAGCCTGGAGGTTCTTGTTCTGCTGAACTCACATGTTTGCTGCAGAGCAGAGAAGCATGTGAGCATGTCCAAAAAAGAGACTGCAATGACATTTTCTGTTTTTCTTAATGCTAAGTTTTCTAGGATCACAGTCTAATCTCATAAATGTTAAAATTGGTGCTTTCATTATGAATGACACTGAAGACTGGCATTTGAGACACAAAATATCTAGCTTCTCACTTAATTTCTTTTTTTTTTTTAAATTAAAATCTTTTCTTGGTGTCAGGCTATGCAATTTCTTCTCCATTGTGACAGTTTTGTTGATATAGGAGCAAGGCAAACGTATAAGAAAAGCAATTATGACACCACAAAATTTGATCGGGGATTAAAAGTATAAATTGCCTGAGGTAAAAACACATAGATCAGTTAAATTGCATCTAGAAATAAATCAGTCAAGCTACACATACCGCTGAGGGATAATTGTTTGCTGGTCCCTTTGGATGAGTGCACAACAATCCAACACAACATTAAACACCAGGTCACACACTGATTGCGGTGAGTAGACCTCAGCAGTGTCACAAATGCTTTGCAAGGACCTCTCCATTGTAAATTCTGGAATTGTTAATTGATTAATGATTTTTTTTGTGTGATTTTAAAGCTATTAATTTTAATGAGATTTATCCTATAGCCTACTCTTTAAAAGCAAAGATTGGCACAGTGGAAATTTGGATCTCGTTGCATCTAGATGATGTTTTCTGCTAGTTTCCATTTTGGAGATGCAAGTTATATTATAGAGGCAAAAGAGCCACAATTAGTATTCTAGAAACGATTCAGTGCTCAGCTTTCAGCCTCATGTTCCAGACCTATGCAGAAAGAAAGGGGAAAGTATATGGGAAGAAAGACATCCTTTAGTGGTTATTTTCTAATAGTGTACAGCAAAGCAAGCTTCCTCTCTGCCTCGAGTCTATTTTCCATAGCACAGCTGCTAAGTCCAAAGGGATGCAGCAGGGGCCATTTCCCCAATTTGAGTCAGCCTGAGCCTGTGAGAGAGGGGAGGGATCCTGCTCCAGAGCACTTCTAAAATGCATCCCAGCTGCTCCTGGGCTAAGGAAGAAGCTGTGACAGAGGGAACAAAAATCCCTGTAGATGTGGTTCAGAAAACATTTGGATAAGTAGCTGTTATGAATCATGAATATTAAGCATACTTTCCCTTAAAACCTAAGTAGTGGCATCTGACTCATTGGGCTCATGAATTTCTGTAGCTATTCCTGCAAATAGCATGTACATGGACAGAAGGAAGGAAGGAAGGAAAATGTAACTACCTTGCCAATTATTTCTTTTCATATCTGTTTTTTATCTTTGGGCATTTGGGGTTTTTAAGATATGGGGACTTTAGTTTTCTGATTTTTTATGTTGCACCAGTGAGTAAGTGTCAGCTGTTAAAATGTTCAGGCAACTAAAGATGCAACTAAGCACCTAGAATATTGATTTTGCAACCTATTATTTAGTATGTATTTAAACATAAGCATACTGTATTGTGTTTCTGATTGAAATACATCTATGTATTTCCCCAGAAAAGTGGATGATGAAATTTGTCTATATCCTGATAATCATGTTACATGTCTTATACATTTGTAGTGTGTTTTAGATTAGGACAGTTGGTAAGCTGGTCAAAGGCTCACTCGATGAGTGATAAAAAAGCATGATATTAAAAAGATCTCCATAATAATTATAAAGTAAAATTGTAATATCCTAAGTGTTGCAAACTTACAAATATCAAACTGTGTATCTCTCTGCTGTAAGTCGAAGGAACCTGTAATGAGAAACCAAATGTTTAAAAACTGCAGAATATATTTACTTAAAAATATCGGGTACAGAATAGCTGTCTTTCATATTTTATTTCTGAAAAATATTTTCCCTGAGGCTTTCAAACTGCTCATACTGGTCTTTCTGTTAGGCTCTGATTAAGCAAAGTTCTTAAAAACACATTGAATATTAAGAATGAGTGTTCCAAATAGCCTGGTGAAGGGCTGTATTGAATCAAGTCTTTAAAGAGTACATTCCTTGTTTTGTGAAGAAACATTTCCCTCATAGAGTTAATGTTTCCCTCTTTGTGGAACTGTTTTGTAAAAACCCAAATGTTAGCTGCGAAAGAGAATAAACTTTGTTACACAAAATGTGAATATTATACAATTTTTAATGTGCATCTCAGTGAAATTAAAGGCATGTCTGGCTTAGGTTTTTCAATAAAGGCATGCCATTGCCTGGGGGCTTGTCATGGCTGAAAATCTAGTCTGTGACATGCTTTTCACTTCTCTGAGTGACAGGAGAGGCAGTGCTACCTCTGAAATATAACGTGTTAAGGCTTTTGCAGACTGCATGTATTTTATGATCTTAAGTTATAAAATAATCATAGAATATCCTGAGTTCAAATGGAGATAATAAAACTGAAGTTAGTGTTTTAATTTTACGTTGGCTTTGTTCTTTGATGTCTGCAAACCATGGATTCCTGTCAGTCACAAAATGCAGCTGTATGTGATGCAACCCCAATGCACCACAGAATCCTTATTTTCTCTTGTCTTTCATACTGACTACATCTCAGGCTGCTTTCCACAAAGCTCAGCAACTCCTAGCTCAGCATCTCCTGGCTCTCACCAGTTCATAGGTGAGAGGAGCCAGGAAAGAGCTTGCTCCAAATGCTCTCTATGGTGCTAGTAAAATCTCATTCAGCAGCGGTTCTCATATAAGAAGGGGAACAAGTGAAAAAAAATTCTCAAGCACAGCAATTCCTTTGTGCTTTAATGAGATTTTTACGATTAAAAAAGAGGGATGGCTATCTTTCTCTGTCAAACTATTATTATTATTATTTTCTCAATTTTAAAAAACTAATTACCTCATCATGATAATCATATTTAATCACTATTACCTTCATAAGATTTAGTTGTTGTTTCAACTGTATTTCAGTTATAACAATGAGAAAAGTTACTTTTAATAACCACAACCTTTTAGGGAAATGCAGCTTTAAGTTCATGTCCCTTTACCATTTCTTCACTGGCAGCCAAAATAAATCCATTCAGAAATCAGACATCACTGTCTGTTTGACTTAGACACTGATTATAGTTATCAAATGTAAATGGTTTAATCTGCAGATGCTGTGGTGCACAGCCTTGAAGCCCTTGCCCTCCCAGGATCTACACCTTACTACCATCTCTACAATTTCTCTTCCATTCCAAGATGGCACTATCTTTTGCTCTTATTTCTGTAGCTGCAAAAATTCCTGCTGGTCATGACCAAATTTGAAGTCTTTATTAAAAAATATATTTCTCCCTCCTAGCCTTTGTGCTGTGATCTAATCTGCTGCTCTTGGTACATTTCTTCTTCACCTTTACAGTTCCTAAATGAAAAAGCTTTTTTGTCTGCTGATTGCCTCCTTCAAATATCTGTGACAATATCGCCTTTTACTTGTTATTCAGCCATTTTGTATAGATGGAAAGGTCTTAATCCTCTCCAGGAAATTAATCCCTGTGTACTTAATTTGATTTAAATTCCTCCACCAATGCATATGTTAAGAAGTTATGTGGCAGTGAGCAGGCCATGATTTAAATGCAGTGATCTGCGAGGGGAAATAGTATTTGACATGCATGATGTTGGCAAGAGCTGCTCTTATGTTGTGGCTTTCTGAATTTCCCTTCATTAATTCAAATCTTTCTGTAGTGGCAGTGTTTGTGTGTGATAGGAGTTTTCTCAATGTAAGTTATTCCAGAGCTTGCTCCAGACAGATGGGACAGTTTCACTTATCTTTCTCATTATTTTCCCTCATTGCCTTTAGTTTGAAGATTAGTTTGTTCAGATATACCTTATTTTTGTGGTAAACACTGGCTATTTTCCCATCCTGATTTCCACACTCCTAAAGCCTGCATGTTGTTTTCAGCTTAATCTTGTAATTAACTGCAGGAGGGTAGTACTGATGTATGTGAGTACAGCTGGCACCTTTCCCAGCCTTCCTTGGTGCAGTGTCTTTGCAGACAGGGTAACAAGGATGCCTTTACAGACAGAGTATTTCCAGTTTGTTGGTCTATAATGTTAATAAAGGCAAGACTTTCAAATGATTCTCCTATCTGCTGTATAGTGCTTCTAAAATGCGCATAATTAGTATGCATTTGCACTCACTGATGGTAGGCTTTTAACACTAATACCACAAAATATTTCTTTAAAAGTTGGATATGTCAAAATTGTCTCCAAAACTAGAATGTTACTTTTCACATTTTAAAGTTCTACATATGTCAGCATAAAGAAACTGTAAATTTAGTTTGGATTTTTTTTTTAAGTCTGGATGAAGTGGAAACCACTTTTAAGAACTCCCTAAACCCCAAAAGAGGTTATCAAGGGTTATAAAGCAACAGGAGAAGGGTGGAAGCTTGCTCCTACTAGTTATGTAGAAAAGCTGAAAAAACATTGAATGCTGCATCTAGGAAGTTGTTGACAAGCACTGTTTTTATGATCTGTTTGAAAAACCTGACCTGATTTCACTGTAGAGAAAGGTTAAGTGTAAGTTTAAAGATGACATAATTTGCAAGCCACCGATTTTTGAAGGCCATATATCCCCATCCTGCTAAAAAAAGGTGAAAACAAGAAAAATTAAAGCCAGATGGTGCTCTTTGCTTTAGGAGAAGCAGTCATAACTCTCTTCAGATTAGCCATCTAGGACATGAAAGGAGGAAAGATGATTCATCTTAAAAAATGGTGTCAGGTTCTTATCTCAGGGCTGCTCTTCAGCTCTCCCCCAATTTTTCCTGCTGTTTCCTTTTCAATAAGGAAATACCAGCAAAGCCACCATGCTGGGCAGTAAACCAAGCTCTGGTGGGACCTGGGAGTTGAAAGTAATTGCTCCCTTGCCACTCATGGGGCTCTTTCTTGGTGTAGAGTAGCCCAGGGGCCATGGGCTTGGGCTGGTTTGTGTGACCGAGGATATTGCAGCACGTGGAGGCAGCACTTGAGTCAAGCCTGCTCCAGAATAGGCACCAATTCCCACTCTATCTGCAGATAGATTCTGTGATAGCCTCTAACAGTTGTTGCATGGTGAGAGGGCTCTGTTTGAAGGTCAGAAACAGCAATCAGTGCTCTGTTGTGGAGTGCATTTGAAGTGTAGCCAACACATTTGAATTTGAATGCGTTTTCTTACTGAGTGCATATTCTTATAACAACTATCTGCACGATATTTCTTTTCAATAAGTGTTTCATGCAGTGTGTCTGAATGAAAAACTTCTCTTGTGTTTGCTGCGCACTGAAATGAATAGCCAGGTTTGGCAAAACATGAGAGCTTTTTCTGGATCTGGTGCTTGCTGAAGTTTTGCAGTATTTGTAGATTAAATGGGAAAAGGAGAGCTAATACAAGACTGCAGCTCTGTTGGATGTACTTTGCTCTGAGGAAATCTGTTGTTTATTTGAAATGTTGAGCAACAGTATTTTTGTTCAGTTGGTCTTCTGTTTACGTCATCAGGTAAAACAGATAGGAAGTAGGAAAGAAACAAAATGCCTAAAGAGTCGGGAAGAGCTTCCTACAACAGCATCCTTAGCTCATTTACAGGGAAGGCTAAAGCTGTGGGACCATAACATATCTCCCTGATAAGCACCATGCTGAGATATACCAAATTTGTTTGACTGCATACAATGACTGAACAATCTTGATTTTACTTAATACGCATAGAAACAAAAAGGACAATTTTACTATAATTAATACCTGATAGGAAGAAGAGAATTAGGAGAAAGTTTACAGCATTTGATGTACAGAAAATTTAAAAATAAAACTCCAACAGGAGGTTGTGCATTTGAAGAATACTTGTTTTTCGTACCATAGGTTCCGTAGATATATTTGAAATTAAAGATGGTTCATCTCAAGCTACAACTGGAGTTATTCTTTTAGGAAACCATTTCTGATAAAATGAAAATTTTAGAAGAAAATCCTGTGATATTAAAATAGCATAATAGTTCCTAGAACATATTTGATATGCCGGGCTACTAGACTATCACAAAATGGAATTTGCAATTATTTCATTAAATATAAACAATCAAAATGGAAAATACTTTGTCTGCCATTTCACTATTCTTCACCTATAAGTTATATTCAGTATATCTATGATGTGTGGCAAACTGATTTTCATACAATTTATCTTATGATTTTTAAAATAGGGAATATTTTATACTCACCTGACCATCCTTTTCACTCATGAGGATACAAAGAGTTATCATAGTGCTCTACAGTATGTGCAAACTGTATAAATTAAACCCTACTGAAGAAAGACAGAAGCTGCCTTATACTTAAATTTCAGTTGAAGTATGTAGCCCCATGTGAAATACGTGTTGTTTGGACAGAAAGGTCACAATGGCCTCTGATAACCTCATGCAAAATAGAAAGCCTTATCCTTCTCACTTCAGTTAGTAAGAAAGTTTCTTTTGCTCAGCTGTCATCAAGAATATTTAGTCCATTATTTTCCACAGGAAAATTCAATTAATAAAATCTTGGTGGAGTAAGAAGTGGCTCAGCTTCTAGGAATAAATCTAAAGATGTTCAGAGATTCAGAAAATCTCCAAATTATGGTCTTTATTAATAAGTAGTACATGTTCTGGATAAAAATAATCATCATGTGGATACATTTTGATAAAATAAAGAAAATATGAATGCCATCTTGAGACAGAAATTTGTACTAATTGTACTTTGCTGATGTCAGTAGAAGACTTCATATATTTTCTGCAATGCTGTTGATTAAATACTGGTTAGAATGACTGGAGAAATGAATTTTCTCTCCAGACGCCACCTTTAAATAGGATATTGAGAGTCTTCTGGGGGTTAGATATAAAAAGGTTTGCAACTGTGAAGAGCTTTATCTCTGGATCCACTACTGCTTGTATGCACTACTGGGGAGCAAAATAAAGTTCGGTCTTTAAAATATAAGAGTGTGAACACTGTGTCTCTTCAAGAGTATGAACATACCCTGGCAGAAAAGAGTACGGACACCGAGTTTTTGTCTGTCAGACAGACTGTGTCCGCCCCGGGAGATACGTCAGGGAGTGCTGGAAATTGCTCCTGGCTTCCAGCCACAAAAATTACTGTCAGGGGTTAGTAAGCAAAATCCCTTTTCTGAATACATTGAGTCAAAAAAGTCACATCAGCAGCAGTAAGTATCTCACCTCCTCTGCTCCTGTATATTCCCCCTGCCACATTGCAGAAGGAAGATTTCTGATGAGAAACAAAAGAAGAGCGAGCTAGATAAAACCCTCTCTGTCTCTAGGGGTTACCAATGCACCTTATCTGGCAGGTGGTAATAGAAGAGAGAGAAATAAGATTGAAAAACAATGCTGCATAAATTCCTTTGTCTAATGTGGACAGTAACATAGCCCAGCAGTACCACCCAATACTCAGATCTGCATTAAAACATCCCAGTTATTTCCTATGAGTATCTCTACAGAGGGTAAAGTTTTTTCCAATACCATGAGACACAGCAATATTGCCCTTCCAAGGAAGTTGACTTGGCTTATAGGCTTTAGAAAAATAGTCTGGAACAAGTGGCATCTTCCTTATATGAGTATTCTGAATTTTTGAAAACAACATAATTTGTATGCTAATAAGATTTCCATTATTGCAATGATTACTTTCTTGTCCATTAATTACGTATTCTTTGATCAGTCAGCATTAGTGCTGTGCATAAAATAGCTTTACAAATATTTAATAAATGGGTTCACAATATTAGTGGTTTTAAAGATAGTTATTGCTACAAATTAAGAGATTCCTTTTCCAGCTTAGAATATGAAGATAAATATGATCTAATTTGAGAAGCAATTGTTAACTGTTTTGCAATTATTAATTCCTTTCATGAGTGATGGAAAGAGAGTAGAATCTCCTTTTAAGTGCTATATCCTCATTCTAGCTGGGATTCAACATTGTCATATCACTGCAATATAGTGAAAAACATCATAAATATTCATTGAATGCCAGTGGCAGAGAAGGAAATACTTTCTTATTCTAATACCACTTTCATTTAAGATAGATGAAATAAAAGGCTTCTCATTAGTTATTTTGGGACATTTAATACTCTATAGGCATGCCATACACTTGGCCAATTAGCATAGATGATTGATGACAAGAATTAAGAAATAGAAGTAACTGATTTTTAAGGGCAGCTGTGAGTACAGGGTTTGCTGCTATTGTACAAAGCAGTGCAGTTTATCAGAGTATTAAAAAGAAATTTAGTCCCATTCCATTCAGTGTGAGTGTGTTGACCAAGATAAGGAAAAGGTTTTGATAGTGGAGATAGCCAGAGAAAATAATGGAATCTCTCATTTGTCTTCCTTCAGGCTGTTTAGATATTACTACTGTCTCTCCAAGAAGCCAAGCATCTGATGCTGGAATGTTTTAATTACTGAGGTGTCAGCATGAGCTTCAACTCTCAGTGCTTATTTGGAACTTGTAGTGTTGGATCTTTTGTAGGAAAATGAAGAGTACTGCACCTTTACGCAATAGTTTCTTTGTTTTCCACTGAGATCTCTTCCAGTTTTTACGCTTCCTAGATCTTGAAGGTCTGATCTCTTAAACAGGGCTGAAAAAAGCATCCAGACTGATAAGAATGCTTTTGAGTATGAGGTAACCTTCTCTTTTGATGGGAGTAGAAAAACAGGCAAAGCAAGGTGTGGGCCTCTGTGCTTGCCCTGAAAACTCGAAGCTTAAAATCAGTTCAGCAGCCCTGCAGAACAGTTTCAGGACTCCCTTCAGCCCAAGCTGAGGTGCTGCCAACAGTATTCCCAGTGGATTTACACTCTAGCTTGCTCATTTGGTAGGGCACTGCTGGGGTTCAAACAGCAGTTCAGCCCAGCTCAGTGTGATTCAGGGGTGTGGGGCTGGGGTACTGCTCTTGAGAGGTAAGTGAAAGCTCACCTTGTATTCAAACGAGTTCAGTCCTTTCTGAATATAAATTAGAGGAATTAGTATAGATTTGTGCAGATTATTGTCTAAAGAGTGTAGTTTTGAGTTAGCAAACTGTCCTTTTGAATGGGACCCTCAGCCTTTTGATAGACACACACCTTTCTTTTTCAAAATTTAAATACCAGTATTCTCAATATTTAGAAAATTACTTTTACAGTTTCAAAAGAAAACATTTCAGATCTTCCTTTCAAATAAAACATTTTTAAAGTCTGAAAACTTATTTTAGCCCTTTTTCCGTGGGAAAAATGTATGCAGGTTTTTTCTTATTTTCCAGCATTCTTTGTATGTCTTTTAAAATTTATTCTTTTTTCCTTTTCATTGCAACTAAGTAAGGGATATACAAATTTCAAATTCTCTTATGTGTTAAATAAATGAACTGTGTTATTCAGCCAAATTATCAGAGGAGAGCATTAATATGTCTACTTTAAGCGTACCAGAGGCATTTAAAGAGAGTATAGGTGTCTGAGGTTCAGAAAACAGCAGCCCAGAATGATTTCTCTCCAGCATCACTTTCAGGACACTACAGTTCAATCCCTGCTTCCATTCTGGAACATGAAGTTCCAATACACTTTGTGCATGAGAGAGACATTTCAGACTGGGCAGGTAAAAATCTTCCTCCTATATAAAAGCAACATTTGTGGTGGAAAGATAACTCAGCTATTTTTTATTCCTCTCCCTGTTGCAGCTCTGAAAATACCTAGTCTGCTGAGTGGAGAACTACTTGTTCTCTGCACAAATATAATTTAAAAAAAGAACAGGGGAATTTCCTTCAAATAATACTGTGAGCCTAAAAGTAAGCATATGACCAATAATAAGAGGAATCTGAAAGCAAGAGGAAAGCTTAAAATGATAAGCAGATTCAGATTCAGAAGCAGTCTTCTGATGTAAATAATAGAAGTAAAAAAGCTCCCCATAGTGAGTTTTATAACTCCAGGAGCTTGGATATGAATATAGCCCCACAAAATGCATTGGTAGGTAGTAATTCCCTAATTCCCTTCCAGTTCCAAATTTACTGATTCTGATTCTGCCTGTGCTCCTCTTGAAGTAAGAGCTGAGAGTAGTACCTTTAAAATAAGTGCAAACTTCTTTTTTTTTTTTTTTTTTAATTTTAAGGGGGTATTTTTTAAGGGGGAGTGGTCTTTTTGTGTTTGTTTGGTTTTGGTGATGGTAGAGAATGGTAGAGGGTTGTTTGGTTTTTTGCTTTGTTTTNAGAAGCAGCTTAGTGGCATCTGAGCTGAGAAAGGAAATTCCCTAGACCACACCTGGTAGTCTGGGAATCTCCTTGTACTTTTAAACTGACACCAATCTTGTTTTTCTGTATAGATTTACCAGTTCATTTACCTGGGTGCATCTGAATTAGTCTGCATGGCATGGTATAGATAACATCCTGGGTGTATAAACACTGAGGGCTATGGATAGGAAAAAAATGTCTAGTCTGTAGCTATTTCCTAGCATTAATTGGACTTTAAACACTACCTTGACTTAGAAGCAAACTAAAAAGATGACTCACTTTTCCTTAACTTGCTTTCATACTAATTTCTGCAAATTAGGTGGTGTGACTTAAGGGGTAACAGGGGGATATCATCTGTTGTCTTGTTTTCATCTCCATCATCATGTCCATAGGGAATCCTGAAGAGTTTTCAAGTGGTACATTTCACTGAAAAATAAATTACTGTTTATCAAGTAAGTGACTAGGTATGTCTCAAATTTTTAGTATGACATTGATTTTTAATTATTTTTTTAGGCAGAGAATGTATTTAAAACAATAAAGTATTTCACAAAAATCTTTTAAAGCATCCATCACAGAGGGAAGATACTTAAGTATCAGTAAGCCTTAACTTTAGTGTTCTGAAAGTGTAGGAAGAGTGATCCCAAAGTAACACCGTTACTCTAAGCACTACTTTATGGAGTCTGAAGAGAGCTACACCTTTGAGATCTGTGACTTGTGCTGGCTGGAAAGCTGCTATGCAGTGTGAGATCTAATGGTATATGACACTGATCACTCAGAAACCAAACCAAGCCTCTCCAGCCTCTTTGGATCTGAGTGTTTTACAAAGAACCTCCCATCTTTCCTCACCAAAAATGCTACACACACATAAATAGATAATCTTAAAAGGGTCAAAACTACGCCTGATATATCTGACCGACTCTCTGCAGGTTGTTGGCACAGGTTAGAATAGCCTGAAGGATTAAAATGGACAATGAAAAGGGCTGAATTTGATTTTATTAAGAACATGCTGCTTAGATCTCCTTCATGCCACTGCCAAGCCTGTTCAAATCTCTGTGCTCAGCAATGCTAATGCTCTTCTCTGCAGATTTCAGTCAGAATTTGATGCTGATGAAAGCATCACCTGGAGCAATACAGTGCTGAAGAAAGGGAAGATGATGAAACTTCTACTTCATTATCATCAAACACAGCTGTCTTCAGGAGTCCTTTCTGATAGCAATACAGACAAAATCTGAAATTTTAAAGAAAAGTAAATCTGAAAGTCCTAGGACTGGAAATAGCTCAGGTTAGGCTTTTTAGCTTTACAGAAATAGACATCTTAAATGTCATAGCAGTTCTGTCAATCGTCAAGTAAAGCCAAAACTACAACTAGGCTAAATTAAAAGGTTGTTAGAAACTTGCTGTAAATTTAGATAAACAGAAATTGTTGTTTCATTCTGAAATGAAAAAGGGACCCATTTCAGTGATGGTTATTGGGAAATGTATTAGAAAGTCAATGTTCTGGATAGTCAGCTCCAAACTGTTTTAGTTGATTTGCCAAAGAAAAGTTTAAATCACTAGAAACATTTTATTAGTATTGAATTAAACAGTTTGAGTTCCAGCGTAAGAGCTTGTACTGTGTAAAAAGAGGGAAAATCAGTGTTAGTGTTCTAGACTGGGATGGCTGCTCACTACAAAAAAACCACCTTTTAGCTTACTCAGAGTTTTCCCTGGTCAGCGTCAGTTTACACTTCTGCCTGCAGGGGAATTTTCAGATGCAAAGGAGCCATGTAACGCTGGGAATGAGTCTGCTATCATAGCCTTTACCCAGAGCGGAGAATAATCCATGACTGACAGGTATACATACTTAGAAAGAGATTTGTTAAGCTGGCTGGTCTTTGTAAATTTTTTTAATTCTTCTTTCCTGTTAGGGTGGTTTTGAATTAAAGTTGCTCACATAGAAAGATAATAGTGTGAAGATACTGTGCTCAGCACTTGCACATGGGTAATGCCGGTGTGTTCTACTTTGGATATGAAACCCTTGTTAATAAAAGAGGCTGCCTGCTCTTTAGAAAGAGCAGAGTAAACAAAGTAATCTCCTGTGTCCAGCCAATGTGACAGAGCCTGGGCAGGAGGTGCACAGAGAGGAGGCAGCAGGTCCTGCAGTCATTCGGATCATCGTCAGAACAAATGAAATACAGTCTGTGCGGTTCTGCTCTCTTCTGAGATTAATGTAGTTTAAAGAAAATGGAAGAAATTACTTCAGAGCATCATATGAAATTGCACTGTTGAAGAGATGGATCTGCTGCTTAATGCAGTGTCCTTAAAAGGCTTTTTGCCATCTCTTCTGATTCATTCTTACAAAAGCAGTGAGGAAAAAAACCATGGTGGTGGAAGATAATATGCTGTTACCTGTTTCTACAGACACACAAAGCTAGAAACTAAAATCATCAGGGACTCAACCTCATAAGAACAATTCCGAACATCACCTCAGCAGTTCATATTTACTCTTTTATACACACCGGGAAGGGCTTGAGTTCCTTGTCCCAGTGCTTCAGACTGTTTCCTTTTCTCTTGCCACCTTGAAAGACAGGTTGTTTATATCAATATTTTTACACACTCCTGGAAGAGATTGAGTCAAGAGAAGAGGAATTACATTTCTTGTGCTTCAGAGGCCAACCACAGATCAGGAAATTGGCTAAATACCAACAGTCAGCACTGTTATACATTATATATATCACCAGACTTGAAAGGATTTGTTGCACACTCTTCCAGGACCTGTCATTTTGTTTCTGAAGTACTCAGAAAAAAACACTTGCAAAATAGCTTCTCAAGTACATATGTTTCATTTCAATTCTTTTCCTGCCATGCTTTTAAACCTAAGACCACTAATGATGTCCAGCACAGAGTTTACCTGATCACTGACAGAGATAACTCACAAAAAAATCTATCACTGGATAAAAATGATATGGCCATAAAGAATAAAAGAGCCTCCAACTGCTTTGCCTTGTGCTGGCCATAAGCCCAGATGAATGTGTAAAGGCACATTAATGAGTAACAAGGCATAAAGGTTTCATCTTTCTTCACCTGCAATGGCCAGAAAGTCTGATACTGTTTGATGCATGATTTCCTGGCTAGCATCCTCTTCTCCCCCCTTTTAGCTGCTTATGAATTGCTGGTACCTTACCAGGGATATTATTGCCTTAGTCTTGCTTCTGTGTGTAAACCGAGGGCTCAGATGTTCGTAAATTATGCCTTTGCTTGCTGCGCTGAAAGAAGTGCTGTGATTGTGCTGTCTCATTTCAGCATAGCTGCGTAAAATTGTTTAGATGCATCTAAATGCTAATCTAATGGAGCAGCTTAGTCTAGGCTTATGTCATTGTGCTGCCAACAGCACACTTTTATGCAGTGACAACTGATAATAGAGGATGCTGATGAGATGGAGGGAAAAAAATTTAACTAAAGAAATTCTGTCTGTTCCCTTTCTGATTCTCTGATTCCATCATATTAAAAAAAAAAGAAAAAGGAAAAAAAAGTTGAAATTCTGCCTGAAATATGGTAAAGATTAGCTAGCAAAATTTTAGTTGGGAATAGAGGCACCCTTCTGCACAGGAAGAGCATCCATATTTCAGTTATGCCTTTGTCAAGAAATAAATAAAGTTGTAACAGGGGCTTAGAGAGGGGAGATAGGAAAAACAAAGAAAAAATCCCTTCTCCTTGGAAGAAGAGGCTGAGTGGACTGGAACTCATTATTTAGAAGGGTGTGTAGCGGCAGCATGATGAAGCCATGGTGGTAAAGCTTCCAGTACTTTGTATTTCCACATAATCCTAGACTGAGGATGTATGTGAATGATAGGAACATAAAGATGTTATACTTAATTTGAAACTGTAGGTGTTGATCTTCAGTTTCCATTTCTTCCAGTCCAGCTGTGGAATATAACTCATTGCTGTCATGATATTAGGGCATAGAGATGCACAGTAGCTTTTTCTTTTTTCTAGAAAACTTGGCTTTGGGAAATGATTTTAATTCAAGATAGTCTAAAGAAATTATTTTATATACCAGGGATTTTTTTTTTTTTAAATTTTCAGAAACTCTATTACTTATTCTGTAGGCATTTAAGGTAGACAAGTGCCAAAGCAGAACACAATGGGCAGTACCACAGACTACTTGAATTAGCTGATGCTAACAAAGATCTTGGCAAATATGAGACACAAAGCCCATCTTTTTTTATTAAAATTGCCGGATATTTTTGCCCAGAACAGTTTTTGCCATGGAGGAGGAAAAAAAGGAACTTCTAGATCTCTCTCCTGTGTTCTTTATTTCCAAATTGCCTCTGATATGAACCTGTACATCTGCTTATTCCATACTTCATTCATATGAGAGCAGTTTCTGTAACCTATTTAAAAAAATCACTCTTTCCTGATCTCTGAGCTATCTCTGAGATATAATTTTTCCATTTACCTGCCTGACTACCAAGAGTTCACAGAAGCTACATAAGAATATATGAAGTGTCACATGAGATCCATAGACTGGGTCATGTCCCAGTCCTCTGTTCCTAAATGAAACAAATGTATAAGTAATCCTCACTCAATGCAAATTTCAGAAGGTCATTACCTGCTGTGCAAACGAATAACATTAAAAACCTCACTGATTTTTCTGTTTTGGACCAAAGTCCTAATAGATGAGTGCCTACTAGTTCCAATGTTAAGGAATTTGATGAATGCCACTTCTTCATTCTTCTTTTCCACCACTGTCATGATTATTCGAATTCTTTTCTCAGCAATTCTCTTCTAACAATTTACCTTCCTTCTTCCACACTGTTTATCTCCAAAACCAATGTTTTTGTGTTTGGGAAACTAACTTGTTTGTGGGTAGGTTTTTTAAGCACAACACAGCATGCTTGCTGTAGTGCAGATGGATACTCAATGTATGGAAGTAAGCCTGTTCATTTTTTTCCTGCTATTTTATGCCTGCTCTGTCACAGCTAGAACAAAAAGTTTCTGTTTAAATGAGAGTAGTGGTATTGCTTCTTTTAGAAAATGTTAGCCAGATTTTCAGCAATGCTTCACACTGCTCTTTGAGCTGCTCTGCTGCTCTCCAGACAACAGTGTTGTTACCCAAAGCTTTTGGAAAATGTCATAAGAGAGAAAACAGGCAGGAAAAACATCCCAATGGATTGTAAATTATTTCAGATTTTAGTCTTTAATCTTGAAAATTTTGAAGGAAACACCTTTTTTGAAAATAGTCTCAAGGCCTGAAAAGCGTCAGTCACTGAGTCTGCTTTGTTCAAATGTTCTAGAAACATTTTATCCACAGCAGTCTAAAGATATAAAATCATGGGCTGAGGAGCATTGTTGATTTGATGGAGCATTTTCATTTTTGTCACCCTCTGCCTTCTGCTCTCCTCTCGTTTGTCCAAAGATGATGGTTACCTCTTTATCCCACAGGGGGTTATACCTTCACTGCTGTCTCCCTGGTATCCTCTCTTGCACTCTGCTTACATCTCCTGTGCTTAGCTCTTTGTCTGCAGCTGAATGAGTGATGTAACTAGGTTGAAACCAGAAGAATTGTGCACAAGCTGCCCTCAACTGGAAGCTTGCTGTTTTGTTTCAGTAGTGAGGTTGTATTTGCAGAGCTAAAAGCCTGTTAGGTAGGAGAAATTTTATTCCCTTTCTCTACAAACACCACTATCTTGGACATGAAGTTTGAAGGGTGGAAGAGGCTATGAATTCCAGTGTGTAGCTCTTCACTGCCCACAGGTTGCAGAATCAAGAGCCACAGAATCCCAGCTTGCGGCTTTGTGCGTGTCAGTGAAGGTGTGTCAGCAGCTAAGGAGTCCTGAGTGAGGAAATTGAGTTCGACATGTGAGCAGCAGGCTGTGTGGATTGCATGAAAACATACAAAGTCTTCTGAAAGGATCTGGGGCTAAGAGAGAGTGTCTTGCTCCGTTCCTCCTACCTCCTTCTGCTAGCACCTGTATCCCTCCAGGGCTCCTTTGTGCTGCCTCTGCTTCAACAATTCAGAAACAACATATCGCCCACTCACCAAAGCAATTAAAAAAAAAAAACAACAAAAAAAACCCAACACACACACACCAAAAAACAAAAACAACAACAACAAAAAAAAAAACACAAGAAAACGCAACACAGAAAACACCACACTGAATTCATTTTGCTAGTTTGGCAGGCCACTACAGCTCACTCAGGAGCCAGATGATTGCTGAGCTACCACCAGGTAGATGTAGAGCTGTACAGCTAGGAGCAATGTGAGGGGCCAGTAAGATGCCCTCTGGGTGATAGCAAACTTTTAGGTTTCCTATCCTGAGATGCTTTACCCTCCTTGGCTTGTACTTTTATTGGACATAGACCAATAAGGAAACTACAAGTTCAGAAGTACACCTTGATTTCAGCACAGGTCACAGAACTTAAAGAGACAGATTTAATTTTATATATTATATAAATACATAAAGAATATATGAAATTATGTAAAACATTATTTCAGTTGTCATAATTATCTCACTGCTTTTCAGGGCATTTCTGCATGCATTTATTTAGATTGTTTACTTGATATCAAATATCTCACTCAAGTACCCCAAAAATGAATGAGTTCATTTATTTTTGGGAAAATACCGATGGTCACTTTTGGAGCAGGTTTGACTATGTAGCCTCATATGTTTCATGGAATGCCACTGGCTTTAAACACTGTTATACGAGGTGATGACTTGTCTATAGGGCAGAGTAGCCTAGATTCCTAGGCAGTGAAGTCAAACTGAAGCAGTGTCCTGAAATGTGTTGGCCCATGAGAAAACACTCAGGACACAGAAGTCCTGTGGTATTTAACTGTCTTGCATCCAGTTGTGGTACTTCTGTCAATGTTCTCATGGTCTTTCTCTGATGAATGGGAATTTGTGTTGTTAATTGAACTTGAATGTACATTTATGATATTTTAAACCTGAAATAAGATAACAAGTATAAGCTGAGTATATGATAAGCAGTTGAATAAATAGTTGTTCGGTGCCATGTGGTGGAAGTAAACATGGTAAAAGCAGATATTTCCTGTAGGGATAGTACTGAAAATCACGAAGTAAATGTTACACACTTATTTCTCTGTTTACTAAATTTGAGATACTTTGCAGAAAAAAATACACAGTAAATTAAATGGTGGTCAGAGTGCAGACCTGGCCCTCACTGAGCGAGCAGTTAAGAAACTTATGAATTCTTGTTTGATAGAAGAAGATGAAAAAAACTAATGATATGAATGAAAAAATGTGCTGGCTGTGGATTTCAGTGTTTGAATGAATGAATGAATTCTAACTTTGGCATGGGCCTCTGTCCAGAGCTGAATAATAATACTGTCAAAGATAATGTAAAAAAAATTGTAATGAATGCTAGTGCTCTGTAGCTCAAAAAGAATTTAATGACATGTTCATAATATAGCAAAGGTACCTACCTTTAAACCACCAGGAAAAAAATATAGAAGCATAATATACTGCTCCTTCCAAGTAGAGACAGATGACTGCTGTAAAGACAGGGAAAGTCCCATGTGTCTGAAATAAATCTAATGTTGGCTAATAATTTGTAAGTGTGAATGGACCATGTGGACTTCTTATTCTGATCACAAATAAAGGACTAATGACTTAAGATAAAAGGGAAAGACTCTACATTCAAGGAGGGTAGAAAATGTCTTCTCATTAAGGGGATGAAACAGTTACTCTGTATAACAAAGTACACAATCAATATTAAGTTTGTAAAACAGAGCACAAAAAAGGTGATGGTACTCAGAAGAAATAGGGAGATGATGCCCTTGTATGTGGCAAGTGTGAGATTGATGTTGTTGAAATGTTTGGTCCAGTCTGGTTTTCATCATTTGTAAAGGACACTCAGGCACTGTAGCTTTTTGAGGGAAAAAAAATAAAAACAAACAAACAAACAATTACAAGGGAAGCAGCTCAGACATGTATCAAAAAGAAAACAAACAAACACATACAAACAAAAACCTAAAGAACCTACAAGATAAGGTTCTATATTTCTGTTATTCTAGTCACCTAACTTGTAGTGTGAGACTAATTTATACTTATGGTATACTTATGGGTGTTAGTACATTTAGGAAAACTAAAGTATACCTGTGTAAGTCTGCATGATGATTTATGCAGCTGCAATGAATCCCAAATACAGGGATGTATTTGGGCCAAAAAAATTTAAATTCTGTGTGCCGTGGTGGCTGTACACACCAGCAGCAATATCCAGGGGGCCCAGAATGTGCCACACTGAGAGTATTCAGCTCCTTTTCCCCCCTCTGTCCCCATCTCTGTCTATTGGACTCCGAGCCACAAACTTCCTATTTCCTTCCCAACGACTTTTCAAGGGTCATTGCTAGTGTGAAGATGCCTGTCCACAGCTCAAAGCTTGGCAGATCAGCTGGGCAGATTGGTATTTCTCTGGTATTTTACAACCAGTAAAGCAAGAAAAAATGTAGATGGCAGATTGAAGAAAATTAAATGGGCACCAAGGCACCAGTGTGGTTTCTGTTGGTCTCCATTGGGATGACCTATGTGTAATGGAAAAGGAAAGCTTTGCTAATTAACTATTTAATATAAAGTAAAATGTGGAGTTTGTTCTAAGTGCAAGTTATTCCCTTGTGCAGTCCATTTAAATGCTTGTTCAGGACTGAGGTCTTATTTTACATCTCTTGAAATAAAATATTTACTTGATTAAGAAATATTTTTTGAATATGATGATCGTGTTTTGAAGAAGTTCATTTTAATGTTATTTTCTTTAATTCTATGCAACCACTGGTCCTTTTGCTAATCAATATATAAATATGCCTACGTAACGTCACCAAAGCACAGCGGAATGTAAAAGAGGATTTTGTGTGTTGCTATATTCACGTGGATTTAATGAGATCTAGGTTTTATGGTGGTTTCACACCATAAACTGCAGTTTTTACTGGCACACGTGCTGGAGTGTGTGGTAAGAGAAAAAGAAAGGATGAAATAGTGCTAAGACTGGCTTTTGGAATGTCGCATCTTAATGTGTGTATTAGTAATATCTATTATTCAAACATCCACCACTTTAAATAAAGAATAAACACCTTTAGTAATTTATGAATCTCAAAAGAAGACAAGAATAAGACAACTCTCCAGCTAAATCTTATGATATGTTAGTAGCAAGGAATGGCTTGATGTGAGCTGTAGAGCATCATCAGATTATAGCTCAGTTCTCATGCCATAAATCAGCACACAATTACTAAAGACAGGTTTCTGAAACACTGATTGGCTTATTCCTCACTAGTATTGCTGTAGACAATAAAAATAAATTCAGCATTTTATTGTCTATTTATATTACTTCTTTTACTTCAAGCATAATTCTCTGATTTTTTTATAAAATAGCCAGGAGATTGTGGCTTTGGATTCCTAAAGTTTAACACAATGTGGCTTACACTTGTTTAAGGTATCTCATATTTATCAAAGGGAAATGGTATTTTGTGGCTTGCAGAAAATGGGAAGGAGGTGAGTGTGCTATACTACAAAACTGTTGTACTGTTCCTGCAGGGACCTGACTTCAGTATTTCAGAGGCCTTCAGTGCATACCTTCAGTGATCAGAAAGAGTTATCCAAAAAGTGTCAGTCTGGCACAGAGAAATCTATTGTAACCTCATAGGTTTACCATTTGGCTTCTTTCACTCTGATGTCTGCCAAAACAAAGATTTATGGAGATGGTGTTAATAAGCCAAACCAGGGATGAAGTAGAACAGCAATCTATTTTGACAGCACTCAGCTCTCCACTTCAGGTTCAAAATATTAAAAATACTTGCCATAAATAAATTAAAC
This sequence comes from Phainopepla nitens, assembly GCA_013400175.1. NCBI lineage: Eukaryota > Metazoa > Chordata > Aves > Passeriformes > Bombycillidae > Phainopepla > Phainopepla nitens. The sequence continues at coordinate 321,168 of VXBQ01013792.1, forward strand.
CCTCTTCTTTCACACTCAATTATGAAATAGCTGAAGTAAGGAGGAAATTTAACATGATCTTTTCTTAATTTAATCCAGAAAAATGGGATAAAAGATATGAGTAAATTCCTAGGGATATATGAGGATGTTTCAGCATTATATGACCATTATATTGAGGAGTAACAGTGTATATCACCACAAATGGTAGTACTGATTTAAAGACATTACAGTAAAAGTGAATATTAGGACACACATGTTGGTATAGTGCAAAACCAAGCCATAGGAGCTACTGATATTCATAATCTAGTAGGATAAGTATATAAGATAAGATAAATAGCTTCTAGACCCATTTGGAGAACTGTATGATGGATGAATGAAGTGGAAAACTATTTTCTTGTGTGATCTTTGAAGGTTTTTATATATCCTTCATAAAGCAAACAGAAAATCAATTGTTTGCATATCTCTCATCATCTGAAATTCAGTAAGTTACTGGCTTTTTTGTGCTTCCATTTCCTTGAAATGGAAAGTAGGTGATAACACTGGCCAGCTTTCTAAGGCCATTTGAAATCTGTAGAAGAAGGCTTTAAGGAGGTGTTCTTGACTTATTTTGAATCTGCTATCTTCAGAGTTTAAACATTGCTTTGGTGATTTTAATAGTCAATGGAAGATTAAAATCTTAATCAAAAACTATATTATGAGATATTTATAAAACCTTTAAGGTGTGTGTTTATTTATTTTATTTAGGGTGAAGTTGTTTTCAGAAATGGAGAGAGGATGGGAACCATCAAATTTACACAATTCCAAGGTAGGTTGCAAACAATTTTCATTATGTTATGTATGCAGTTTCAAACTTTTGTGTTAGTTGCATTTGTTTAATGATGTTTTAAATATGTACAATTATTTTGGAAAGGAACTGCTTTGAAGATGCAGAAAGGAAATTAATAAGTTTTTGTTACCTGTTTAAAATGTTGTGTTCTGAACCTTGAGTGCTGCAAAGTATTTCCAAGAATTTTTCTTGATAACAATCCCCATATTTATAGAAACTACTGATCTATAGCAAACAGTAGGTTTTACACAACCCTACTGGTCAGCTAAGTATCCATTTCTTAATATAGTTGTTTCTTAAAAATGAATGTGAAATGGAATTTAGAGAGGATTTTTGTTGTTAAGCTCCTTCATGTTAGCTTTTGGGCTTTCAGAAGACTCACATTTGACATTCTGCAACTGCTTGCTAAAAGCTGCTTCAGGAGTCAGTCCCTCAGTGTGCAGAGGACACAAACTGCTGACCCCATCCCTTGGAGGCAACATGCTCCACAGCACAACTCACCAAGCCTGCTGCATCCTCTCAGCCTAAGCTGCTCCTGCAGGGAATGGTCTCGGTGGCAGAGACCACAAATGAAGCCGTAGGGATTTGTCAGGGCCATTTGCAGCCAGGCTGAGGCACTTGAATGGGAGAGGTTTCTGCAGAAATGGTGATTCATGTTGGAGTTGTTTCTGCAGTTTATAGAACATAATTCATGTGTTTTTTTCCTTGACTGAGGCTGAGATAAAACAGGAGATTATTGAATTTGGATGGTCTCGTGAGGGTAGTCGTAAGCTGGCAAATTCTTTTCATACAATGCATGAGAGAGACGCTTGCCCTCCCTTTGTTTTCAGAAGAGAGCTTTAAACATAATCCTGCTGACCAAGTTACAAAGGCTCATTCTTAAAAGAAAATTGTCTGCTGTATGGACATTATTATTAATGAACAGCAATGCACTTGAGGGGTTGTGTTGTTACTCATTCTGAATTACTGAAGCAATCTTCAGAATTGCTCTTGCCTTCACAACTGTAAGTGGTGCTATTAACTCGTGTTCCCGGAAGCATTTCGACCCACTAAAACTTTGCAGACATCATCTCACGGTAATGTAATTTAGGAATTCTTGCTCAACACTAATGATAAATATTGATTGCTTCCTCTTCTCCCCCCCATCCACCCCCTTTGTTTTTACAGTAGTGGTGTTTACAGCCACATGAAAGAATCATGAGAAAATTTTCACAAGCGGTATTTATTCCTCAGAAGTTTGGAGGAGCTCTAACGCATTTTTTTGCCTAAGGTAGCTACATGTACCCTCCCAGAACACCTGAGCGAGGAGGAAGTTTGGCATGGTCCCTCTGCACATTAAGGATGTGATTTGGGATCATGGGTAGGTGCAATATATATCTTCTGAACTAATCCAGAAGAGCAGTAGAAGTCCAGGATAGCTGATTTTATATTGATTTTTATCTCCAACCATTCAAACTAAGGTTCTTTATAATATTTTCACCTTCATATCTGATGCTATTTAACACCAATGGTTTTATCATCAGCTGAAATATTGTTAGATCAGTACAAACACAGGAGACAGTCACCCCATTTAAAATCCATTATAGTTGCAAATTTACTATTTCAGAAGTGATTCAGGCACATTCTGAGTATTTTGATCATCAAACAAAGGTTTTCAATTAACTCACAGAAAAAAATAACTCAAGAATCCTATGGAGAAATGCCAGAGAAGGGCTGGATTTCTACTCATGCAAGCAATAGTCTTTCAACACAGCTTAATGCTTGTCTCAAGTTTTGTTTAGTTTCTCATTCATTCTGGAAATAAAGAAAATGTATGAGAAATTGAAATAAGGAACAGTATAACAACAGAGATGAAAGTTTTCTCTTTTTTTAACTAGAAATGATAGTCTAAATATTATCAATGATTTTTCTGTTCTTTTATTGGTATTGTTTTTGTTCAAAGCTTTTATATTCAATACTTGTAGTATAACTGTAGACATTATTAATTTGTTCAAAAGAATCCCTTATTGGTTAGGAAACTTTCTGAAATATTCTCATTAACTTTTAATAATTCTTGGACTATTGGGAAAGTTCCTTGTAACGTAAAGAAGTTAATTAAGTCCAGTGTTTAAAATGGTAAACAGGCTTTTCCTTCGTAGTTATAGCTGTTAGGAGTGATCAAGCAAGAGATAGATATACAACTCATTGGTTAAAGTGGTTTTTTTAAGAATATAATACAAATCATGATGATTTCAAAGAAAGAAGACCACATCAAATATGTCTTGTAAATGCTTTTGTAAGATTAGTTGTAATTATGAATACAGCTTATACTAAATGCATTAGTAGCTTATTATCCAAATATAATCATTAGGAATTGCCAGTGTTAGTGTTCCATACTTAAAAGTAATTTTTCCATCTACACAGCTTTATAATCTTTCTTTCTTTCTTTCTTTCTTTCTTTCTTTCTTTCTTTCTTTCTTTCTTTCTTTCTTTCTTTCTTTCTTTCTTTCTTTTTAAAGTTGTCACAGTCGTTAAGAGTTGAAATAATTCAATGCAGAAAAATAAAGCAGATAAATAGGTAATTATATATCAGAATACGGCCAAAACCTCTGTTCCTCATGTGCTTGGGTAGAAAAATCAACAGGGCAGTCTCAGGAGCTAAATTTTCTGTTCTTTGCTGGAAACTTTTGTTTTAATGAGACTATCTGCAGACATTTTGGCTATGGAAAAAGCAGACAGGCACATCTGCCAGAGGCAGGGGAAAACCAGCCTGTGAGGGTTCAAGGGGTAACTGCAGTACAGCTGACACACTGTGATGAAATTCTGAATAGCTGGTTTAATTTTGGATCTAGATACAGTTTTTCCCAAACTCATGCTAGTCATGCCTCTTTTTCAGCTTCTGTGCAGTCTGTTACTCCTGCAAGTGGTCAAACAGATGGTGCCAGAGATAGCTGTGACCAAATTGCTTGTTGCTTTACAGATCATGAATACCTCCCAGGAATTATTTAGTTGCAACAGAGAATACAAAGCACATTTAATAGCATTTTTCCCCCTACCTTACTGGTAAATAAAGAGAGGACTTTAGCTTAGCTTAGATATCCAATTGATGTTTGATGTTGGCATCCTTCCTAATGAGGTGCAATTTGAGAACTCTTGTCATAGTCAGACAGGTAGCTGAAGTATATGGTCAAAATCTTTTGACTAGTGAGAGCTGAAAAAGTGTTCCTACAAATTTTGTGGGTCTATCAAGGAGCAAGGAGGCAGTAACAAAGCTGAGATTGTAGATTGCTGTGATACAGGAGGCTTCAAGAACAGATCTATACCTGTCCTTCAAAATGTTTCACTTTGGCAGATCCTTTCTGATTAATCTGACTGAACTCTAGAAGGCACCTTGCTTTCAGTCAGACTCCTATTTTTGTCAGGCATTAAACAAAAGCTAAGAGACATCTGTGTTGGAATAGGTAAAAAAGGAAAATCAAAGAAATGTGAAAAAATACTGATGATACGTGCAGAAATCGTGCTTTGTGTAGATAGGAACAAAATCTGTGGTACTGCATATTGGAAAAAACTTAAAGGAACTTGGTGATCACCTGCAATGTCTTTCTTGGAAGAATTTAAGTGTTTCAGCTCATTTAGCCAGGTAATGTGGTATGACATTTGTTAGTGTTGGAAGCTGATCTGAGCACCAAGGGAGAGGGAGAGTGTGATTTGTCAAGTGTAACAGCTTGGTCTTCTCAGAAAAAGCCTTACTGAACTTCTGCAGTAAAAGCCCCAGATATTCTTCTCTGAGTTTAATCAAAAGGAGTAGACAAACAAATGTCTACTCTACAGCCAAGAGGAAGGTACTCAAGAACCTAGGATTGCTTTTCTGTATCCTCTGTTCATCTATAACTTTTTCTCCAGGGGTATCAATCCAAAGTTTCTTTCTATTATTCTAAATACAATCTGGCATACTCTTAACTAATGTTGGTTCTTGCTTCCACAAAGGCTCATATAAATAGTGAGACTAACTGCTTTGAATATTTTTTTTTAATATTTCACATCTGTCCAGTATATAACCCAAAGAACCAGTCTGTGGATTTTTTTTTATGTGATAATATTGAAGGGCTATAATCCAATGAATAGAAAATATTTAGTGAGATCTCTAAAAATTCAGACAACATACACACACACACACATATATATATATGCAAACTCTAGTGTCAAATATCTAGAATCAGTGGATTCATATTTCACCACTTCTGCAAAAAACTAAAAAGTCAGAATAAAAAGTCAGAATAAAATTTCCTTATAAATATTAAACTTTTTAAGATTAAGGAACACCTTCAAATATCTACATATGAATTTAGGAAATAAGTATATAAAGAAACTGTTGTTTGAGCACCTTTTTAGTAATTATCAATAAATAATTGCTAGTGTCATGTAATGAGCAATAAAGATGTAAATTAAATTGTGCACTGTTTATCCTGGGCAGAGGATTCTGAGCTGGATCCTTCTGGAAAAGATCACCATAACATAAAAACTATAATTTTTCAAGCAAAAAAAGGGAATTACTGAAGTATTCAGAAAGCTTACTTCTGAAACATCCTAACAGGAGATCTTGACTGCAATCTCCTGAATGCATATTTTGTAGACTTCTTGCTGTACCATATCCAGTCCATTTTTATCTCCATATGAGTAGTGTAATTTTATTGTAACTGTCCATACCTTAGTGACCAGTGTTTTTAGCTCAGTGATCAATTCACAGAATCATAAAATGGTTTGGGTTGAAAGGGACCTTAAAGATCACCAAGCTGCAATCCCCATGCCATGGGCAGAGACACCTTCCACTAGAGTGCGATCTGTGTGAATATAAAACTCTCCACAAAACTGATTTAAAGTCCCATTTCAATATGGTGAGGTACACCAAATAGAACTCTGAAAGGGTGTGTCTTAAATCTGGAGTCACTGAATATTGGCATTACTGATTAAGAAGATGAACTAGAATACATAATTATCAAAACATAACAATGGTCTCTGGAAGAGTCAGCAAGCACAGGGGGACTAGAGAAGGATTCAAACAAATATTAAGCATTTGAAGAAGTAATCAGGAGAAAAATAATGCTGCTTTTTTAGGTCAAATGTCTGGTGCTACTTTGGGAGCAAACTTCTGGACAAATACAAAATGGAGAACAATTCACCAGTCCATAGTTGTACATAAAAAGAACTAACAATTACAGTAGATGAATGAACATGAATAAACAAAAACATGAAAAGGTTAAAAAAAAAGAAAATTTCTGCACTGGGATGTAAAAATAACAGTATCCTTTTAATCTCCCCAGTACCAAAAGGCTTTAGCTAACTACTGTGTCCAGTGGTGATTTAAGAAAGATATGCAGACAAAACAGAAGATTAAGAACACACTTCAATACAAAAAAACCAAAATATCTAGGCTGTTTAGAGAAGGTGTCAAAATGCATGACAGTTGCTGATAAAAGTTTCTTGTCCTGCCCTCATTGTCTGGCTGAGAATTAAGAGATTTGAATAGGAATGGAGATTTGAGCCAATGTTAGGAAAAACTTCTTAATGAAAAGGATATTTAAAGTCTAGAAAATGTATAAAATTGCTATCTTTGGAAGTTTTGAAAAACAAGTTAAACAGTAACCTGAAGTGCTGTACACATATTCATTGTGTCTTGAGATAGACAGATTACTTTTATTACATCTTGAGTTCTCTACTACTCCAGCTGTATTTCTTCTGGGGCTGCTGCTCCTCTGCAGTGTCCATAATGTGATTCTGGCACTTTATTTACAACTTTATTTTATTTACAGTTTTATTTACAACGTTATGCTATTAATACCACTTGTTGTACTTCTCTGTATAGTTTCTAGTAAGAGACATAGGATAAGCATGAAACCCTAGACTTGTGGTTAGGTTATTTGTAGGGAGGAAACACAAAATTTAATTGTTCTTCCAGCATTAGTTCTGTATTCTGTTTTCTTTTTTCCTTTAAATCCAATTTATTTGAATACAAATCTTTTGATCCCTCAGCCAAGTGAGTATCAAAACTGCTAACAGGTGTCAGGGCCACCCACCCTTTGTCTTCTGTTCTATCAGTCTGGATTTTTTTCTTCTGTGTTCAATGATTTAGCAGGACAAATAGTGAAAATCATTATCCAGATGTATGTATAAATACAAAGAGGTGAAAACTACAGTGCTCCTCAGGCAGAAAGTGAATTGAAGCTGGGATTTCCCAAGTATATGATGAGTCTGTGTTATGGGTGGGTATCTGTATCAGAACAGGTGAATGGTTTACACTCTGAGATCCAAAAGGCAAGTGTTTTCATGACTGTTTGAGCTGGAGGGCGTCTTTGGACCATAAGGTCCGTATTGCATGTGGATTTATTGTCTATCAGTTTGTCGTGTCTTTCATGAACCCATTTTTACTTTCAGCCTTCAACAAATCTACTGGCAATGAGTCTCACAAAATAATTATGCATGTAATGATTAAAGCCCTTCCATCTGTTTGTTTTAAATCAACTGTCTTAGAATTTCACTGGGCACACTCTGCTTCTTGTGATGTGATAAGCAGTGAAGAACCATGTCTTACTTTTTACACATTGTTCATGTTTCAGATCTCGCTTATCAATGAGTCTCTTTAGAAATGCAGGTCTTTGTCATCCATTTAGTTTTTTCATCATGTAAAAGCTGCTCTATACTTCCAATAAGCCTCTACCTTTCCTGATATTCTTTTTTGTGAGAACTTAATGAGAGCCACACACAGCTCTTAAACATCCATCTCTATAACTCACCTTTCTCACTGACCTTTCTGCACTATTTTGAATGCTTTCACAATATTCTGTCTTGCCTTCATCCTCTTTTTGGCTCTTTGGCCACCAGTGAGCACAGCACTGATGTTTTCAAAGAACCAGCCACAGTAAGTCCAAGGCCTCATCCTGAATGCTCTTAAATACTTAGTACCAACAGCTGCACTTGTATACTTGATATTCATTTTCTCTTATATGTTAGGCTGTACCTCACTAGCACTGAAAATCACCTGTAATTTTATTATCAGTATTTCACTCACCTTTATAACAGTCCTCTATCCGATGAAACCATACAGGAGATATGTTTATAGGTGTTTTCCCATTTTATTGTCAGATTTTTTTGACACATTTCCTGTTCAGTTTTTGTTCTGTTCCATACCTACTAGCAGCAATGCTGCCCTCTGTGCCAGTTATTTCTCTTATAATCTGTTTGCATTATTTTTTAGGAGTTGTGGTTTGTGTTTGTTTGGTTTGTTTCTATAAACACAGAAAAGTGTATTCAAATTCAGGTACTCAAGTTGTGTACTTGTGCTGTCAAACGGGAAAAAGGACAGATAAGGTCTATAGAAATTATCTGAGGTCTTGGGGAATTGCTTGCAAAGAAAGATTAATGTGGTTAAGTGGTGGGGAGTTACTTCAGTCACCTTGTTTTGAGTAAGCTGTGTTGTGTGGATATAAACTGCGAGGCCAGGGAGGACATGCTGGAAGGGGACACTGATGTGCAGCTGCTGGTTGTCATGGCAGCTTCTTTTGTTTTGTTTTGTTTTACCTGGGCTAGCTTTAAACAGACCAACTGCAGTGCTGCGAGCAGTGTAGCAACAATAAATGGAATTGACTGGAAGCTGGAAATCTGCCCAGGGGCAAAATCAGTGATTTGGTAGGTAACCTTTCCATTGGCAGCACAGCTATGGGAGACCATAGCTTTGCAGCTACCAGCATTCAAGACAACTAATTTCAGGCTAGCTGGGTACTTTTGTGCCACCCAAAGTTGCAGTGAGCATGATGGCGTTGCTGGGAAGAGTTGCATTCATTGTTTTTCCCCAGGCACATGCGAGGAGCAGGGGAGACCTGTTTGTCACTGTGTTTCTGTGCCTGTGCTTCACAGAGAGGTTCATCCCTTGAGAGGTGGTTTGAACGGTGCAAATAATCATTACTGGTACAAGCACACACATTATAGAAGAAGCTGTCATTTTCATAGGATTCCACTTCAGTTCATTCAGTGTACTCTGAGGCACAAAGTGTTTTGCAGGATCCAATAATTCTCTGTCACTATATTGTGCAAAAATGTCATAGGCGATATCTTAATTACCGAGAAAAAAGACTAACTTTCAAATGTAACAGCAAAGAAAAAAAGTTGAAAAGCAATTTTGCAAGAATTAATTTCTACCAAAGAAAATATCCAGCTTCAAAAAGTCAACAGAAATTAGTACCCCACTAAAGAAATGGTGTCTAAGAAGAATCTGAAAGAATTGTCAGATTTGTCCTTCAGAGCTCTCTGACTTTCACTGTAATTTAAACTATATTTTTTTTTTCCAATTGACATTCAGAATCCTGATTTACTAGAGTTAACTTGTTCAGATATTCCATTTCAGATGATGTACAGTGCTGTCCCTCCCTGTCAGCACAGTCCTCCCTGTCTTTTGAAGAGAGACAGAGGTTTTCTTGAGGGCTATGGGGCCACCATGATCTGCTGCTCTCTGCAGAGCTGTATGCTGGCACATCTCTCCCCTTGACATCTCAGAGAGAGGCTTTTTTGGGAAAATTTGTAGTACGCTACATGGGGATAAAAAGAGCCAGAAGACTTTCAAGAAACCCATCAAATTCTGGTATATATTATGGAAAAATATTTAATTTGGTGTAATTAATAGAGAATTCAGTCTATTGCAATGATATCATCCCTAACTCATAGTTCAAATATTTCCTTAAGAGATACAGAACCGTGAAATAGAATAACTTTAATTCTTAATGAGTGGAAAAGAAGAAAATGAAGTTTATCTAGGTCACTGAAAGGACATAGATTTATTATTTGACATTACCATTTGAACAGACAAAACAGAGTTGTTGAGTAGTACACCAAGCCAGCATGTTAAGGTTTGTGTAGTTGTAGACTACAGAAACGAAGATTATTATTTAAAGTCTAAAAGATCTCTGAATCTGTGGAGTCTTATAACAAAGTATATTGGACAAAAATTTCCTTCTAGAACTACTTCAGGGATGGTAGACAATATCATCACGGTGCTATGACAAAACAACTCTGATCTATTACAGATAATTAATAGTAATTAATAGTATGCTGCAGAATTCATACACACATTTGTACTAAAACTTTGAGAGCACAGAAACAATTTAACTCCTGGAATTAGCTCCTTATTAAGGGTACAGAAAGGCTAAGTTGCTTTTTAAATCTACTACTGCGCTTTTTTTCTTCCTAATCATAGTTTTGTTTTTTTCTGCCATTTCAAATTCTTTTTAAATTTCCATTGATAGAAGATCATGCCGTCATTGTATCGGCATCTATTTTCTAAGCTGACATTTTAGTTTTTGAAAAAAATAATCTGTTTTGATATATCATCACTGTACCCTGGTTCAGAAATTAAAGAAATCTGATTCTGTCAACATGTAATAGAAAATGAGCACATGTAATTAATAGATTTTGGAGAAATCTTTTGCATTTTGTCTAAATGTCTGACCTTTGGTAGTACTTCACAATGGCACAGGTGTGATTTTCTGGCTTGAATCATGTTATTTAATATAATTATATTGAATTTGTTACCCATCTGTGATAAACATCTCTCTGTTTATTTTCAATGAATTTTGATGATTTGCTCCAACAGGAATTTCTCACCTTCCTTTTGGAGAGAAATGAAGTGGGGATGCCAGTTCAGGAAGTAGTAGCCTTCCATTTCTCTATTCCAAGAGTCAGTAACAACCCTTTGTAATCTCATATTTTGACTTAGAATAAAGTCATTTTTCAGAGTTTTCTATTATAGAGTCTGGGAGTCAAAATATCCCACAACAGCCACACTCCATACATTTTGTACTTAGGCAAAACATTTTTTAAAAGCTTACTGTGGACTCTAATGTCCCCTTGCCTCTGCAATGAAGGAACTGGGTCATACTTTTCTTACTCTTGAGTTACTATTTCAAAAATTGAAACCAAAGGAAGAATATGAGTGTGGACTGTTGAGAAAAATGTCTGTTTGAAATTCCATCCATCTTGGTATTTGTTATCTTCTACTGGAGCGCATGTATAATTGTTTTCTTTAACGATTATAGAGGACAAGGGATGAATTCCTCATCAGTAAATTATTTCATTAGATTGATCTAGTACATCTACCTGCAACAAAGTGATTCCACCACAGATGATTTAGCAGTGATTTAGTTCAAACTACTGCCAGAATGAAAAATGTATTGAATTAATACTGTTCGTGTAAGGAACAGGGTCAGGCAGAGATATAGGGAACTGTCATTTGTACATAAATCTAAGTGCTATTTTATGTGATCCCCAGCTACTGACACAAAGCTGCTTGATAGCTTGCTGTGTTCTCCCTTTATTCCTCCCCTCTTTGTTTAACCTTCATGCCATGGACACATTTTCCCTCCTTGAGCTGCTTTCTGCATATCCAATTCAGAGCTATCCAGGCCATGCTTGACCTTGACAGACTGTACAGTCCGTACTGGTAAATGTCTTGTATATAATAATAAATTTACTTTTATTTTACAAGATTTGATACTTGACTGGCCTCACTAGGTGGTCTCAGAAGCCCCACATGACATGGGAAGCACGGGAACAGTTTCCCTGTCAGTGGTTTGGCTGCTGCAAATCATCTGGAGTCTACCAATAAAGACCAGCTTGGAGGTGGAAGAAAAGAGCAATACCTCACTGAAGGGGTATCTCCTAAACTCAGAATCTTTTAAGTTGGAAAAGACCTCTGAGATCATCAAGCCCAACCCTTGACTGATCATCACCTTGTCCAATAGACCCTGGCACTAAGTGTCAGGCTCAGTCATTTCTTGAACACTTGTAGGCATGGTGACTCCTCCTTCTTCCTGGGCAGTCCATTCCAGTCTGTTTCTGTTCCAGTCCTTCTACTTTTGCACTGAGCAGGCTGGATAGCTCTTCCCTGGGAAACCTGTATTCCCATCTGTAATATAGTCATCATGGATCCTTGCTTCTATTAAAAGCATGCTATAGGATCCAAATTAGTAATACACTTACCTTGTTCTGGCCATTTTAAAAGGTCATCTTATTTATAGGCCTGGTAAGGCAAATGGCTCTGCATACTGCCCTGACCTGTGTCAAAATGGAAAGTTGAGTTCATCAGGGGAAGCAGATCCCTGTGCTCCTCCAGGAAAAGGTTTCTGACATACACAGGGACCCTAATCCTCAGGCAATCAATTTTACTGTTTTAGAATGGTGCTTGTACCACACAGGCTATAGGACGGAGCTGCAGAGAGCTCAGTGGGTTGCAGGAATGTCACATGTTCATGAAAGATGACAATTCCCTCTGGAAATTGAAGCATGTGTTTCTCACATTTAGGAGAAAAATAAGGAGAGGCTCCCTGCGCAGAGCAAGGGGAGTTAAGCTTTCCTCTCATTCTGGCCCTTCAAAAGGTCATTGCAGAAACTGTTGTAACACAAAGTGATTTTAACCTGACTCTGCTAATGTGACATTTGGAGCCTGGCTGTGGCAGTCTGATGTGACAGCAGGCGAATGTTGTGTTGTGCTGTGTTAGTAAATGGCAGACGGCCTGAAAAAAGTGAGGGACTTATTCACGTATTTAGTCTGTGCTTCCCCTCTCCAGAGGAAAAGACTTTGAAAAGTCTCTGAAGTGTGAATCCCAAAGGTCAGTAAATGCACAAAGGGATTGTTGAATTCAGAGAAGAGAACATAATTTTAAAAGAACCATTTGTGAATCTTCACACCCAGAAAATGTTAAGTAGGATTTAAGGCTGCAGTTGTGTACAGAAGCTATAAATCATCAAAAGCTTTTTAACTGCTCATATCCAGGTCTGATAAATTCAGCTGACAACCTAAGTGATAACCTGTAGCCAAATGCTAGATTATTGCCTCCGTGTTACAGGTTCATTTTTTAGCACTTTAGAACTACTTTAATCCCTGAAAGCCTCAGGTAGCTTTAGTCCATCTGATTTACTGCGCTAGATAAAATCAGTGGTGCACATAATTCCAACTGTGGACTGAATCTAGAGGGAGTGGGGTTTACAGAAACATTAGTTCTGGAAAAGACTATGGGCTTGTAAGCCGTAAATATGTATATAGGTGTCCTTTGGATATGGAATTCCCTACTGATGCCATGGACCATTGTCTAAGTTAGGTATTTCATCCCTTGTCTGGGCTTGAGTTGGACTTCTGCTTCTGTTTACCTTGTTAATACATATTTCAATTATCTTTTTTTTAAATGAAAATTCAAATTACTTTTCTTTAGCCCTCTATGATCTATCTATTTGTATGGAAGAGGCTGAATAAATGAAAGGAACACAGAAGATAAAATGTTAGGGAGTTATACATTTTGATTTCTAAGTAATTCAAGAATTTTGAAAATGCTACCCAAAGTGGATTTTCCTAAAGATTAGCTCAGCTGGTCAGAGCATGGTTCTGTTAATGCTGAGGACATGGATTTGATCCCCACACGGGCCATTCACTTAAGAGCTGGGCTCAATGATCCATGTAGGTCCCTTCCAACTCGGAATATCCTATGATTCTGTGAAGCTAGCTGGCAGCCAAGTCAAGCTAGATATGCCCCATCCCAAATGAAGCAAAGCTGAAACCTAACTTTTAAAAGATATAGTAGCCAGATAAATGCATTACTGAAGATTTGAGAATGTGACAATTTTTTCAAGTTTTCCTGCCTTATACCTTTGTTGTGATTGACAAAGGAGATCTGGCCAGAATAACGATAATGTGTTGGGGTTTTTTTGCTCTTTTACTGAATAAGAAAAAGAGAATAGCAGTCTAGGTAGGAGCATTGCAAGGTTCCTCAGCTCTGCCTTGTGAAATTTAATGTAGAGATTTACTTAGCATGAGATCCTAAAAGGAATAAAAGTTTATCTTAAGTGATCTGTCAGGTTCAATTTATTTGCATTAACTGGCCTGGAGTTCTTTCATTTAGCAAAACCTTGGATGCTCTTGTATGTGCAGAGTGCTTGGAAGAAAAGGCTCTTTTTCTGCCTAAAGATGTGCCCATGCAAAGCAGTCCAACTAGCATCCCTGGCAGGACTTCCTATCCCACAGGGCCATGAACAGATGTACTGGGAAAGTAGCTTTGGGCCTTCACAGTCTGCATACATACCTCCTGCTGCTGGGCAACAGATCCTACAGAAATGGGTATTGCCTCTTTCGTGACAGATCTGAGGAATTCAAGAAATGACTGGACCTGAGGCACTTGGTGCCATGGGCAAGTTGACAAGGTGGAGATCAGTCAAAGTTTGGACTCCGTGATCTCGGAGATCTTTTCCAACCTAAATGATTCTGTGATTCTGCGATTACAAGCAGCCTTCTTGCATCAAACAGCACAGCCATGGCCAGGCATGGGTAATGGGGGCAAGGTGCACTCAAGCCTTTGGGCTGATGCTGACTGTGGACTCTGGACATGCATTAAAATTATGCATGTTGAAACCCCAGATTTAGCAGTGCTTTTCCTGAACTTCAGATAACTACAAGCTGCAGACGCAGAGGGTGGAGACAAGAGATGATTTTCAGCTTTTGCAGCGTCTGTTCCTTTGAGCTTTCACCAGGTCACTAACATATAGACTAAAAGAACAGGTATAAAAGTAGCTCCTCAGTATTCTTCATTACAATATAATTAATTGATCTCATGACTGTCTGTAATTTACACTCATTCAAGAGGCATTCTTTCCAGGTGACATTCATATTCTCATTATTTTGGATAAATTTAAGATGAAATATTTATGCTTTATTTAAGACTACATATATTCCTCTTGTTTGCTTTCCTTTCACCTTGGCATTGCACCTATTATTAAAAACAAGTAAAAAATGGGGAGACAGGAGTAAGAGACTGAAGTGTTACATTTGCATGTCATAAACTAAGTACTCAAAAGTCAGAAATTCCAGGATCAAAGGTAAAAACTCACAAATAGTTTTTCTCTCTATTCTAAAGCATAAAATTACTAATGTTGAAAGTCTCTAGCAATGAAAAAGTTACAAGCAGACGGGGTAAACTCATTCAAGATCCACATAAGGAAACAGGAATAGTCTGTGCTGACAGACCTGATTTTAACTGGGTGAGAGATTAGGTCATAGAGTGGCTTTTAGTCACTTTGCATTAAGAAAGTGAAATTCTGTCCCTGCTTTACATTGCTCAGTATGGGGATGGAAACGCAGAGTTGAAATATTTCATAATGTTACTCCAGTTCAGTCAAATTGTTTGCCACTTAGCATTTCAAATAGTTTCTTGACTGAAATAAAAATGGGAAAGCTGCTCAAGAAGCACAGAAAGGAAATACAGTCTTCAGAGTTCTCTGAATTTTCCCTTTGTCAATCTTTTTTTATTCATCTTTGTTGATATCCTTCCAGAGAAGAGAACTGGTAAAAAACTAGACGTTGAAAACTAGATTTAATTCTTGCTGTGGTCAAAATGATAGGAATTTTACAACCAGTTAAATTTTGTATTCAAAAAATAGTGATACGCATATACCATTACCTCAGATTTGACATAAGCATCATATAATGTCCTCTGTCACCACCATGTGTATTTTCCACTCTTTGTAGAAGGCCAGTAGCAATCAGTCCCTGGAATAGTGGTAAGCTCCCTCATGCTTTGACTAGAATATCCTCCTGTGTATTCCCTTTTCTCAGATGGTATGAGTTTTCTGGTAATTGTCCTCATCTGAGATTTGTTAATTGCTATTCAAGAAATTGCTACAGATTTCCCAAACTAAAAGATGTGGGTGCCTCATAAAGGTCTAAAGCTGGAGGAAAGCTTCCTGGCTTGTACACATGATAGGTTTCCATTCCTGTACTACAATTTAGCAGCCACTCTCAATGATGGGATTTTTGCCTGTGGTCCATAATTATGAGGGTAGAGAAGGACTTAGGAGACTATTTAGATTTCATGTTGGCCAAATCATCAGGTAACTCCATGTAACGGTCAAGTAGTAGAAGAAGCTGCCAGGACAGTTATGCCATACACATTTCATTTTTCAAAACAAGCTAGCTAGATGATGGTGGATAATTATTCCCAATGGAGTAACCAAGAACAAACAAAATTGAACAATAGTTGTTTCTCTTTTTCATCTGGAATGGTTCTATAATTGTGCTGTTACATAGAAATCAATAGCTGATCTGTTAGATGGATAAAACCCAATCAACGGATAGAATATAAATGAAGCTGCATCACACTGAATTGGGTCAAATCCCATTGGAAACGGGTCAAGCCTTTAGGAATCCTTCCCTACTGTTGATTATAATGAGCGCACAAGGTTTTAAAACCAGCTTACAGCTTTTAATCAGCAGTAGCTTATGGTATGATGAATTACTGCTGTGTATGTGCTGTAATTAAGCAATGCTTTATGAAGACAGTGTAGTTGTAACACTGTAAACTCTGAGACTGATACAGCAAAGTTCTGAATCCATCCTGAAGTATTAAATTGATTGGGCATTCAGGGCTTTCAGCACCTCACACAGTCAAACCTGTAATGCAACAGACAACGCAGGAGACCTTACTTTGCACATGGATAAAATACTCATCTGGGCTGTAGCAGCTTTTGAATTTTTAAGGTATTGATTCACAGCCTACTTTGATCTTATAGTATATAATCTGAACCAATGTTAATATTGGGTATACTCAAATATGGAAATTATCTTCTTGAGGCATATGAAATGCAAAAATTTATTTCCTTCAAGAAATAAATGTCTGCAACGGTCTGCTGCAATGCCTTCTTCTAGGACTACAAATGAAAAAAGTGTACATAGAATTTAGTTCTTGCTAAAGTGTCTGTACAGTTAATCATGTGAATGGCGTTTTTCATAGAGTTTTTTTTTCGGTTTTGATGCATGTACAAATTGACTGTGCTTGCCAGGTGAAAATGAACTTCCAAATTTCATTAATATATTTGTTTTATTTGATAACTGAATATTATGGATTTAATTGAAAGTGATTTTAGTTAGTTTACCAATTAAATGGTAAGAATGTAGATCCTCAAGCTGTTCCTCAGATATTTACTTTATCTTTATTTCCCTGCCCGTATTACACCAGCATTTATCTGCTCCCGACTTACACTAAAATGTGGCACATCTAAGTCACGTCTGAGCCCTAATACCTCACGACAAATTGTTTTCTGACAAGATGCAACATTGCTCATGATGTCCACATGCGCAGCAGACAGACCACCCACATAAAAAGTGCATAATTCAGATGTAGTTCCATCCTCCGCTCGCTGTAGAAAAGGAATTTACATCAAAACCTCCTTTATTCTGAAGTTACTGCGTGGCTCCTGAGATACATCTGGAGTGAATTTCTAAGTCTTTCATGCTTATTCTTTTTTGCTTTGTATAAATAACTAAATACTAATTTACCACAAAGAAAGAGCAAAATTCAGAAGCTGGTTCATCCATCTAAACTGGGGGAGAACTGAGTTTGGATCCCCCATCCAGATTTTTCTGAGAGGAAATGTAAACCAATAATTGATGTATCTCAGAGGAATGTTCCTGTTACTGATCTAGGAGGCTGAGTGGGGTTTGGGGAAATCCCTCTTTTTTGTCACAAAAAAGTATTGGGTCAGATCTAGAATATATCTGCACTGTTAATTATGCCCATTTTTTTTTTTTTGACCTTGGTGCCTAGGTCACTGAATCTCCTGGCTAGCACAAGTGGAAATAGAAATGGAAATTCCTTAACTTATACTTGAACAGTCATAGACCTTTGAATTACTTTATTAACAGAAAAAGATAAACAATTAGCTTAAACTAGTTAAATGTAGGAACTTTCAAGAAAAATCTTAAACCCAAATGCAACAGGAGTCACCTCTGGCTGAGGTCTGTTGTCTGTGTGCTGCACTCTATTTGTACAGGTGTTAGTGACAGAAGGATTATTTTTTTGTGAGCAGGTATTTTGGTGTCCTTTTTGAAAACCTTTCTTTCAAACATTTGTCCTTCAACTGTTTTCAAAGCTACACTACTGCATGCGATAAATCATTGTGTAAGAAGGGAATCATTTATTAGTTCTGTGTTTGTTTGCCTTTAATTTGTAAGGAAGTCATCTCAGGAGATGGAGCCTGTGTCATGTGTGATATCCATGAAAATTCAAACAACTTACCCAGATATTTGCACCTGGGCGAGTTGTCTTGAACCACCTTAAAGAAAGACTCAGGCAATTCCAGAATGAAACAGCCTTAACCTTTGGTGTGTGTCTGTAGGAAATCAGTCAAATCATGCTTTATAAGGAGTGCCTGTCTTCCTCAGCTTCTTGACAGAGACCCGGACAAGGTAGCTGTGATATACACCATACCCAATGAAATTGTGGACAGAGGAATCCCACCAAATAATCTTCTAACTAATAAATATTGTAGTGGCTGCAAAAGGGAGGAATTAGCTGTGGCAATAATAATAAGTTAAAGGAAGCACTACCCAGTTGCCTCATCTGTAGGTTTAAAACCATCAGTCCCTTCCCATATAATAACATTTAAATAACAAAGTTCAGACTCTTATTTTTTACTGTCTTAGATGTCACAAAAATCATTTGGTGCTGCTGAAGAATAAATCAAACAAAATTAAATCTGTAAATATGAGAAACCTTGCCGAGAAAGCTGAAAAAGCCCAAACTATATTTTTTAGTAATGCAAATTGAGATTAAATTAATTTTAGATTCCTCCCCAGCACAATAATTTGGATAGCACAGCAAATCTGAAGACTAGTTCCTCAGTTCCTAGAATTGGTAGGTATATCACCATGAATGACTTATTGTAGTAGGAGAAGGGAAAAAAGTAGACTTTACCATCCTAACTTATACTGCCTCGGTGTATAAAGTTTTCTTGTACATGAAAATCATGGTGAAGGCTCAACAGTACACCATCCAGAAACCAGGAATCTCTCAGTGAGGTTGTCAACACCAGGCTCTGTTGCACTTCTTACCCTCTGTATGGTGAACTGTGAATGGAAATTTCATCCAAGTTTTTCACCTGTTAGGCTGACTTTAAGCCAGTAGGGAATAACAATTTGCTTCAAAAAAATTGAGCAAATAAGTTTTTTATAGATAATGATCTGATAATTTGTGTATTTGTAATGGCAGAACCAAGGCAGCTGAGTTGGTGAAACCAGCAGCCTGTGAAGAGGTGCAATTTTCTTGTGTGTGCTGCCTTTTGTCTTCAGCAGTCCTGTGGGACGTGTCACCTCAGGCCGATGGGTTCAGTTTTGGAATTTTAGAATCACAGAAATTGTTAGTGCCGTACCTGGGTTTTGGACTCTTTGTGGGCTCCCTGAGGTACCTCACTATTTGTCTTAGACTTGAGGAGAGCTGTGGCTGACTGTGTCCCCTTGTGCCTGTTCCATGCAGAAAGCCAGTTTGGTATTCCTGCGTCTCTCCCTCTTGATACATTTGTTAACAACATAGAATATTTTAACAACCGTATCTCTAGAGAAACAAACCAACCAACCAAACAAACAAACAAAAAAACCCCAAAACAAAATGCTCTTTGATTATAAGTATATGATTTTAAATTTTTCTTTTTAAAAAATATTTATTAACATTTACAGAATTTTGCTATATGTAGTAATCCTGTTTAACATCTGGGGAAGAGATTAAATATTTCAGAAGTTATATTTTGCATTTGTTGGTTTTGCTTGACAATCAAATGAAGTTGCAAGATAAATTTATTTGTAGTAAGAAAAAATCATTTATTCAGTATTTAAACATATAAGTTGATTTCATTAATTCATTATTTGTTTCCACCAAAAATTAAATACTGACAAAAATTGTAATTTAATTTGGAGACAGTCCTTTTAAAAGTGGCTTTAAAATTTTCTTTTATTTATGATTGCTATAAAAGCTATAGTAATATAATTTTAGAAAAATATCGTCTTATCTGGCAGGCTCTTACACAAATGTATTGTGATAATTCTGTTCAACTTTATTTTCAAGAGGCCTGTTTTCTTTCTGATGTAGAACTAAATTAGTCATACACAGTTCCTCTAAGAAAATGTCTCATGCAAGAAGAGGAGAAATTCAGATGGTTTTTCACAACTTTGAATTATGTGTATAGTGCTTTCTTGATTGTTAAATTACACTCTAGGCTAGGTCAAGGTATAGAATAATTTTTATTTTCAAGTGGATGGGAATTAGATGATTTAGAAGCATATTACTGGGTATCAGAGAACAGGTAATTTTATGTTTAAGCTCAATGAAAGGTTTGTATGGGGAGTAAGGGAAGCTTTTATTAAGAAAAGAGGAGCAGCAAATTGGACCTCTTCAAAACAGATTTATCCAATTTCTCTTACTAAAGTCAGTGAGTGGGTTTTCACAAAACCAGTATCAGCTATTTAAGGAAACAGACAATGCACAAGCTAGAGCATGATAGATTTAGCTTTTGTTTTCAATTGAATGCAATTATCTTTCATCCACAGAGGTCTTACAGCATGTCCTGTCAAAATCTCCTAAGATATGGAAGGAAATAAAAACAGTACGTCTGAGAAAATCATGTACGAAGTTAAAAAAAAAAAAAAAAGAAGTTATCAAAAATGCAGTGTCAGTGTATATTTTCTGTTTGTTCATTACTTCATTTTCATATGCAAAGTCAGGAAACTCAGAAGGACAGCTTTATAAACAAAAGTCTCAGTCTGAGTAGTTATTTCTGTTCTGTTGATGAATCGTCACTTTGGAACTAGACCTGGCTGAATGATAGCTGTAACTGTCTTTAGACCTCTTCTAAAAAATTTCAGAGTGGTAGAGAAATGCCCAAAATAGTTGTTATGTTTTAAGAAACTTAGATATGAGATTAGGGACTTAACAATAGGTAAAAAGGCCTGTACACAATATTTCTTTTGGAGGTGTGCAAGCATTAAGGATAAATACGGCTGTCTCTCAGGGCTCTCGTCTCTCCAGCATTGCATGCCATAACTTTTGGCAATGAACCATGAAAAAGCTATGTCTGTGTCCTCCCATCATTTCTCTGTGCCTCTCACCACCTTTGCCACTGTTCACCAGGCTCAGCAGGGTTGCCTGACCTGGCCACTGAGCTGTGCGTGTTTACAGCTGTACCTGTGTCAGCCTGCTCTCTGGTCTCTCTTGTCAGTTCTCCTGGTCTTGCAAGGTGTTTTGGGCATGTTGAAGGGGTGGGGTGGGACATGTGTCAAAGCTGTGAAAGGATTCATTATTCTTCAGGGTAGGAACATGAGCAGAAAAGAACTGTCATTAATGGCAAGTCCAGAAGAGTCCATGAAGTTTCCATGGTAGGTCCGCTGTCCCTCCCACATACACTCACAAGAAATATCAGAAAACCCACGACATGCTACCCTTGAATACAATAGCAGCTTCAAAATCTGCAAGAATGGGGGCATTCTGCACAGGAATGAAACAACCCAAGTGCTGCAGCAGGTTTACATGGTCTCAATACCAGTTGCAGAAGTGAGAAATGCTTTCCCTATGAATTGTAATAATCCTATCCTTCACTGCCCAGGGTTGAAAAGCACCTGCAGAAACAGTCCATTAATAGGATATATGAGTTAAAGAATAGTTTCCATTTAACTAAGAAACTTCCATTTCTAGGAATATATCCACTGGTGCATGCCAGAAAAAATTCAGCAGAGCCAAGGCAGAGAGCAAGTTGGTGCTGCACATGGAAAACAGAGGTACTGCCAAACAGCAGCACTCTCCCCATCAATGGTGTGATTGAAAAGGAGCCAGTGACTCCTCTTGCAGCTAGGCCAGTGCAGAGGAAGATGCAACACAAGCACTGTGCTGTTCAGCAGCTGTGTTTTCCCCTATGTTCACTCGTGGTACTGCTGCAGTGAGGTGTAACATGATCTGGTTAAATGAAAAAGTGATTTAAGCAGGGTGGACTTAAACCCAAAGCAAACCTTTGCTAGAGCCCTGCAATATGTGCCATAAGTCCTGGCCCCTCTGTTGTCTCTTCTTTTTCCTGGTACTGGTTCTACCAGGGCTGTTCCTCCTAGAAAGTCAGATGGTAAGACTATTGAGGTGAGGAGGGCATCAGGGTTAAGGAAATGATCGTAGCTGCATTTTGAGGGTCCGAGATTTCCAAATAGGCAAGTGAAGATCCAGGGACTGCTCTCACACAAGAAGTGTGATTTCTTCTCTTGGATGTGTTTCATATGTTTGTGGCTGCTGCGTGCTCATGAGTTTTGACTTTTGTTGTCTTACATCCTGTTGTTCTTGTTTAAATCAAAGTTACTTAAATCTAGAAACAAGAGATTTGTGCTAGATTTTTCTGTACCTACCCAAAATACAGGGAACTAAGAGAACATTTTTACATCTTTTACTGAAAAGCAGTAAGAGCACTTGACTTACATTGATAACTCCCATGAATCTGTACGTGCTATTGCAGAAGAAGGAATTGTTTATGAGACAGTGAAGAGAAAAAACTTGTGCCTAAGAACTTTTTAAATACAGTTTTGTACTGAGATTCTTAAAATTTGGGTAGCTAAAGATATATGGTCAAGTATGTAACTATATAAATCCCACAGTAGAATCTCATAATAGATAATCAACAGATTATCATTCTGTCCCTGTCTTTTTTATTATTATTTTTTTCTTCTGGATACATTCTATGACTTAAATTTCCATAAAATGCTGTAAATACCAAGGGATTGGTAGCAATAACTCAGATGCATATGCACTGAGATATGTACTCACTCACTTCAGGCAAGATTTTAAACCCCTTCTCACATTTTGATCACTGTGGGTTTGACTTTCAGACTCATAAAAATCTGAAATAAAGTTAATGGGACAACTGACTTTTGTAGGTATCTTATACTAGGACTTTGCTATAAGTTTCAGGGAAAAGCTTTTTAAAATATTTTTAAACTGTTTTTAGCATTACCTGCTTCCAAAATTCTGCTTACTCTCATACTGCAAACAAGCTTCAGCTTTCTTCACCTGCAATTTTAACATTGTCTTAGGCAAAAGGCAAAAAATTATATTAGAACAGCTAGACGCTAATCCCTCTCATTTAAAGCACTACAATTTTTTTTACTTTTGACCCCACTTGTAATGAAAAACTGATTATATCTGTTTTATATTGCAGTTTTCCAAAGTTTTGTGTATCTTGTGGAGGTTATTTAATCAAGTATTTTATGCCCAAAACGTTTAAAATATTTCTACCATTCTTCAGTCTCATACTGCAATATTCATACATGAGAAAAAAAAATGCATACTTCTGCTTTTTTAGTTTTAATCGGCTTTGCAAGGATTTTTGCCTTATATTGTATTTCACTCCTACAGGCATAAATCCTGTCCTAACAAGACAATGTTACTGTCTGCTATCAATTTTATGAGCAGAATAGATTCTCTCAAACTAGGAGTGTCTTGTCAAATTGTTTTCTCTTAGTACCTGAAGTATCAGTTTTAATTCTGGAAACTCTTAGAGAAGTGTATTTAATCTTACTCACAAATACAATGCTATGCTTATGCATAAACGCTTTTTTGCTCTGGTTGTGCTTTGCCACACAACTTTGTTCCAGAGCTGTCTGTCAGGTGTATTATATAACTGCTCTCTATTAATTATTAAATCCTTTATTATTTAGAGTAATTTTAATTTAATGGCTGAAGTTTTCTATGGGAGGTTTTTTCTCTTAATGCTACTCTGCTTCCTGTAGCTATTCAACTGATGAAGAATAAAAGGGAAAATAAATCAGAATAGAAAATGAAACAGCACAACAATGATGTATAACATATATTAAGAACATTTTTTAAGCAATCATTAAAAATAAAATCAATGAGTTTCACTTTAAAACTGTTCTTTGCCTCTTAGTCAGTCTTCTATACCAAATTCTTTGCTCTCAGTAAAACACATTGTTCCTAATTAGCGCTAAAAGGGAATCACTGTTGGACCTTTCTCCTTTGTTTTTTTTTTTTTTCCAGTGGATTAGTACAAAGAGATTACTCAAAACAGGTTAAAGCAAATGGAGGTTTTCTGAAGCAGCAGGGAAAAGGAGTTATTTCTCTGGAACTTTGCTTTTAACCATTTCCAGTTTGAGTGTTTTTTTCTCTTGAATATAGGATCAGCTTACAGGTAAAAAACTTAAATCTGACCAAATCAAAATAGTTTTCTTCATGAGTTTTCTTTTGCAAAGATTATTATTTTTTGAAAGTTTTTTTCCCTCTGTAAGTGTTAACATCTTTAGATTTTAAAATTAAAAATAACAAAATAGTAGTGATGATAAATTGTGTAACTCAAGACTAGATTTCATCCTACTAAAATGTAGGTAGGATTTGAAGGAAGTCAAACAACTCTATCAACGTGAAAGGCATGGATCAGTGTGGGCTAAATTCTGAATTGGCCATTATCTTATGTTTCAAAGCTCCTTTGATCTCATGCTGACATACAATTCACATATATTTACATAAAAAAATAAACATAAAATGGAAATTCATAAAGTGAGAAATATCCTTGTCGGGGTCTGCTAGGTGGGGCTACTACACAAGACATTTCAAACGCTGTTGTTTGAAACCCCACCACTTCTCTTGTAGATAGCAGCCTCTTGTGAGTGGGTTCCATCTCCTGGATCTGTCTCTTAGTGAGAACTGGGTGGGGCATGGTCATTTTTTCTCCTCTTCCAGTGCTTGAGGTCATGGGGCTTCACACCCTCACCACCTGCACCCCTCAGCCAGTGCCCCAGGCTCTGGTTCTCTCACACATGTGTTTACAGTCTCACAGCGTCCCTCCCCTTGGTAAGTAATCCAAACTTTCCAAACTTCTCAGGTGGCCTCATGGGGATAAAAAAAGACAGACAAGAAACATAGGCTTTTAAGAGGAATTTCCCAGCAGCCACTACTATTTGTAAAATGCATCTCTGCCTGTGGCAGGGGGGTTGGAACTAGATGGTCTTTAAGGACTTTTCCTATGATTCTAAAACACTGAAATTTGCAGTCAGGCACACACTTTTCTCTTTTAAAGAATCATGCAGTTCTTAGGTTAGACAGGCATCCTGGCATTGTGTAACACTTCTTGTTCTCTCACTCCCTAGAGTGCAGTCCCTAATTGTAGCAGTGACAAGCCCGTCCCTTATGGGAGCAGAGCGTACCTCCCTGAGGATAGGGAAATCCAATCTGTGATCCCTTGTGACTTTTGCATGGGGAGCTGATTGTCAGGGGAAGGCTAGAGCTGGAAAGTCTCAAAGTCTCTGGCTTTCGATGGCTCTTTGAGAGACGGCTGTCTTTTTCATCTCAGCACCAGAAACTGAAACAGTGATCTAAGGGGAGTATTGCTGCTTGGGGCCTTTGTAGTTTCCCCTATATCTCAGTAAGGGTTCACTTGTAGTTGCAGGTTACAGCATAAGTGGGCTTTTTGTTGCTCCAAAGTTTTTCCTGAATTATTCCCCTACAAGTCCTGAATAAAGTATTTGGAAAAAAAAAAAACGACCTGGAATACTCAAAACTGCATTTCTTGTACAGGAAAAAAACCTGTCAGCTCCTGTACAAATCATACCGCAGGAAAGAGCATAGAATTTGTGCAGCATACAATTTGTATAGCAGCTTTGTATGAATGTGTTCAGCACTGCCTCAACTCCCTTATTTTGGATCTTAGGATGAGGACAGTGGGAATTCCGCCCTTGGGTTTGACCCTGAATCATGAAGAATGCTTTTCATGAGATACAGTGTTTTCACAGGCCACCTGGTGTAATGGCAAGAATGGTTATTCAAGGACATAATGAGTACTTGAGATCTAAGACACATAGCATGCACAGCAGCTGCTGCTCTCCTCTGTTTTCGAGCTTGGTAACTGTGAAAATACAACCTTCAAATAACACCCTCTTTACTCTGTAAAAGTTTAAGGATGCAGTGCCTAGGGAATAAGCCAGAGCCTCTTGTTTTAGGGCCTCTCAGCTGGAGCAGAGCAGGCACAGCCGTCTGGGAGGCTGCTCAGCATGTGCTGAGCTTTCCTCTGCCAAAGGAAAGGGGACCACAGCCCTGACAGAAGGTGAGGGAAGGCCCTAATTATATAATCATAAGTATGCATCCAAATGTGCCAAAATGGAGTTTTATGTTTCTTTGCTGCGTGGTGTGAGATCACCAGAAAGCAGGCATGCCTGGCTCAGTGAAGGCAAAACAACCTTGCTGGGAGGTGATTGCTGGCGTGATCCTCTGGTCAAGCACTCATCTTCTGCTCAGGGAGACATTTTTATTTTTGTCATGTTATGCATTAAGGTTTGGTTATCATTTAAATTAGTGAGGGCTATCCAGCCTTCGAAAGGAGAACTGCATCATGCGGCTCATCCTGCACATCTGAGCAGCCACCGAAAACCCAGTGGCAGAGCCTTAGCAGCCATGTTCATGTCAGCTAAAGTTGTCCACAGACCAGGTGCTACTGTCAAACTGTTGTGCTGTGCATCTCCACACTGACAAGAAAAGCCTCTCTGGGAAAAGGTAACCACATCAGGCTTTATATGTAATGATGTGGGTTTTTAAATTTGTTTTGTCTCCTGCAAAAAGTAATTGATATTACACATTGAATGTAGGATTTCAGTTACATGAGTAATGGGCTTGGGTAGTTATAGCAAAACATTTCTTTTGGGCATGCACAAGAAAATCAAATGAAATGCTAGAATATTAAGCACACCAGAGAAGGAAGAAAGGTCACCTTGATCTTCTTTCTCATTCAGTCAGAGTGTTAAGCTGGGCTAGAGTCAGGGTCATCCAGGTCCCTGGGGGCCCTGTCTTTCCTGCCAGGATAACCTCTATCACATCATCTGTCATGTTTGTATGGAAAGCTTAAATGCTGAGCTAGCAGATGCAAACTGGGATTAGGTCACTGTTTCGGGTGTCTTGCATTTTTCAGCTGTGTGTGTTCTTTACCCTGGTAAGTCAGAAAAGACTGACAGCAGTGTTATTCCCAGGTTTTTCTTGCCTAAATGACCCTGCTTGGTGGATTTGATTTAAGTTCATGAGTAACTCTTAGCTTAACTAAAAAGAAATCATCTGGTAATTTGATAATGATTCAAATCCTTTTTTTGCCTGATTACCCTGATAGTGCACACTGTGCCTATTCAGACAGTTTCCAGGGACCAGGGACATAATAATTGCATTTATACTTCTTGGATAAAAGTCATGGATACACTAACACTCTGTCATCTTGTATTTCTTTGAAAACACCATAGATATTCGAAAAGGACCACACTGTAGTCCTGTGGTGTGCTGTTCCTTACCTTTGAATGAGTGTAGTGTCGTGGTGTATCTTGAATTGTGGCTCACAGTCCCTGACATTTCAGTGCTCTGAAATCAATCTCAGCAGGCAGGAGAACGTGGCCGCCACCACTCTCACTGGCACCTCCATGCCCTGCATGGTCCTGCCTTCAGTTATCCCTCTCCCAGACTGTGACAGATGGAGCTGCTGCTGGGCCCTGGGCTCCTGCCAGGGGGGCTTCTCTGCAGATCAGTGGCATCCATGTCCAAACCTGTCACTGCCTGGATGGCCTTTCCAACCTGAGAAGCTCCTGGGAGTTCTTCCGGGAAGTCAGCCCAGGCTCGCACAGGCCGATTCCCTCACACACCGCTGTAGGAAATGGACTAGTGTATGACACAACAAGTAATGAAGTTGAGTTATCCTTTATTAATTGAGCAAATGTCTTCTCATGGTTGCTGCCTGTAGTTTTATATGTACAACATTATTTCCTACCGTAAATTCTGAATCAAGAAAATCCTGCTGGGTTTGGACTCTGCCAGGAAGAAGTAACTCCAAGTGATATTTGATAAATATCACTTTTTGTAGACCATGCTACATTTAGATAAATATTAATATTAAAGAAGACATGTATAATTACACCATTCAACTTTAAAGAATAATTTATTTTGGAAAACAAACTCCCAGAATGATGAGGATTTGCATTCTCTGCAAATAATAAAAGACAATGAACAGTAGAACAGAAGAACCCTTGGCTACAGTAAGATGTTGCAGTTATTGCACATCCATGTATCCTAGAATATAATCATACCATATCCACTTGAATATGTATTTTTATCTTTTAACTTACTGGATTTGATTCAAATTACTGACATACATTTCAGGTTATACAGGTTGATCAGTCAAGATTTTATGCTACAATTATTAAATCCGAGAAAAAGTGTGATCTCATGTACAACCTCTTTTCAAACTATCAAGGATTTTATTAAGCATCCTAAGAAACAGGAACTTCTACTCAGAAGAATTAATGTAAGCTCTGTTCACTTGCTTCATCTCAATTGTTGTTATGCTTCATGGATGATCTGCCTTCATTTCTTTGTATTTGTTTATACCTTTCTCAGTTTCCTGAATGAAAGCTATAATTATGGTGTTAACAATTCATATTTGAAGAAATAATTGGTTTAAACACAGTCTTTATTTTTTTATTTCATATATAGCTCTTTCTTTGTTACATAATATATAAATACCTAATATTTTAAGGTGTTGAATCCATATGAACTATATTACTAAATTTCTATACAGAGCTATGAGTCTAACAAACCAAGTAAGAGACAGAAGTATCATAAGGAAGGTGAAAACAAAACTTAAAAAGAATCAGTAAAATAATTTTTGTAAGCTTGTAAAATTGCAGATTCTTGAATTTTTTATAGAAGAATATTTTTGGGCTACAAAATTACTGGATTCTTTTATGAGTTCAGGTTACTTCATGATATTTTATGTGCTATTTGCTTACTGGCTTGCTGTGTCCTTTTGGCAAAATACCATTGCTAATATAGTGAAATACGCCAAGGGTTAAGACTCCTTAGCTTTTATACTGACTCTAAGGATACTCTGTTTGCCCTTTGTCTGGTTTGACCTTTCTTTCTGTTTTGTTTTATGGATGACTGAAAGATTTACAGCCAAAGAACTGGCTATGAGGAGCAATTATCATTTGCTATATATACTGCTTTCATAATTCAAGATTTCCTGGTTGCTGTGAAAATATGTTTCCAAAGCAGTGACATCTAGGATTTCATAAATAAAACACATAAATAAAATTTTAAATGAAGGAAATAGCTGTACAGCAGTTAAAGATGAAAGTAGTATTTCTTTGGGCAAAACAAATTTTAAAACTCTAATTACAAGGGTAAAAACTGTCACAATTCAAATCCTTGCAAAGGTAAGATGTTTTCCTTCCTTGAGTCTTTCTTTTCTGGCAGCTTCTGCTGAAGAATAATCTTCTATCTGACCTGACATTTTCTTCCTTATTTGAACTACGATTCCTAATCTCAGCATTTTTGTCTTTAAACAAAGAAATGGTTACCTGCAAGTGGATGAAAAGGGTTTTACTCATTCATTATTTATAAGCTTCTATTGTGGTTCTTTTTTTTAATTGGAAACTTTCAACTGGTGTTGGTTATTGCTGATATGTGATAAGGATAACTGAAAAGCTTCTCAGTCCTGTCTGACAAGGATATATTATGAAAGTTAAGATTGCATTAATTTGCTAAGGCTTTCTACATGATCCACAACATGAAATGTTTCTGTATTTATTCTGAAGGAAATTAGCTTTCCTGACACTTTAGTTTCATTCAGTATTGTAAAGGCATTTGAGACAGCATTTCCATTTATTTGGTAGATCGTTATTTCATGAAACAGCTTTCAAAATGAGTGAGACAGGGCAGGTTAGCAGAGATTTTGCAGGCAATTTGCACAGGATTTATTGAAATATGGAAAGTGTTCTCATGCTTGGTGTCAGGTTTCAGTCTCCAGCTTAAGTTTTTCACTGCTTCTGTTTGGCTGGTCTTCTTTCCTGTGACTTGCTCTCTGAATACTCTTGGCCACAGGATTGCTGTCGCTCAGTGCACCACATAATCTCTTCAGTAGCCTTCCCAGGAGGCAATAGAGGGAATGAGAAAGAAGACCTAAGACCTGCCAGTGACAAATGATTGCTAGGTGACTGGCTGTCTAGGTGACTGGATGTGTAAAGTGTTAAAGAAAAGCATTCACTCTTTAAAAGGGAGTGTGAGCAGCAGCTAAATTGGAGAGAGACAAGCCTCAGGACACCATAATGTAATATGTCAGAGCACCCTTCACTCTTTCTCTGGACTGAACCTATCAACGAGTTTCCAATAGCTTGCTAATGGTGAGCTTTAAGACAGGTCAGATGTGTCTTTGAAAGTGTGAGTACTTGTGCAGTGCCATGATTTTTGATTCAGGTTTAGGAGATCGATTTGAAATTTGAGATTAAAATTGGTTGTGCTTTAACCCCAGTCAGCAGCCAAGCCCCACAGAGCCACTTGGTCACTCTTCCACCAGCAGGACTGGGGAGAGAATTGGCAGGGTAAAAGCATAGAACTCAGGAGTTGATATAAAGACAGTTTAATAGGAAAAGCAGAAGCCATGCACAGAAGCAAAGCAAAACAAGGAATTCACTCACCACTTCCCATGGGCAGGCAGTTGCTCAGCTATTTCCAAGAGAGCATGGCCCCATCACACGTAGCATTTACTTGGGAAGACACATGCTGTTATTCCAAGTATCCCTCTTTTCTTCTTCCCCCACTTCATATCCTGAGCATGATGCCATATGGCCTGGGATATCCCTTTGGTCAGTTGAGGTCACCTGTCCCACCTGTGTCTCATCCCAGCCTCCCATTCACCTCCAGCCCCTTGCCAATGTGGCAGTATGAAAAGCAGAAAGGCCTTGACTCTGTGCAAGCTCTGCTCAGCAAGAACAAAAACATCTGTGTATTATCAACCCTGTGTCCAGCAGAAATCCAAAACATAGCCCTGTACTAGCCACTGTGAAGAAAATTAACTTTACCTCAGCTGAAACCACTAGAAAATCTTCCCAAATTTTAGAGTCATTCTCTTCTTCAAGTATTTCAGGTGCCTATGGACCATGCTTAGTTTCACCTGTTGGCAAACACTTTTCCAAAATTCTTCTGAGATCAGATGACTAAGTATTCCCTATAGCTGCCAGCAGCCCTGTTGAACTGTGAGGAATGAATAAGGAATAACGCTCACAAACTAAATGGTTCTGTTGTAGGACAAGGTTTAATAATATTGGTTCCTGAGATAGGCTGCTGTGTGCTGATTATGCAGCAAGATTTTCTAAAAGGCTAAGCATCTAATCATTCCCATTGAATTAGGACAGTTAAGCAAAAGAGGCATCTGGAAGACTGTGGGAGAAGGCATTGTTAAACCAATGTCACAGGAAGGTTTAGGGGAATGCAGTGATCATTTACTGTGTGGAGAAGCAGGAGAGACTATATAAAAATTTTTGAAAAACTTTTCAAGGAGGACTCATGGAGGCAGCACCTTTTGCAGGCATGATTTTTCAGAAGAAACGAAGACCTAGGTATTTTTTAGGCTTTCAGCTATATGTAATGTTATTTTTCTGCTACTTCTAACTCAAGCATAGCCTGTGTCCCCTAGATGAGAAACCTGTGTGACCCTTAGCTATCTGGAGAATAGTCCATGCTAAGTTCATGAAATTTACTTTAAAATTTATTTTGTATTTGCTGGAAGGTGAATACTCATCACTTGCTCATATTTCTCTTTGTAGTTTGCATGGAATTCTAAGTTTATAAAGAGCTGCAGTGACATAACAGTGTTCTTAGTAGTGTCAAGCTATGGTAAGCTACTATGAGCTTTGAAATCCTTAATCTTCATTTGGAGCCATGTGATTCGGGCACTGCAGTGATGTTAGGACAGACATGTAATTTGGCTTTGTGGTAGCATAGCCTTAGTTTTTACATGAATATATCCAAGCAGACATATAGGAGCTCATGAATGGATACACATATCAATACGCATATTTTTTAAACTTTTTAGAAAGCAGTGGTTTTTCAGAGGGGTTTTTATAAGCATAAATTGTACTGCTTATAGTGGTATAAACATTTTTACTTTTGGCTTAACTGCATCACCATGAGGGTTATTTGCAGTCAGATTGACATAACTGAGGGTGCAATTAGCTTTAGATACAGTGACATTGAAAACTAGAAAGCATTGTCTACTTAGAGGAAAATAAAGGAAATCCATCTGTCCCATCTCTTATGCATTTCAAGTGCATTTCTCTCATCCTTAAACACTGTCAGTAGAAACTGTCTTAATGAGGTGTGAATAAATACACTTATAAAAATATGGTGAAAATTGAAATTATGACATATAGTGAAAGGAACTGAAACTAAGCATAGTCTCATCTGGAAATTCTCTGTATAACCGGGTAACAGCCAAACTGTTATCATGATACTGCTGTTCATTTTGGTAAGTTTGTTTTATTCAGCTGATATCAGTTGCAGGATTTTTTTTTGCTTTTATTCAACAAAAACGTGTGGCTACCTGATATGCTCTTGAAAATCCTCTGTACTAACTTTGTGAAATGTGAGCTATTAATTAAGTGGTAGTGAGTCAGTTTGTGTGGAGTTGCTAAAGTGGGCTGTAAAATTCTGTAATAAAATGTACAGAGAAAAACATTTCAATATACCTTTAAGAGTATCTCATTCTTTGTGGGCAGAAGGCTTTCATCCCGGCCATATAAGTAATGTATTCTGTGACAATAAATTAACAACAAGAATTGTTTATAATTCCATGAGAATTATAGGCATAATTTACAGTCACTTTTTCTGGGCCAGTTTTGTCTGGATTAGTTAGTTTTTATACTTTTTTTGCCCCTCTGAGAAAGAACAGTTTCAGATTCAAGTTCTGAAATTTCTCCATTCCTGTCATGGTACTGACAAACATTAGCTCACAACCCCAGTATATTTTCCCTCATATTTTTCTTCTGCATTTTAATGTGAGCTTCAATACAATATCTCAATTATGATTATGGAAAGATCTA
This sequence comes from Phainopepla nitens, assembly GCA_013400175.1. NCBI lineage: Eukaryota > Metazoa > Chordata > Aves > Passeriformes > Bombycillidae > Phainopepla > Phainopepla nitens. The sequence goes on from VXBQ01013792.1 coordinate 353,693, forward strand.
GTTAAAAAGAATAGAAGCACTACAGAAAGAAGACAACATCATATTCTGAATATTCTGAATAGCATTTTGTTGGTGTGTTTCTTTGAAGGAGTTCTACTCTCTCCTGTCCTTTTGTTGTTGAACACTCAGAGGTTGTGACAGATATGAGCTACATTATACAAATACTATACTAATTTTAATAATTCAGAATTTCCAAAGGCAGCTGAAGGGAATGGCATACAGAAAAGTGATCCTGCAGTCCCATCCTCTTGCTGTATTGACCTGTGCAAGAGAGAAGAGAATCGCAGTCCTGTCTCTTTTCTTCCTTTAGTTAATATTTCGAAGTGGCTTTGTTGCTTGCAGCACTTGTGCTTGAGGATCTGAAAAACCAGCAGCTGTAGTTGTCCTTGCTGGAAGAACAAAAAACCTTTTTGTGTCTCCCCCTCAGCACCCCTGTAATCACACTACAAAATGGATGGTATATCCTTCCTCTCAATAAAAGTATGCTTTATTTCCCTCACAGACTAATTTCCACTGTTGTCACTACTTTAAGATATCAAATATCTTTATGGCTCTTCTTGACTTCAATAAAGTGTGGCCTGTCCTTATGAACTGTCCTTTCCTGCTGGTAAGGGACAAGGCATTGGTGAAACATGTGGTTTCCTGGTAGTAAATATTGGGGTTTTTCCCCCACATTATTTGGTTTCTGAGTCCAAAAATCTTGCTCTTCAGGCTGCTGTGGAAGCTTGTTTCTCTGAATACTGAGCTCTATTCCTATAAGGGCTGGCTCCTGGTTCCCAGACTAGCTAGTTATTGGACAGGCACATTCTCAATGTTACTTCAACAGTGAAGAAAACCGTGTAAGAATTTATAAATGCTGAGTATAAATGATGTCATCTATCATATGAAATAATCATAGAAAAACTTCCTTAAATGCAGTACTGTAATCAAACCAGATTTACACTGGGTTTTGTATGTGTTTCTCCACCTGTTATGTGCTTCCCACATCTCATCTACTCCTAGTAAACTCTCAATACAGAAGTAGTTGCAGAGTAATTACTTATTTTCCCTTCTATGCTCATCAGAGCTATGAGGGACTAGACCAGCACCAAGGTGTGTGTCATGCCCTTTTGCTGTCAGGAAACACTGTGGACTATCTGGTATCTAATACACCCACCATATATCAATGTGCATCCTGATGTTTTTCTCTCTTCTCTCCAGGTTGTGTTTTGATGTTTTAGAGCTACAGGTAACAGCTGTCATGCTGCAAATACAAATGGAAGTATATTGGTTCTGGTTTTAGGATTAACGATTTTAGCTTTTAGATGACTACTGGGAATATTTTATTGTTTAAGATTATCATGAATTGATTCATGATCATTCAATTGATATTTCTCAGTGAGTGTTCAGTCTGTGACAGAAATCATAAACTTATATTCACTTCTAAGAGTATGTGATGCCATGTGGATGGGCTTTGTGAGACTGCTGCTGGATACCAGGGGTTTTGCTTTTATTCCAAACTAGCCTTAGGTCCATCCAAGTGGATCATGGTCACGGGAAAGGCAAATAAGTCTTCAGAACTGCAAACTCCAGCTCTTCATGGGTGTGTAGTAAATGGTTAGGACCCTCTGCCAGATTTGCAGCCCAGTCTACAATTTGTAGACAATTTAAAAAATATAACAATATATATAACAATATAACAATAAAAATGGTGGTTTGTGTTAAGGAAACTTTTGCCTCCTGTGAGCTCTCAAATTAGTATTAGTCAGACTGTAGATTTTACTGAAATGGAGTTGGCTGCTCTATTCAGCAGAGCTGAACAGGCAAAATCACTTTGAGTGAGAAAGGAGAATAGGTTAATGTGGAGCTGTTGGGTGAAATACAGTCTTGCCAAATTTACCATCTAGCTCAAGATCATCAGCTCCCAAATCAGTGTCACAAATAGGGTCATGAGCTCGGAATTTAAATGTAAATTGGGTTGTGCATGCCCAGACAGAGAGGCCTGAAAGGAAATTTTTGTCTCTTCCAGCTCTTCCAAGAAATCCTTAGCCAATGAGCCTGTGGTTTGTAAATCTCATCAAAATGTAAAAGTTTTAGTGTAAAAATGATAATTCAGTAAGTGCCTGTACTTCTAAGTCGTACCAACAACTCAACAAAAATAGCAGAAAATAATTGACGCAGGTGTTATCAGAAGTGTGGGATAGATGCATGTCAGAGTTCCAGGTTCATTGGCCAAGGCAGCAAACAAATTCCTCTATCTGCATACTCTATTCTGTCAGGTACAAGAAGGCCATAGATGCGACGACAGTCCCAAAGTACCAGATGAGACTAACTGTACAATTTTAACTCAAGCCAGCATGTGCTTTAATTATATAACACAGTATGTTTTGCACTCAGGGTACTAATGAGTCGCTAGTTCCCAGTCAGAGTAAGAGATGTGATTCACAGCATATCTGCTAACTAGCCAGTCTGCTTCATACTGGCTGAGACCTTGACTGTCCTGGGAAATACTTCACAAAACATGACGTCCTGGTTGTTTAAATGGGAGGGGAAGGTGTGATTTAGCTGTGTTTGCTCTCCCAGTAAAAATGTCCCCTATAGTGCGAGCCAGTAAGAAACTGTGTGATCTTTAAGCTGGAGATGACCATGTCCAATTGAAGTTTCCTGATTATGTAAATGAATTCTTAAAAATGCTTTACATTTCTTTCAAGAACTAGAAATGTTTCTTTTAATGATGTTAGCTGTCTGGCATTCTGATTTAATTATTCATGCCCTATTCTTTCATATTTCTTTTCCTTTTGACATACTGTCAAAAAAGAAAAAATCAGTTAAATAATTGAGAGCATGTGAACTGCCATAAACAATCACTCTTGTTTGTTTCTCTGCAGAACAAAAGGAAGTAAAGGTGGGAGAATACAATGCTGTGGATGACAAATTGGTAATAATCAACAACAGCATCAGGTTCCAAGGTAGGAGACAAAACTGGAAAGAGGTACAGGAGTGACATGGATAGCTATATGTATTTTTTAAGACTGTGTGCTCTTAAAAACCAGTTTTGGGATTTTTAATATCAAATGCTGTGACACTGTAGAAAGTAAAAGAGAAAAATGCTTTAAAAAATTGAATTCTGAACAGAAAATTGCAGTGTTTTGATATTGTATACTTGGTTTTCATTCCAATGATGGGGCAAAATCAAATTTATATGTGTACACAACTGTTCTTTGATATTTCAAGAAGCAGGTTCTTCACCAATGAATAATGTTCTATTTCACCCCCATTTCCCACACCACCAGTTCTTCTCACCTGATGGATGCTCTCATGTTCTGTGTTTGCAGATACGAGAAGGAGGTAGTTGTTTTTCTTTGGGAGGTGTCTGTTAGGTAGTTAGGAAACAGGTTTTCAAAATACCAAGGCTGGCTTTATCATGGCCCATGGGAAACCGGGCCAGAGAGGGTTTTCAGACCAGCAGCACTCTGAAGGTCCACAGCAGACATATAGCATTTCTTGCTGTATCTTCCTGCCATTTTTTATCCCATGGTGCTCCAAATATAGTATTGGGACTTCCTCGGCCCTCAAGCAGCTGGAGTGCAGGCATACCTACAGTTTTAAGAGCCAGTGGTCACGGCAGCCAGGTGTGAGCTGAAATGAGTTTTAAGGGTGTCTCCTGTTGAATATAGGCATATATTCAACAGGTTATTTTTAAAGCTAATTTTTAAGATTTAATCTTAAGCTCTGCTATGGTGCAGTTCAGTGAGAGAGAGTGAAGTCAGCTTTGTGAGTTCTGTGTGGTTTTCCCCTGTGAGTGGTGAGGTGGATGAGTATTAAGCTGTTGTACTGTTGCACTCTACTACACCTTTCTCCAATGTCCCAACAGCCAAGGTTTGCATGAGCATGGGTGGAGTTTCACTGCAGTGATGTAATTCATGACCACTTGTCTGCCTGCTGGCGCTTTCCACCTTTCCTTTTGTTATTCCTTTCTGGACTTAAAGGAGCACATATACACAAACTTCTCACGTCTCAGGGGAATGAGGCTTTGGAAATGACAAGTGCAGAATCTGTCCCAATTGCCAAAGTCTGTGACCCAGCAGATTATTTCTGCCGCAGGGAGGAACTAATGATGTAGTTTAATACTGATTCAGTCCCATTAATTTCTAGAGAATATATGAAATATGAATCAAATTACAGGAGACAGCATTTGTTCATAACTTCTCACCTTTATGGACAGTATATGATGGGGAAAAGTCTCTGTACAGTCTTTTTTCAGCACAAGACTGCTAGATCTTCTGACCATGTCTGAAGGTGGTCTTCTACCCATAACCTGTCTTATGGTTGTCTTAAGATGCATTATGTGACTCACAGTGAATCTTTTCCTTTGGCTCATCTTAGCTTTTCATTGAGACAGCTGGATAGTCAATGTGGAGGACACTGACTTCCAGTCAGTATAAGAAGCCTAGTAACTTTAAGTATTTGAAATAGAGAGTAGTAAAAATGTTCCTGTTTAAACCACTGCATAAAATTCCACAGCAACAGAAAGCAACAGGATTGAATGGCCAGTGCACAAGCAAGAGAATAAATTTTGTAGACTCACTGTTTGTTTTTATTTAATAAGTATGAAACCATCAATATGCTCTGTAGAATGTAGAAACAGTAGGGTGAAGTTTTATTTTTAGTGTTAGCTCTTTTAAATCAGGCATGTGTCTTATTGGTTTTTTGGCTTGTTACTTGTCTAATTTTATTAATTGCCATGGACTGTAAATACATGCAATGCGGAGGAAAAGAGGAAAATCTCAGGTACTTTTCTCCAATATTAAATCAACAAATGTTCCCTTCACTGTCACTTTCTTGTAATCACCTAAAGGATTTTTTTTTCTGCAAAGCTGGGCATAAAGACCAAACGATAGCAAGTTTCCATAGTCTGAATCATTTTAACCTAACTCTTAAAGGTAAAGCTATTTTATTGTGCAAATCCTTGAATATTCTTTTAGGCAAGGCAGAAGACTGGATGTAAAATTTAGCCTTGGCAGCTGCTACTCACAGCTCTGCTTCTGTAGCCACACTGTGAAAGGAGCTTCTCAGCCCTGTGGCCCTTGCAGCCCCATTGGAGAGCTGATGCGAAAGGACAGGCTTGGGAACTGTTGGGCACACAAGTCTGTTTCTGAAGGAAGACAGTAATGCAAAAGGCCTTTTGCCAATCTTCTGCACCAAAGAAAAAATTAGTAAGCAGGTGAAATGGAGTGTAGGAAGTTGGGGATGCAGAGCTTTATTGCAGTTGTCAGAAAGTGATTCTCCTCATTAAACCGAGAAGCCTTTAATTAGTTGGAGCTGACTGTTGATGAAGTACACGGCTTTAAACGTAGTTTTTTACTTCAGACATTCAAATCCATACCTGCAAAGTGGATCTGTCCCTATAAAACTTTTGCTATCCATTTTTCCATATTGTTCTCTTCTGTAGAATCCTGAGGTCACCAACAACTCTCCCTTCCCTCCTCCCAGGGTTTCTCCCACTATGCCCACAGCCCAGGATGACATTTCAGCCCCAGGGCCATCAACCCCTGTTCCAGTGATGCTACACTAAGGCTGATCTCCAGACAGGCTGTTTGAATTTGCTCTGGCAATGACAGTGGGCACAGAAACAATGCTTTCTGTTTTCTTCTCATTGCTCTGTCAGTTGTTTCAGAAAAGCATAACCTCCTGGTAAAATTTACACTCAAAGTATGCATTTTAGTGTTTATTTACTTTAAAATTAGGCTAGTTAGCATGTATGGAGTTCTGCACTGGGGTTTGGTTGCGTCTGTTCTTCCAAAGGGGATATTTACCTGCTCCAGAAATGCAAATGTTCTTGTCAATCAATATGACTAACATATGTCTGTCAAAGTCAATGATTTGATCAACTACTGATGTGGTTCACAGTTGCTAAGTGTGCTAATTCAAGGTATAGTACTTAGGTGAAGCAAAGTTTCTTGCAGAAATTCTATATCTGGTTGAGCTTTAGCCTTTTTTTCTGTAATTCTAGGACTTGAGCCTCCGAAAGACAAAACAATTATACAAGAGGAGCTGCGCAAAATCTCCCTGCCTCTCTACAGCATCCTCTCTGCTCTCACAATCCTAGGAATGATAATGGCCAGTGCTTTCTTGTTTTTTAACATCAAAAACAGAAATCAGAAGTAAGACTTTCATGTTACTTTAATCACAAATTCTTTCATATTTAATGCTGTGTTTGTAGAACCAGTCATGTATACATATCTATCTATGTATATATGTAAGGAAAATATAAAACTGTGGAAAGGTGGTATTTTAGAACTATTTAATTGAAATCACTAGGTAATATATTCACATTGAAACAGACTGCATTTAAATTCTTGTATACTGTCTGGAAAGTGTAATTTTCTATTTTATGTTTGACTTTCTGCTAATAACATTAGCTCTAGCTAATTAATCCATCAGTAAAAGAGGAGGTCTTTTTACTAAGCATTCAAAAACCTGAAAGAGTGCTAAAAAAAAAAACAAAACAGGAAATACTGTGCATGCCTTTAGATTTCATGGAGTTGTAGTAGAGTTATCTCTTTGCCTGGTTACAAAAAGCTCTTCTTTATTGCTCTAGTAGCCTAGCAGTAATCTTTTCCTCTTTAATGCACTATCACCTTTTGTCCATAGACTAATAAAGATGTCCAGTCCCTACATGAACAACCTTATTATCCTTGGAGGGATGCTTTCTTATGCATCTATTTTTCTTTTTGGTCTTGATGGATCCTTTGTCTCTGAAAAGACATTTGAGACTCTTTGCACAGTAAGTAATTCCATATATTCTTGTTCAATTCTAGTTGAATTCAGTCTTACAGGAACTGTGAGAAATGCAAACAGAAAAGGTCTGTCATTGGATGTGTCATTCCATTAAATCACTGATTCTCGTAGTTCTTTTCTGGGATATTTTCTGGGACCAAATTCCAAAACATGGACAAAGCTTCATTATGATGGTGGTTGTTGTTGTTATTATTGTTATTGTTATTATTTATTATAGAAATCTTCAGATGCGATGGGATTTGACTTCAGACTGAAAGGGTAGATGTTTATTCTTGTTTTGAAATCACATTTAGAAAGACGCTTTGCTAAAGTTTGTGTCTGTAGTATGACAACTGTAATACCTGTAAAGCTGCTGCGTTTTCTTTATACGTTCCATATTTTAAACTACATGACTGCTGCTTGTCTAGATCTCTTTAGTTAGTCTCTTGGGCTGATTCTCCAAAGACGTCTACTACTATTTCCAGGATACACTATAAATTCTTGCAGGCCTGGATCCATATAGAATACATTCTAGTTAAACCAAAATTATCAAATTAAATATGTCCACCTAGAAACTTATCTTAATTGTTCGGTATAATATGCACTTTGACTTACAGAGGTCTTTTCAAAGAAAAGGATAGGGCAAGACCTTCACTGCAAGGATACTCCTTCCAGAAACAGTACAAAACAGCATTTAAATTTATCAAATATCTTCTCAAAAAATTCTAAGACTCTGCTCGACCTGTTGCCTAAAAATATTGCACTTACTCAGGAGTGACCTTCACTACCATTTTGATTCTTCTTCACATGTCTAGAAAGTAGCAGTTCACAGCACCTTTTGTTTTTAGGAGTCTGAATTTCTGGTATCATGACTGGCAAGGGAGGAATTTTACTTCGAGAGGATAATACAAAGCATGAAAGCTGGATACCTAAAGCTGGTTGATGCAAATACATCCCAATATGTCAACTGAAGCCCTCCATACTGACTAGAATTGTTATAGAAGTGAAACCACCATGTAATCTATTGAGTTAGACTGTTTCAAAACACTGGAGATTCCATAGCATATGCCAAGATGGACTAGAAGACATACTGTGGGTAAATGTACAGGATTGTCTGAGGAAAGTATTACCTTCCTTCTCTGGGCCTAGACACAGCTGGATTTCAGACACTTAACAGCAAAGGAAAGGCGAAGGAACATCCAGTCTTCCTACAGCTAAGGCTCTAATTCTCAATATAGCTAGTAGTAAGAGATGCCTTAAAGACTTGAAAAGGATGATCCTGTTAACCTCTCACAAACCAGTCTATAACTCTCTGAATACAATGGGGCCAATAGGAAGTGGAAGATGACATCATCCTTTTTTTATCCAGGAATTATGCCCTTTTTTGTGAAATAGCTTCTGATGGAACAGAAGTGTCATTAGGAATCCATTGTTGATGTCAATCCCCATTCTTTTCTCATCCTCCCTTGCAGAAGGATCTACTGGCATGGGAAGCAATTTTTAAGTCTTGATGTATGCTCAATCTTGAGGGGCTTGTATCCAGAGCTTCTGAATTCCCTACCAGGCTGCAGGGTATTATGTGACGGGCTACAACCCTCCCCTGGAAGCAGCCATGCACTGCTGAATAGAAGGAAAGGGGGAAACCAGAGGTGCCTATCAGCATCTAGCTGTTCTAGGAATCAGATTTCCAACCAAATGTAGCTGTATAAGACTAAATTTGAGTCCTTCTTTACATGTTAAACAGCTGTCTTAACTCTGAAAAATGAACCAATGTATAAAATCCTGTGCCTCTGAGCTAGAACATTTCTTCTATCTGTTTTTTTTTCTAATCTGCCTCTCAAAATGTATTTAATAGTCTCCTTTTCTAAATGCAACAAAATTTAACTGTGGGCTGCTTATTTTGTCTAGTTCTACATATATATACCTTTTATTCCAATTTGTACCTATAAAATTATGTTAGGTTTATTTGTCTGCCATAGAGGGATAGATCTTCACTTGAGTAAAACACTTACTTGATTTAGGTGACCAATAAAAGAAAGGGGTTGGGAAGAATGCTGTGTTCTAAAGCCAAACTTTGATCAAGAAATACCACTTCATGCCTTAAGCAGAGATTTTTGGTTTTTGTTTTTGTTTTTTGTTTTTTTTTTTTTTACAGTTAAATGCTGTATAAACAGAACAAAGTCTGAGATTTCTTTTCAGTTGTGGCTTTCCAGGTTTTCAGTCCGGTACAGATGCATTTCTGATTGTGTTTTCCTTTGCACGGCTACTGATGTATCTTATGAACCCCAGCTCTGTCAGCAATTAGTACTACAGTCATAGATGCAACCAATCCTTCAGTAGCCATAAGGAAGGTTTTTTCCAACATCCTGCTCATTAAAATTATTCTGTTAAAATTTTTCCTCCAATTATATTCTTTTAAATGGTATAGCTTATTCTTCTCTTAGATATCATCTCTACATGGCTACCATTCACTGTGGCAATGTACTTTCATTGTATCTAGAAAACTCTGAAGTAGTGCTGGGAAATTCATAAATATGGGAGGCAAACACACTTACCTGTTGAATAACTCCTCTCTCTCTCTCCTCTTCTCCTCAAAACATCCAACAAATGCTGGATGCAGAGTATACCTTTGGCTACATGTCACAAACATCCTGATTCCCATGTGGGCAATATGCTTAGTGGTTTCATAAGGTCTGCATACAGATACCAGTGCTTATAGGATCAGGCCAGGACAAATCTCTTTTCATCAACAATCTCCCTTGAAATGCATGATTTTGATTACTCATTCTATCCATGAGAGATTAGTTTAAAATTCCCATTTTATTTCAGACTGTGGCTTAATCTTTAAAAAAAACAAAAACAGTTACAATTGAGAATGATCATAAAAAGCCATTGAGACAAGTTGTCAGGGTGTAGCAACAGTATCTCGGACACAGAGAAGAGCCATATGTCAATGGAGGGAGATTTATTTTTTTTTTTTGGAAGGGAAGTAAAAGTTTTCGTTCAAGTTTTATAAGCACATGCAAAGCTGTCATTAGTGTTATCCCCTGTCTAAGCCAAGTAATCACCCTTGCTGTCTTCTGTATTTCAGAAGTCATGAGATGTCACCAGCAGTATAATGCGCAATAGCCAGCATACTTAATTGGATATATTATATATGGTCTCTGTTTAAGCTCTGACAATTTTTGGCAAACTTTTAGGACATCCTTAAAACTTCTATGTTTACTAAGATGTTCTTGCCACAGCAAGGGGATTGGAAATAGGTGGTCTTTAAGATATCTTACAATCTAGGCCATTCTATTATTCTGTCCTCACAAATTCAGGAAAAATGGTTTCCAAATTGTAGGTATTACAGTCTACTCTGATGGGTTTGTTTCCTCCAGCATGTTGTTTGTAGTGCTGTTTGAAAAGTGAACTGCTTTGCAACATCAGCTCTTTTTTTACCTTTCAACAGTTTATATCTATATGTGGCATATGCCTAATGCTGTAATATTCCAGGGACACTGACACATGACCCAAGATTACACCAGTATACCTGAAAGGTTCAAAGGATTTATTTGCTACCATTTTCCACTCTGTAAGGCACTGGATGTAGGAGGTGGTCTATAAGTCATTACGCTGAAATATAGAAACAAGTGTTAAATGTAGTTAAGAGTCAGCAAAGCACTTTAAACATATAGTAAAATAATTTGCTGAATAAGGGTATTGTATTAGTCTTTAAAATGGTAAAATGTGGGCTCTGTGACACAGTGATAGAGTGGATAATTCGCTCCCAAACACACTCATTTTTATCTTGGTATGCCCATTTTCTATGGAAAAATAATCAAGTATATTTAAACACATAACCATTCTGTGTTTTCAAAGTAAGAACTCATAATAGCAAATGTAGCATAATTTAGCTCCATGTCAGAATTAGAGATTAGATATCGTATTTTATAACTCCAATTATATGGAATTAAAATGATCCAGAGCAGTGAGTTCTGAGAAAGTGGTCAGTGTATTATTGAACCATTAGATCATGTCTTACTTAATAGCAACTTTATTGGTTGCACAGAAAAGAAAAAGCAATACAATATTTCATTACATCCATATGTATGCCAAAGTACAAAATGTTTCAGAGAGAGAGAGAATGAGAATGAATTATCTTTGTTTTTAATCTCAGAATCACCATGGTATCATAGCAAAAAAAAAAAAAAAAAAAAAGGAGAATTTAGAAGTAAGGGTGTGAAATGAGATGTGATGCCAACTGGAAAAATGCAAGCAAGTGGAAGTATATTTGAAAGCAGTCATTATATGGAAGAGAGACTCAAAATTAGCAATGCTAGTGACATATCCTATGAATAGCGTTTAAGGTGACATACTAAATAGAGGAACTTAAAATAGAGAGAATATTAGATAAGATCATAACGTTTAGACTTCTGTAATACATTCCACTGAGAATTTAATGATTTACATTTAAGATGAGTAATGTCTTCCCAAGTTGGAACTGCTATGGAATGAAAGACTACTATGGTCCTGAGGACGATCACAGTCTTCTCTGTTATGCGTCTTCCTCAAATAAGTAAATCTAATTATTAAGTTGAGGCTGAAAATGTTTCAAGTACTCCATGTTGCTCTCACTCATGGTTCCACAAAAAAAGGCCTAGTTCCTTAGGTAGTAGTAGAGTGAACTGCTCTTCTCCTCAGTCTTGGTAGTTCTGATGTGTAGCAGGACTTTCTCCTGGGGAGTGTGCTGCACTGGGTCATTGCAATGATTGGGAAGGAGAAAATTATCTATCTTGAATAATCGAATATGTGGTTCATGCTTTGATAAGAGATACCTATTCTGCAGATAGAAATTGCCTTTCAATATCCTTTACACTCCAAAGTGTTCTGCAAAGGTGTCACAAAATATAAGAGGATTTAGGTCTTTCAATTTACATAGTCACTAAAATGGAGCATGCTTTATCTTGTTCATCTCATTAGTTAGCATAGTTTATATGCTATGCCAAAGCCAGGCAGATGTTGTGTGATTTCAGGTGATCTCACTGAGCCTGGTCAGTGTTTTGGCTTGGATAAAGTACAAAAAAAAGGCACGAAAGTTTTTGCACACTGCAGTCTGTGCTCAGGCTCTTAGTTGGTGGCTCTCAGCCATGATGTGGGCACTTGGAAACACTCTTTGTACAGAAAGAAGAAACCAAACAGTAGAGTGGGACGGAGAGACAGAAAGAGAAGGAGAGAGTACAGACCACTGACAAAGTCCAGCTCACTACTACAGTGTGTGTGTGTGTGTGTGTGTGTGTGAATACCCAGAATTTGTGTTTTTCTCAGACAAACATCTTGAGGACATGTGCATTCATGGTAACAGTGGATGTTATAGACCTTATATCTTCTCAGAGGTGCATTTTAAAATGTGATCTTTAAATGTATCCAGATATTCAGATGCACTTAGCCTTTTCAACTAGTATTATTCTTAATTATAGGTCATGAACACTTCTGACTCTGTGCCTTGCAACAAAGTGAAATGCAGGGGTTTTTTTCTTTTTTACTGGTATGGGGTTTTTTTTAATATATTCTTATATCTGCCGTGCTGAGAGAACAGTTAGGAAAGGTAGAACTCCATGGTCCCCGTTTCACCCTTTCTAGGGAAACCCTGAACCTCTGGAAGGTGGGGATTGCAAGGTGATATAAGAGTAGAGAGACATGCTGAAAAACACATTAAACAGCGACTTATAGACTGTAGTGAGGAACAGACAGGAAAATGCAGTTGTGAGCTGTTATGGAATAGGTTCCTAGGGATGGAAGCAGGCTGCAGGATGGGGGGGATGGTGGGCAATTTGCTAAAACTCCAAAAGCTGGCTGAGTGCAGCTCTGAAAGGAGGGACTTGCCTCTAATAGAAAAGCAGGGAGAGGGAGAAGATGTATGAACCCTATGTCTTTTTATTTATTTCTGCTCTGTCTTCCCTTGTCACCGTGTTTTCTCTGTTTAACCAATTTTGAGGCAACAGACTGAAAGGAAAACATGTGGGCAGCACCGCCACTAAAGCTCTGGTTTTCTCTGTGGGCAAGAGGCACTTGGACTAGACCTTGTGCTACCAAATAGCACGTGGCCTTGATATTTGGATAGTAGATGATGATGGGGTCCTTATTCACTCCCTTTATGCTCATCAGGCATTCCCCAAAACTCAGGGTTTTGGTTTGTTTTGGTTTGTTGTGGGGTTATTTTTTTTTGGCGGGGGGAGAGGATGTCTTTAGACTTTATATTTGCCTAATTCTTTTGCTAAAATTGTTTAGTTTCGGCCAGGAATTTAAAAGAAAATACAACAGAGAGACATTCAACTTCTATTGAACTGCAAAAGGATTTAGACCTCTAATCTATTTCTTTGTTTCTGGAAACCAGAGCCTTTGTTTGTGGTTTTCATCTGGCCTTTTTAATTTTGTGTGTATTCTTCATTTTATTTCCTACTTAATTGTTTAGCTGTTAATTTTAATCTCCCTTTTCTGTATAATCACTTCCATAATTGTTCTCACTGTCATTCAGTCTGAGACTGATCTCACTCCTATTTAATTCAACAGCAGTTCTGTTACTGAGTTTAACATGAGCCTGATCAGCTTCTATTTTAGTAAATGACATTTTCTTGAGGGTAAAGAAAAAAGAGTACAGACAAAAGTTATAAGGCTGAATAGATCCTAGAAACAAAATTATGTCATATACTGAAGCAAATACACCACAACCTTGCCCAAGATTTATTAAGGTAATATTTTTAGAATGTTTTCCTCTCCTTCAGTAGAAACAGCAGACATTTTTTAAAGCCCCCTTATAGAAACAGGAGAAATGATAATATCTTTTGCACTACCCATAGACTAACTCTGAAAAATGATCTAAAGGGTATTAAGAAATCACTGCAGGAGATCTCACAGCATGGGATGAACCTCTGTATTTAATTTATGTGAAAACAGCAGGATTCAATTCTCTAACATTATTGCCACTTATGTTTTACAGGAATCTGTGCTGGTGCCACACAAATTCTAAAAAATGAGCTAAAAGTCATAAAGATTTGTCAATAATGTCTGATATAAATGAGAAAAGTATGATTCAAAGGGATGAACTCGTTCTTTGGGGTCTGCTTGTGCTCACACTGTCAATTTTGCCACCGTTAATAGAAGCAGAGCCATAACCCAGTGAAAACTTTCTGAGATTACACATTTTTGTTCATCATAATTATCCATTATGTCCCCAATTTTCCAAGAAAAATAGAAGGTGCTTAATGTCCAACTCCTGCACACTCCACAGAAATCAATGCAATTGTCCACTTAAAGACAATTGTGCTCTCCAGGGCTAAGTGCACAGCATGGTTTATTCTCACATTTGCTCTTTTTAAGTACCTAAATCTTGTACTGAGATGCCACCAAGCTGCTCAGCAGCAATGTTCAGCTGCAGCCTGACCCTGTGGGCACTGCAGCTTCTACCCAGAGTGTGTGTAGAACTGGCTCATTATTGATATTCCTTAAGTGAATCAATCCGAGTCTCAAAAACAAAGCTGGAGAGTCAAGTGTCAAGTCCTACAAAAGAAAGATTTGCAAGTTTTATTGAAAAAAAATTAACGTCTTGAGCTGGGAAAAAGTATGTTTGCAAGAATCTTAAACCTGAGTGATTCCTCTGCAGAAACATAATCTAAATGTTTTACTAACTGAAGGAGTTCTAAAAGAACCAAGCAGTTTGACCATCCCATTCAAATAACTGTTAGTTGAAACAAAAAAAGTCACCTGGAGAAGTGATAAGAAGTTTGACGCTTTTAACACAATGCATGAAGGTTCTTTGTGCTGATAGTTGGGTTTCTCTTAGTCTTTAATCCCATCTGCTTTTTTCGCTTGAGATTGGCAGACTGGATTAACGTAGAATTAACAAAGCTGCAACATGAAAAATCAGAGTGTGTAGTGTATTCAGGTCAGGTGGTAATATTTGTTTCTTTCAATTTAACAAAGCAGTAAAATGCATCACTTCCTTGATCAACTACATTTGAAATTGCTATTACTGTTTTCATGAACTCAAGTCCTTCCGAGGCATCCCTTGCTAGGTTGTAACTGTGTGGTCTTCTGAATGCATAGGCAGTGGTGGTCAAATAAAGGACAATAATGGAACTTCTTGAAAAATGAAAGTTTTAACTTTTCATGAATTCAGTTCTTTTTCCAAGATAACTTTATTTTAAAATTTTATATAGAATTGCAATTCTAATAAAATAAAATATTTAAAATTAATTCAAATAATATTGTTGTTTATCTGAAAGTTAGCAGCACTAAAATGTTGGGTTTATTTGTTATCTTCATTCTTAGAGTATATAAACAGAGATTTTTTTTTTTTCTTTATTCAGAGTGTTTCTGGCACTTTTACCACTTACTAATTTCCCCTTACTGACTCACTGTTCACAATAAGATGGCTTCTTTTATTAATAATGAGTGGTAACATCAGGTAACCTTTGTCTGTCACACAGATTTGTAATTAGTAACCACTTCACCATTCCCATAACAAGATGATGGGAGAGGTTCAGCTAGATTTCAAATAGCAGCAGATATAGACTAGCCACCTAAAACTCAAGGTTGAGAGGAAATAGGATTGAATTTAAAGCAAATTTACGTAAGATTATTAACCTATCCATTCTTATTATGTGGATGAAGAATTGTCTTCCTTGAAAAAATAAGAGGTGTTTAGCACCTTATGGATAGGTTAAAAGCAGAGGGGGTTTACTGCCAAAGGAAAATAAAAAGTTATGGTCTTATGAGATGTAAGGAACAGCTTGTTCACAGATACAGTGACTCTATAGCTGAAGCTTACAATATTTGTTTAAAGGTTAATATTTGACAAAGGTAGAGGGTTCTTTTTATTTTTAAATAAAAGTATCTGTTTTAAATAAAAGTTATCTGAAAAATATCTGTTTCAAGTCTGGAAAATTATCAGAAAGATCTCTTTCTTTGTGGAGATACTTTCAGTGTTTACGGTTTGTCAGTTGTGCTATCCACCAGATAAATTTTTTCTAGATTTTTTTTTTTAAATGATCACAGTTAATACACCTGCAAGAGCTTCTATCAAGTAATTTATAAAAAGCAAAAATTCCTTCATGGTGTTTTCAAAAACAGACCCTAAACCAAAATAGTGTAGTGTCTAAAAAGAAAACAGATATACGAAACTCCATTTTTCTATCTGTGTAGGAATATTTGATTGTTGTATACCAAATTATACCATTTCCTTTGACACTTGCATGTTGTCTTTGAACTACAGAAAAGAAAATATTTGTAGGACATATTCAAATAGTCAACACATCTTATTCAAATAAAAAAAAAAAAAAGGAACCAAGACGTATAAGCAGGTGATTGAAAGTATACCCTAAAATAAAGGCATCAAGAATTTTGTAATGACTTAACCATTTAAGAAAAAAAAAAAAAATCAGGTTTTGTGTCTGTTAGGAACAGATATTTGAATGAACGTTCTTATCTACTAAGAGATGTTTTCCTGCTTGTTTGGTGCCTAGTGAGGGAAGGGTGGTTTTCTTCAGATTCTGGCAAAACCCATCATTACAAACTTCCAACATAAGAGAATTACTGATGAATTGTATAACATCATGGTCAGGCTCTTTGATCACTGATATTTTTATCATGTTCTTTCAAATGAGTAGGATATGGAGGTATAATACATTTAAGAATATAAATGAGCAGATGTAAGAATTTCAGAGACTTTTGCTGTTTTCTAAATTTTTCATTTTGCCAGCTGCATTAATGAATTATAGCAGACAAATTTGAGGTCATTTTCTTCAAAATTAAAAATTTATTTTCATCTGAAACTTACTATCTCTGTCTTAGCAACAATGATCTCATTTTGACAAAATCCTGGTATATTTAAGCTAGAATGTTTCCAATACAGACAGTAGTTATGTTATTCTAACATGCACAATCCCAATCAGGAATGCATAAAATTTTTTGAATCAAACATCCTAGAAATAACATTTTTCTGAATATTGAGTTAGAAACATATTATAAGCATAATTGAATTTATTAGTATTCCCAAGAGACAATTACTGTTTCAGTGAGAACAAAACAGTCTTATTAGAGACACGAAAATACTATGTGTCTGTTTGCCAAATATACCACTAAACTGTACACAAAAGATCTGAATACTTATTAATAGCAGCAAAAGAATTGAATGCTAAGTATGGTTATTGATGTGAAGTCAAAAAAAATGTAACTGAGTAGTATGAACACAATGATATGAAATGTGTTTTTAAATCCCCCAGAGTTGATCTAACTGTGGTTTTACGCAAGCGTAATGCAGGATAGCGTTTAATCAGCAAAGAGTTGAAAAATATTGAAGTTAAAAATGATGCTTTGCTGGCCTAAATATCTATACCTTTTTTCTATTTTGTTTGTTTGTTTGTTTAGGGGTTTCTTTTTCAATATCACATTCAAGAATGTCACAAAGTGGCAAAACTCCTATAGTTTGAATCTAATCACAGTTGTTCTACCGGTTTTATTAATAGCAAGATCAACCAGCAATGAGTCAACTACATTCATGGTCATTATCAGCAATGCAAGAGATAAACCACAACATTAGATACCACTAAGTCATTAATATACACATACATATATCTAAACAGTCTATAAAGAATCACAACATTTTCTAATGTTAAGACTCATGGTGCTGTGTGTACTTTTCATAGAATCCTATAATGGCTTGGGTCAGAAGGTACCTTAAATATCATCTAGTTCCAATTCCACAGCCATCTGACCAGGTTGCTCAAAGCCAAATCCAACCTGGCCCTGAACACTTTCAGAGGTGAGACATCCACAACTCTGAGCAACCTGTTCTCATAGTGAGAAACCACTTTTCTCTTATTAATTCACCGTTTTGGACCACATGTGCCTTATTTATTTATTTTAAGGAACTGCAGTAATTTTATTGCTTTATCAATAGTTTTTGAATAAGTATATATTTTTTTTCTTTTCCTTGCCTTTGTACCTAGTCACTAAACATTATTAAAAATGAGAATTTGTTTTCCACATAAAATTTTGTGCAAAAAGATCATGCTTTGAATACAGAAATGGAAATTCTGGAAAAGTTTAGAAAGGCAAAAAATAGATAGCATGTGTTTATATATGAAACATTTAGATCATTCCTAAGGTTTAACTTGGATGTCAAGTTTTGAATCATACTGGAACACCTAGTTTCTCATCAATTTGCATATCCTGAAATTACAAATTCAAAATCCCAAACTCTCCAGAAGTTTGATGTGAAACTAGGCTGGTTTCTAATGAAAAGCATTTCCTTTAGGTTCTCTAAAGAATATTTCCCAAATGCTTCTTAGAACATCTAAATCAGTTTGGTTTTTTATGTCACAAAACAGATCTGCTGGCCAAGCATGGTCAACACGGCCAAGAGAAGGCTGGCTTTCCCTTTTTCTGGCTTTCCTTTCCCTGTATTTAGCCATTGTCTTTCCCCTCCCCCCCAGTTTTTTCATCTGCAGCTTAGAGTGCTTTGGGTTTTTTTACTTGTTTGTTCAATTTGGTGCAGTCTCCCTTTTATGGGCTGGTGTAGAAGCAGGATGAGGTTATTCCTCCTCCTCGTGATTTCTCAGGATCTCAGATTCAACTACTGGCTTCCAGCTCTGTGCTGTGCCTCTCGCATCATCTTCTACCTGCTATGCTTTGTTGTCTCTGATCCATCTTTGGAAAGAAAATGGC
Source organism: Phainopepla nitens (assembly GCA_013400175.1). Taxonomy (NCBI): domain Eukaryota; kingdom Metazoa; phylum Chordata; class Aves; order Passeriformes; family Bombycillidae; genus Phainopepla; species Phainopepla nitens. Next base: position 372,161 of record VXBQ01013792.1, read on the forward strand.
CTGCTCAGGGAAAAGAAAAAGCTTTCAAACAGCCAAACCTGCCTGGTATTGAAAACAGAAACTTCCAAGGAATTAGAGAGGGCTGTGCAGGGCTTACTGCAACTCTGAAGGTCACTGTCCTAGTTCAAACCACATCCGAAAGCGGGCCTGTGTACAAGATGCTATGGGCAGGGAAGGAAAAACTTTTTTAATCTATGCTCTGTCCTTCTTGGTCAATTAGAAGATTTTCTTTAAGAAGAAAAAGAAAAACAAAAAAAAAGAACTTACTCTCTTTTTTATGCTAAAGATATAAATTCTATTTTTGTTTTAAAATCTTCTGCTTTGTACGTGTCAAAGCTGTGGCCAGGTCAGGTCTTATTACACCATTGCTCTGTGCATGCTCATCACCTCCTTTTTCTTAGCCCACATTTGCAGGTATTTTCATTGACTCAGGTATTGTTCCTGAGGCTTGCCAACCAAAACTATGTTCCTGTTTCGCCATTTTCTCTCATAGGATGATATAAAATGTTGTTCTTATCTTTCCAGAATGCTCAAGATTTTCGCTGAGTGATGCATACCTCACATAGTACAATCTTTTCTTATTTATTCTGAATTACATCTCTATTTCTCTGTTAATTTCTGTTCAAAATGTTGCTGTTAATATTAGCTCCTTTAGCTCTGAGTGCTTTTTATAGTCTATCTCTTGAGTTTCTACGTGGTTCTTTCCTATATCTGCAAGGAGCACAGTTAAAAAAAAAATAGCAGAAGATTCTAAGAGATTTATAGGTTTATATGTGAAAGAGATAGTTAACATCCAGATTTGTTTTAGTTAGGGAGGGAATGGACAGATGAGTAAAAAAGCAAGTAAGCAATGAATGAGAAATTACTAACTATTAAGTTTTGTGAAGTTCTTCAGATTTTTTTTTCCTCGGGGTCTTGACAAAAAAGTTGTCTGAAATTATGATATCTAAGTAACTTTGTCTCTTTTTTATGTATATACATTTTTAGGTCCGAACATGGATTCTTACAGTGGGATACACAACTGCCTTTGGAGCAATGTTTGCAAAAACGTGGAGAGTCCATGCAATTTTCAAAAATGTAAAAATGAAGAAAAAGGTGAGGGGAAATAGACTCTTTCCTTGTTGCCCTGTTAATACAATTTTCTAATTGTTTTCATACCTTTCCTGGATGGCCATAGCCATGCTGACTGTTCATGCGTCACATCCAAAGATCCTGAATAGTTTGATATTAGTGCTTTTTGGTTACTTGTTTAGTCTCTGAGAGTTGGAGTCAAGCATCAGCCCTCCAGTCTTTATAATTAGAGGTGGACAGTGGAGTTGGCTGTAAAATGTCAAAGTGAATTTGGATCTCTGCTCTTAGTATGCTGCTCCAGCATCCAGAGGTCTCCTTCTGGTAGATTCATTTTATGAAATGTTTTCTGATTATGTCTGTCTGAGACATGAGTATTACCTGCGGATTTCTCACGGATTGGTAGGAGGAGACAAAAGAAAGTGCTGCTTATAGCTTCCTATTTCTAATTATCATTGAAATTGCATAAGTTTTCTCTAGGACTGATGAGAATTGAACCACAATAGTTGTCTCTGTCATTTTTGGTACAGCACATTTTCTGTAAAGGATTAGGCTCAGCTTAGGAATAGTGCAGTTCTTCAATATTTTTTTTCCCATTAAGCTTCTTTTCTTATATGAAGTACATTTTTATCAGGTTATTTTATTAAAAACTTGGAAATACAAGTTGTTGGTAAAACCATTAAGAGAAATGTGCATGAAACAGAAAAATAAAATTATTATTTTTATAGAGTGAGCAGAAGTGTCAAGTGCCATTCCTATGTGCATCTGAATAGTTTTATTCTGTAAATATAAATTTGGTTATATATAACCAAATTAAATAGAACAGTGTTCCAAAACCTTGTCAAATTCCTCTGTTTTCCCCTATGTGTGGTGATAAAAGAGTTCTATTGTTATTTTTTTTTTTTTGTTAGCACTATGTTATTTTTCCAAAATTGCAATATGTCAGGAGTCTGTCACATCCTTCCCTTAGAAGGAATGGACTTCAGATAGACAGGGAGAGAGTTAACTCAGTTTCTAAGAGGATTTATGTCTGAGGTTATTAAGGAATTACATGCTGTGTCTGGAACTGGATCTATTACTCTGGCACCACAACAACACAACCACCTAGTACTTGCCCCTCTTATTTGGTCATGTCAGGTTTGCTCTATTTCATTATCATTCATTGAATAAATAATGATGAGTAAATACAAAATATCTTAAAACTAACTAGAATTATAAAAAAATTTTGTACCAAAAAAATTTTGTACTGTGGGTGGAGTGAAATGGAAACTCCCCTTTTTGCACATATGCAAAGAGCCCACTGTAATATATAAGTTTATACTACCAGAGTCTTTTATATTTTTTTCTTTTTTTTTTTCCCAAGGATCTTACACTTCCTGTATTAAAGGTTTTTAACAAAGATGAGCCAGGATTTTACCTTCCTGAGAAATGAAATTTCACATTGCAAATATATTTTCACCTATATTAGTACAAATCTTTTTAAATTAGTGAAGTTACACAAGACACTACAGTCTAACACATAAAAGCATTTACTTCATAATCTTTATTATCCTCAGAATCTTATAATTTCTCAATACATACTATTTCAGGTAGGAGTGAACAAGTACTGCAATGGACTGTCACTGAGCTTTTGCTTCCTTTTTTTTTAAACATTACATTTTAGATCTGCAAGTTGCTACTCAATATTAAATTTCACTGCTAATTAAAAATAATCCTCAAATTCTTTATTGTCCCTGTTTTTCAAGAGGCTCATCACCAACTGCAAATTGAAATTGATTATGCATAGCTGGATGTTAAAAATTATTTAAGATGCTTAAGAAGACACTAGCCAGTATAAGGGAAATAAACTTTCAGACATCTGGATGATGACCAATGAGCTGCTTTGCTCTGAGTGATACTGGAAAAATAAAGGCTGTTAGGCCACCTTCTTCATTAATTCTGGAAATAAGTCAATTCGACATTTTGTTCTGTAAACTTTAAAGAATTCTTTATTTAGATATCTCATGCCAAATCACAAGCACGAATCATGAAGTACAACAGTTTTCTTTATGTAAAACAAATCAAGTGTCCATGATAAGTGTTTACTAGTCATATACTTTCTGTCTTTGATTTGCCAGGATAGATAAAAGTGTTTTGAGGAGATGACTGAAAAACATAGCATTCTTTACTTATGTCTGGCAAGAATGATATTTCCATTTTCTGTGGATGTAATTTACAGCAAAAGTATTTTCTTTCTATGGATGCACAGAAAATAGAAATTATTGCAAACAATATCTAAACTGACATCTAAATGGACAAAGGTAGTGCTACATGATAAAAAGCACATTAATGTTTTCTGAATTAGTTGGGCCATGACAGAGCAGACTGGCATTACAGTCAGAGAAGTACAAAGTTCCAAAATTGTTTAAGTACTATGGATCCTATTCATTTGTGATCAGTTACTACCTGTATATGACAGTAAAATCTGTATGAGCTTTAGGTGTACCACGTTTGCCTGTCATCCTCAGTGTTTTCATCAGCTAAATGTTTGCCAACAGTGAAATTTCTTTACAGAGCGAAAGAATCTGTGTAGCTTCTGAAAATACTGGTTAATTAATTTCTTGAAAGTGGGTGTTAAGTAAGGGAGAGAATATGATAAGTAAATCTGTTTATCTTCATCAGATAGGGCAAGCTGGCTTCTGTATATTTATTGTACACTTTGGTGTTCAATGTGGCTTTTTGAAGAGATTAGTGGATATCTGTCTCAATGTGAGAAAATATATAGAATTTTAAATATTAATAATAAGACACTCCATATTACTGCAGTGGAAAGTGGAACTTAATGAGCTAGAGTGCCTTGAATTAGTTGAAGATTCTCGTTAACTGCTGTTTATAAAGCTTTAAAAAGTCTATTTTATTTTTACCCTTTTGTATACCCACTCCTCTGTTACCCGAAATTAATAAAAAATAAAATTCAGAATACACTTATTCTGCTATCTGACTGCTAAGGACAAATTTTGCAAAATTCCCAGACCTCTGTTACCATCTTTGATCTTGCTAAGGCTCAAAGGAAGGGAATTAAAAATGCATTAGTTTTAGCTGGAAACAGAGGGGTACAAGGGGATCAATTTTTATCAAATGGAAATTACAAAATCAGTAGGGGGAAATAAATTATTTTGAGTTTTGAAGAGGTTAGCAGAGATAATGGAAAGTGGAATAGAATTAGTATTAAAAATAACTGCAACAGTTATAACTGAGGTGCAATTCTGTTTTCGTACACCTCCTTTCTGTTGTTTTTGTTGCAGAATATCTTCTGCTTAGAGAGAGGTGGGGATTGGCTTTTTGTTTCCCTTGGCAGCAGGAGGGCTGGCAGTGGATAAGAAGAGAGAGAGGAGAATATAAGCGGCAGGGGAGCATGTGGTGTCCTGGGGAAGCTTTAGCTAGCTGAACCGTTTACAGAATCCAGCCCTTCTGGTAAATTTAGAAGGATGAGAAGCTGTCTTTTTTGATGGGATCTGCACTATCTTGGGTTTCCAGGGGTGTTGAAGCAGTCCTGCACAGTGACTGCTCCTGCACAACTCCTGCATGCCAAATAAAGCCCATGCACTTTTGATAAATACCAGAATAGTAAGAAATTCAAAGCAGTGGTATTTAAAGCCTCCATAAATTTTATAAATTCTGTTCCTACAAAGGCAAGCATTTGGCCATTTGTAGATGGCTACACTAAAGCATGAGAATGATCTAGGTGACAATGTTGCCTTGTTGCATTTGTTGTATTTGAAAGTACAATACATCTCCATTGATGCTGCCATGATAAGCTTGTCTTACCCATAACACAGCACACTCTTGCTTTGTGTGTTTGGACTTAATTCTTCAACTATGGCATCAGAGAAGAGATGTTTTATCTTCAATTTACACTCAAAATATTATCATCGTACTGAGTTATTACTACCACTGTAGACTTCTGGTGGCATATGTCTTTACATAGACAAAGTTGTTACAAGATAAATACAGAATATAATGACAAAAGGGATGTAGATAAGCCTCTTTTTGAGGCTTTTGCTGCTATAGTTTTGCCAACATTATTCTACTCCTTCATGATAATTCATAAGCTTTTTTCTGTATCGATAATATCCCCAGGTGAGAAAGCTACAACCAGTCACAGCAGACAAAAATGATTTATCAGTCTAACCCGACTTAGCTATGCCTGTCAGGCTGCCATCTGGCAAACTTATTGTCATCCATTTCACCTACTAGGTCCTTATAAGAGTAGTGAAGAGAGCTGAGATCTCCATGCCTTTCAAAGATGGGTAGGAGATTGTACAAATTATTGTACAGTTATTATTGTACAGTTTTTGGCAGTAGGATGGGGAAGGGAGGCTGGCCGTGCAAGGGAACTTCAGGGCCAAGAGATTGGGAGCAGAAAAGAGACTGAAAGGAGAAATCAGGTTTGCTGCTAATGACTTCAAAAGAGAAACCTGTCCAGATTAAAAAAGGGAAAAAAAAAAAAGGAAAATCTTGGGATTATATACTGGGAGAAGATATTGAAGAGGAAGACTGAATTTGGATTAAAATTCTCTTTGAAACTAAGTTTCAAACACAGCAAAGGCAGGAAGGTCTGTAAGAAATGATCAGGAAAGCCTAGTATGATGGAATGCAGAGCCTGAGTATGGTATTTAAGTGGCAAACTGTAACTGAAGGACTAGGTCTGGTTTAAAATTAGATTAAGATTGAAATTTAGAGGCAGAATGGGAGGCCTGAAAAGTAGGGATGTAGTCTAGAAAAGGAAAGCAGGAATGAGAATGGAGAAAGAGGCAAGAAAAAACTTGAAATTAGGACTGGCCAAAATGATTGCACAAGAAGTGTGGGCAAAGCATAAAATCTGAGCACAGGACTTCGGAATTGTACTGTTCTTTTTTCTATTACTATGTATCTATAAAACCTACAGGCAAAATATGTGCCTTGTCTTCCTGTTAGGCAGTTGTACAGATCCTGATAGCTACTAGTGACTCTTTTAGCTCAAGCTGATGAGGTGTGCAAAGATGTAAAGGCTCCTCTTGCTGATGCATGCAGCTCTCTCTATAATTGAATCTTCTTTCCATTTTCTTTGTGAAGAATGGGCTCATGAAAATGTTAAAAGTTTTACGTTGAGGCTAAAAAGTCAATAATTGAAAAACTGCAGCTTGCTAGGATCTCTAGAACATACACTTCTTCCCCTGTGTGGATTATTAGGACACCAGTGGAGCCTTAGCTTCCTACAGGATGCCACTGTCACGGAGCAAATGTAGTGAGACTACTCTGGGCATGGAATAGGACTGTGCAGTAAAAGAGACAGTTTTATGTTATAATCTTTTTCACTTAAACCAGAAAATATGCATAATGAAAAAGGCAGTAGGAGTTGTGAGAAAGGTGGTTTCATGTATAAGACAGTTAAGTGCCAAAGGAAGAAAAATAACTACTTTCCAGAATTATTTGTTATGCTGTAGAAATCTTTCTGAGTATATTTTTCAGAAATTATTCTTGTTTCTTTGTTTCTAAGAAGCAAATCTATTACCTGAGTGAAGCAGTGCAGGAATTCTCAGACATGTAAGGTCATTGCCTTCACACTCCATTTAGCAACACAAATATGACCACCCGACCTCCATAACTTGTCATTTAATGGTTCAAAAACAGGTGTATAGAAAACTGGGAGGTGTGAGAAACCATCCAGGCTCTTTCTGGGCATTAGGGCACATGGGCTGCTCTGAGCAGTGCCCAATCCTCATCCCCCTGGGTCGAGGTGGGCAGCAGCTGGCTGTGTGCTCCTACCCTGCATGGTGCCAGCTGCTGGGAAGCTGCCAGGTCCTGTGATTGCACAGTGTCCCTGGAAGGGGGTGGGAAATAGAGAAAACAAAGCAGCCGGAGGCCACACAGCTATGAGTTTATGTGCTGCTGCCTTCTCTTCTCAGATTGTGTCTATTGACTCCTATCCCCATCCCTCACTTGAAAACCTCTGTGAGAAAGTTCATAGAATGAGTGTCATCTCGATCTATAAATTTTCCGTAAGTTTTTCAAGCCACTTAAGGAATTTAGAATTTATTACAATCTATATTATTCCTCACTAAAGTCCTGAAGAGGTTTAAAAGAAGTTACCCATTATCTTAATCTTTTAAAAATAGATGAAGCAAAGCTCTCCAGATTAAGTTGACAGTGGGTTTAGGTGAGAACCTCACAGGCCACATCTCATTTATTCACTTAAATCCTATGTAGACATAGTTCTGAATTAACATAAATGTAGTTTGTGATATCTAATCAGTTCTTTCTGTAAATTCTGTTATGAAATATTTTTCCAGGTCAGTTTTCAGACTGTAAATGTTTAAATTTTTCCATGTTTTTTTTTTTTTTTTAAATCTCGCTAGAGCTTTTTGTGTATATGACAAAAAATTATATGATGGATTTCCCCTAGGATACACTTGTATTCTGCTAAATATATATGAGACATCATAAGTCTGGAGAAGAGATGTGTCAAGATCCAAAAATTTGCTTTGGGTAACCATACCAACAGTACAACAATCTATTAGGGACCATCTGCTGAAAATGAACCAGCATATGGATACATAAAGAAATGTTCACTGTTATTGTTCAGTCTTTGAGAGTAAGAAAGAAGACAGTTTGAAATTTGCTTATGTTCAGGATTTTTTTTTGTTATGAATATTTACTACTGGACCAAGTAATCTCTGATACTTACAGGGCAGTGTAAATTATTCAGGTATGGCTTATGCTTTATTAATATACAGATACAGTACTGCCTAAAGTGATATAAGTGGTAACCAAATTGTTTTGATTTTTTTCCCCTAAATAGCTACAACTATAAATTTTAAGTCCAAAGCTTTAAAAATAGTCAGTATAATCTTGAAATCCAAACTTAGATGAAAATTAAGCATACTGGTTTTCATAAGAGCTGATCAGCCAAAATGCCAACCAAGGAACAACAGGAATCATATTTCTAAAATTTACATTCATATAAATATGGAATGTGGAGCTAATTCTCAAGCTCATGTCACAGAAAGAAGCTGAGCTAATGAACTGTACATCTAGGAGAAAAATCTGCTTTTGAAGTAATTTATGTATGGAAATTTCTGCATGGTACAGCTTGATAAGGGTAAACCTCAGCAGTGACAAAAACAACGAAAACTCTATGTGAAATGTAAGTGCTCATAAATGGTGCTACAACCATAATTTCTATGTATTATGAGACTATTGGATGACAGAGAAATAAAGAACATGTCGCTATACAGTATGAGGCAATTTATTCCTGAATAGCCTGAAATTGGATTGTAAATGTAATCAAGTGCATTGATGTTCCCAGCTATTTGGTAACGATGAAGTATGCTTTCCCAGAGAATTTTTCATTAAGGAAAATATTAAATCTAGGTATTTTAATGTTATGTCAAACAAAATCAGAATATTTCTTCCTGAACATTCAAATCCTTCATGCACTTTTTTTTTTTTTCCCTGAAAATTTGGGTTCCTTTCAACACCAAAGATGAGAATTCACACCTCTCTTAGAAAGTCCTTTACATTTATGGCCTATGTGATCTTGGGCTCAACAAGTGCATTTCTCTCAAAGGTGAATTTGACCTGCTGTGTTGGTGGCATATGCAGGTTTCTCAGGGCAGCACATCTTGCTTTACTTATGGTTGTGAGCAGAAGTTACCACCATGTTGAGGCTTTTTTCTAAGACTGTTCTCCAGGACACCAGCAAGAATGGTTGGTTCTAATGCTATTCAGTTGGATTTCTCAATGCCATTTTTAGACTAACATGTTTTTTATTTTTGTCCTTTCAAAAGAGTTTAGTGAAAAATAGTCATTTTATATAATTCTGTGTGCTCGTTATGGTTGGATTAGCAATGTTAGTAAAACAATCACCTCTCCAATTCTCTAGTGGATTGTAGTCATAACTGAGGCTCAGGCTTTCAAAAACAAGGATTTTTAAAACTTTTGTTAGCCCATCACTTAATTTCTCGCCATCTCTAACCTCTGGAAATTTTCTATCTCCTGCTTCCTCTAGGGAGCATCACCACTAGAATATTACCACTTTTTTTTATATGAGTTGGAAAAGAGGAAAGGTGTCTTCTAATCAATAACTTCTCCTGGCAGCAGGGCAAGAGTCAACACATCCACATTTGTAATAGCATTCTTGGGACAGTGAGTCTGCACAATGATGCAATTATCTTAAACAGGAGTCACCAAAGACACGTTTTAGAAAAATGTGCTTTAGCAGGCTAGTGACTGTAGTTATTTAATTCTCAAAGTCAAGTGTTTTGATCATCCAGTTGTCCATTATTGTCAGGAGTACCATGCACTACACTACCCTGAAAGGTAGTCACCAAGTTCTTAGACTGTAGGTGTCACAGTAGATCCTCAGAGAAAACAGAATTTTATTTTTTTTAATTTTTAAGTAGATATACAAATCTTCCATCAAACCAGTCAAATTACCTCTAAGAGAATAAAACTTGACTTTTTACTCCTGGTGACTTACTGGTCAAAATCCTTAGTACTACAACACACGTTTCTTAAAATGTTGGCATTCACTCATTAAAACTAATGTAATTGCAGCTTGAGGCATTGCCAATACTAATCATAAAATCTATTATAGGAAGTACTCATAATAGCTGTTGAAAAAAACATTGTGGAGTTATTGGGAACAATGCATAATGTGTTTTCAATGGTCCTTTTTTCTCATTCCATTACACAATAGAAATTAGGAATGCATTACAGTAAAGTTCTCTAAAATATTAATGGCTTTAATAACACTAAGATAGAATCTCCCTCAGCCCACATAGGTACAGTTCACCAACCCACCACAGAATTTGCATCCCCAACCTCCTGGCACCATCCCACTTGTGCCGACCCACTTAATGTAGGGGAACAAGCCAAAGGTGTCTATGAACCATACTGAGAGAAATGAAAGGTTAGTTTATGCAGTGCAGAGAGTATCCTGAAGGCAAATTCACGAGTGGTCTTATGGTCTCTTTTGCAAGCTCACAGACTTTACATTTATTTTCCCTGCAAACTCTATTTTCTTTCTTTCCCCTCCAGTTCAGAGGGAGGACTCTAATCAGCAGGATTTCTGTATGGATCAGGGAGAAGGATATTTGGTTGCAGATTTCTGAGGACTTTTCTAATTGATGTCAGCCATATTAATTAAATTGAGTATAGTCAAGGAAGCTTCACAGAGGGATCCTTTAAAGAGGATTTGTCTCTACAGATCCCAGGAGTCTGGGGAAGAGACCACTGAAAAAAAAAAAAGTTAATTAATAAAATTAAGTGTTTATTCAGCTAGTGCCAGAAGGCAAGGGACTACTCTGTCTAGCTGGACTAGACAGGGTTGATCTACATAAGAGAAACCAGAATTGCCTTCTTAAACAAAAAATGATCTTATATTTTAAATGAAAAAGAAATATATATATATTTATATCAAAACCTATGAATAAATGCAAAAGCACTCCAAGCCTTTCTATGATTTTATTACTTCAATTAAAAACCCAATAAACAAACAAACAAACCATGAAGACTTAGTTAATATAGCTTTAAATTTAAAGATATTTTATTCTGATAAAGGGAGGTGACCTGGTAACTAGGAAACTAACTCTGAAGAAAAGACAGGAGTAAATTAACTCTTCAGTCATGCTGGAAAGCTGTTTGTGGAAATCAGAGAGTACAAAATTAATGTTGCATCCTGGAGAAAAGGGTAAGTCTTCGTATGTAAGACTTTTCATGGTTTAGAACGGAGTTTAGCTTTATGGTCTATGTCAAAAACATTTTCAGAGTTGGTTTCTAGTAAGATAAGAAGTAACCGAAAATTTCCCCTAGCTGTAACTATAAAAAACAAACCTCATGCTTAATTACTGTTGATTGCCAAATTGCCAGGTGATCCCACAAGCTGGTGGGTAGTAGGGTCCTCCAGGACGCAACGGATAAGATTTAGAAAGCAAATGAAAAAAAGCCCAACAAAAGGTGCAAAGGTAACCAAATGGACAGTTGAAGTTACTGTGGCAGGCGGTACAGCCTGTGGTGGCTCTAGAAAATCCTTAAGAGTTTCCATGAGCAGAAACTTTATCCCAGAGCTTTAGACAGATTTTACATCTCCTGTATATCTTTATATGAGATGGCAAGGTCTATGGAGAGTAAGGACTTTGAACTGTCTTGGTCACAAGTTTTCAGGACTGTTTTGACTACTAGCTTTTGTTCTGAGTGAATTTGTTTTGAGGACAGATTGCTTCATATCCAGATATGTAGTCCAGACTTGTGGCAATGGCATTTATAACACAATGCAGATCTGCCAGGATGAGACAGATTTACCTATCCAATCACAGATGGTAGAAAATATGACTCACAGATGCTGCTGTGTGAGAGCTTGGCTTCAACAAGGATTCAGGAGCACTTGCAAAAATGGATTTTATTAGCTACTATGTATTTTTCCAAAGGCTGATTTACTGTTTACTAGAAGGGAAACAAAAAGGGAAAAAATGAGAACCTTTCTCTTAAAAATAATTTACATTTTTTGACTGTGAGGAGCCTCAGGAGCTCATGACTTTCTTTTGTCTGACAGAGAATTTTTTGGATTTGCAAGATCTGAGTCAAGACTCCTTCAGTGCATCTGGTGTTTCCCAAGGAATGAATGTACTGAACTTAAGAAGTTCTAGTTGGTGGGAGTGATGGCTGGGGAGAGGGAAAGCTGGGCTTCCTGCGGGTGGAAGCGAGAGAGCAGCAAGCCTTTTGGAAGTGCTGTTCGTGACATACCAGTGGCATTTCTCGGGGCAAATCTCTTTTAGGACAAGCTACTAATGACTGGCAGAAGGGAAAAATAATTGAACCTCGGTGTTTTGTTCTGAAAGCCAGCATTCTGGTGGAGAGTTCTGCTTCAGAGCACTATTGCAGCAGTGGTTTTGCCAAGGACAGACCAGAGCTGTGCTGGATGTGGGAGGCAGGCCCGGGTGCCCTGCGCTCAGCCCTCTCACCCTGCAGCAGCACCCATACCGCTGTGCTTTACAGAGCTCAGCACGGTAGTGTAGGTCACTTAGGTTATCTTGTGGGCTTTCTTTGCTTGCCTTCCTCCTGCCTGTCTGGCAGAAGTAAGGGATGAATAATACCTGCTGCCAGTGACAGCTGCTGTTGTACAACTCCCCTTCTGTCCAGAAAAGGGCAGAGTAATGCAGGAAAAATTCTTCCAAGAGGTATCCAAGGAAGAGCTCTGCTGTTTGCTGTATCTCTACTTTTATTTTTTTCTAATAACTGCCTGTCCAAAAAGAGGTTACCAAACTTACAAGTGAACTAAAATACTGATCTGCAACAGTGCAAGGTCAGGTGTGAATGAAAGATGTACAAGGGCAAAGAGAAGTAAGGTGATCGCATGAGCAACATGATCATGAGTAGGAAGTTATTTCTTTTGATTCTGTGAGTGGATTATTACTGCTTTTAATTTAATAATATCCTTTCACACTTTTGCTTCTGGCATTGCTGTATCAGTTTGATTAATATTACCAGGGCTTGGTAAATCTGAATTTAATGCAACCTTACTTTCAATATGAAGATAGTCCCTACAAATATGGAAGACATTATGCTGCTTATCTATCCTAGGTAAAATGTGTACTACTTTCATTAGAAAGATAAGATATTTCAGGGTTTTTTTTTCAAAGAACCTTTTTAGCTTAGGAAAGCAGAAGGAGACAATTCTGGCAAGATGCTTTCACATAGCTTTTAGTTTGTCAAATGCATATTTTTACCTGAAGTTAATTGTCTTCACCTCCTCTTGGGGAGTGAGGAAGTGAGGATCATGTTTTAGAACACTAATTTTTCTGACCCTAAATCTTACCCAGGATAGGTGGGATGAATTGTCTTTTAAAGGCTTTTGTCCCTACCCACTGGCTACTGAGAAAGTCTAAACTCATAATAGTTCAACAGCCAACTTTGGTAAAATGAACTGCATCACTTAAAAAGCAAGACCAATTAAAATATGCCAATAAAATAAATTCCCTAGACATTTAAGAGGGAGAAAAAGAAATTTGAGTTAAAGTGTCAACATTTAATCTAAATCCAAATTCTCTATGGACTTGACTCCCCAGTGTTTTTTCTTCCATGTCTCCACTCATACTAGGAGTAGTACTAGGAATGTTTCACCCAAGGCCTGTTTGCAGGCATTAGAAAAGAGATTAAAAAACCCATGGGCTGTTTTAACAAAGGCTAACCTGCTCCTTTTCAGCTTTGATTGCCACTTGATAAACAGCTAAAAGGTCAGACATAATTCTATTTTCCCAAAGACAGGGGACCAAGCTGTGTCTGAGAATCTTTGCTTAACACCTGCTTTCATTTTAGCTTAATGAAGAAATACATTTCAATAGTCTTCCTTCCCCCACACAACCCAACAAGGCACCTTTTCTTTGCAAAGTTCTCCTTGCCAAATCATCCAGCAGCAAGATATATCACCATGAAAGCTGCACCTTCCCCCTTCACCTGCCCTCTCCAGACCTGCCTGAGCTGTCTCTACTGAGATGGGTGCACTGCTTCACTGCTGCTGCGGAAGAGAGGTGGAAAGCATCACTTTCCAGTCCTTTAAGGCAATGGTAGCTACATGGATTTACTAAACTTGTTTCAGGAAATTAAAATAATGCATCGAGTTTTTAACTCATTCTGATTTCTAGCCTTTATTTTACTCTTAGTTTATTCCAAATTATCTATAAAATAAACCAGCAGATTAACAAAAAGCGGTGCACAATGTTGCCAAAACGTCTTTCAAACTAGAAAATGTATCCCACCAAGCGATATGAAAACCAGATTTACTAAAGTTCTTGCATTATTTCAAATTTTTGCCATTTTTATCATTTCCTTCAGCCTGATAAGAATGTAATGCAAATACAATTTATTCTATGCAGGAATACTAACCTTGCCTCTATTAAGATTAGCTGACACTTCTGGCTTTTTAATGCATTTTCAAAATCCTAATAATTTCATCAAATTGAACTGAGATAATCACAACTTTATTAAGCTACTCAGGCTTAATATTTTTGAATATTTCATTTGGATTAAGTCAACTGTTTCCCAGAATGAAAACTTGGGGAAAAAATGTGGATTTGTCCATGTTAAAGCAATTTGGCAGTAACTTTTGCCTATTGAATGAGTGTTCTTAGGGATAGAGGTAGATATTAATTAAGAAACCATGACCATAGACTCAAGAGCACTGAAATAAAATTAATTTAAACCTGATATTTCAACATGCTTACAACTTTGTAACTGAAATAATGTAGTTGCAGTGTATTTTTTTCTGTGTTTTTATGTGTACAACAGTACAAATGACATAGGGATTGCATGCAGTTATAAAAGACTCTAATACATGGTTTGGATTGTTATTTTTATCAGCAACTCTTGTTTTTCTTTTTTGAACCTAAACCTCAAGCAAAATTAAAAGCACGTTTTACACTGGATTTGCATTAAAGCCTCTGACCTTTGTAATATAGAATAAGATACATCGTTCCTTCCTGCTCCCTGGGTAACAGAGGCAAATATTAAACACATAGACACAAACAACCTCCAAAATAAACTTCTGATAGCTTCTGTGTTTTCCACATCCAAGAAGGTTATGAAAGAATGAGCACTAAATCTTAGTGAAAACTACCTCGATGCCTGCTGCTCTGAGAGACTGATGAACATTTTTCCACATTTGCATGCATAAACACAGTAGTGGCTCCCTAGAACGTATTTTTCTCATTTTCCAGGAGTTAATATTAAACCTGGGTTTCAATATAAATGGTTAAGAGTCCTCCCAAAGTCTTTTTAGAAGTTGGAAAGCACTTTAGATACTTCTAATAACCATGAAATTAACTAAAATAATTGGTCTTGCATTCATCTTTCTATATTTGTTTTCTTTGTTCATTGTTAAAAACCTTTATTATTAGCAAACTGTGTTTTTCTCCCTATATAGGAATAAAGCTGTACAGGGTCTATCTGTGGCTCATGGGAATCTCCCTGTTTCTTTCTTTTTTTTTTTTCTTTTNTCTCTCCAGATCATAAAAGACCAGAAGCTACTGGGGATAGTTGGAGGGATGCTACTGATTGATCTTTGCATCCTGATTTGCTGGCAGGTTGTGGATCCTTTGAGGAGGACAGTGGAAAAGTATAACATGGAGGTATGTCCTCAAGCCCAAGTAATACTTGTGGTTGCATATCAGTATCTACAGCTTTCCATCAGATTGAGCTAAAGATGCATCAGGTGAAATGAAAGCAAGTCAAGCTGTGAATTTTGGGGGAGGAAGGGTTCTGGTTTTTGAAACCAAATAGCGAAGAAACAACTGCAACCAAAAGAAATTGTGTATATAGTTGCAGGTGCCACATTTCTGTCACTTGTGAGACATTTTATTTGCAAGGGTTGTAAACACAGGAGAATCCTCTGCTAAGACTCTCTATTAGAGTCTGTTGCAATAAATAATAGATTATCAGGACCCATTAGTGGATTTCAGTAAGAGCTCATTCAAGATAAGTGCAGGTGAGGTCACTGCTTAAACTGCATTCTTTGGGAGATGGTCAGGAATTATGTTACCTACCACTATTTTTATTTGTGGTAATTTTATGTGTGTGCACCCATACTGATTGCTCCTCTTTTAACGGTATTCTCAGAAAGGTCACATGAGCAATTTTGATAGGCAGGAGGTAATAGCTTAATGCCAGCTGTACACACTTTCCAACACTGTGGTTGGTTTTCTAGAAGTGGAGATGAAGTAGAGTTTTCTGGACATCAAGAAACATGGCAGCAAGAGTTCATACCTAGGGAAAAAACCTGTCTGTCTGTATGTAGATGTGAATTGTTTGAGAGTTTATTGCCCCTAACATGGAAGCTGGTGATATCTGAAAACCAGATTATATGAGGACAATCTAGAAGTGTTAGTCTCTTCTCCAATACAGTAAGAAAAAGAACAATAATTTTCTCTTCTGATGTTAACATTTGTAAGAAATATATTCCATTTTACTCCACTGTTTTTACTTTGTTCTTACTTTACAGTGTAGCTTTGGAATTTTATTAGGAGAAGATTTTACTTTTTTAGTATAATTGTAGAAGGTACCCTAGAACAATGTCTCTTATACTGCAAGGGATTTCTTTGAAGAAACCATTTTAGAGTCTGAAAAGATTTGTCTCGGTCATTCCTTAGAGCTTGGAAGACTTCCCAGCTAATACAGTAGTCAATAAAAATGAGAAAATCTAAATGAAATTTGTCTTCTGGAGACACTTCTGGTCTATGTGTGTATAGCTTGAAGCCACAGCAGCTTGTTGAGAGCCTTGTTTACTTCATTTTGCTCCAATTGTATTGTAAGTGATATTTCAGTTGTCAGTATTGTTAACATTTTCTCTGCTTATCTAAACCCAAACATATTATGATAAATAGTCACAAAATACAATTAAAATAATCTCACATAGAAGGAATTTTACTTACTTTAGTTATAACTAAAGATCCTGGTATCTAGTCTTACTAGATTCACTTGAGTAAAATGTCCATGGACAGCAACAGCAACTGTGAAGTTAAGCCATAAATACCACATATTTGGAAAACAAAGTTTACTGCAGTTTTAAATGATTGCAATTTCCATCTGAACTTTTTGATGTATATTCTTTGATCATCTAATGTATAACACTAAAAACTTAGTGAGTTTTTCCATGTTTGTGGCTTTCCAGACAGAGGGGCTGCACAGCAGTTGCCTGAACTTTGCATAAGAACTGAAATTCTCCTGGAATTATATAAGCCGAAAGTGATATTTACTAAATGCACACAAGACAATGTTTTATATTTTGATCCCTCAGCATAGAATTGACTTGAACTTACTGTTAGAGCTCTTAGCTATTACTGTAAGTTGCACAGAATATTTTTAAGCTAATGGATTTGGGGTAGGAAGGAAATAAAAGTCTCATGGTAGCAAATATAGTCATTAAACTATTGTATGTGTATAAAATATGTTACTATAAAAGCAGTGAGGTGAACTGCAATTTGCTTTCCTGAACCACACCTCTTTAGGTCTCAAAAACCCCTGTGTAAAAGTAAATGAAAATTGTCTTGGCTGCTATTATTATTGTTGTTGTTATGATTATGTTCTTTTTTAATTTTTAGGTTTTTAAAATGTAATGGTGAATTCTTTAGTTGAATTTGAGAACATATCTTTTCTCTGTTTGGAAAATACTTGTCACATAGTAAACACTACTGGTGGCAAGTTTCTGTTCTATTTCAGGAATATTTTGTAGTGGATATTTCTTGTCCCACTTGATTCTGAGAAATAATTTTAAAGAGATTATTTATTTCAGTTAATACTAATCCAAATGATAAAGATTAAACTAAATGTAGGCTGCAAAGTCATGAATGCAATCAGTCATTCTAGCTAATGAACCATTTGAGTTCTGTTTAAGAATACTCATCAGCTTCCTATGTCATAGCTGTGCATCTGGCTTTTATTGGGTGGCCCTGTTAGTTGTGTCTTCATAGACACATCAATCAAAGGAACCAAGACAAGAAGCCTAAAGACTGGGAATGTCCTGTGCTGTTCACTGCTATCACAAAATAGTTCATTTTAATGAAGGAACAGCAGTAAATTATCAAGGACTTTTTAAAAGAGTTCTTAAGCCCAGAACTTAAAAATCCAGGCTCCTTTTCAGGAGCTGTTTACAAAGTCCATGCAATCCATGCCTTATAAGATGAGGATAGGGAGTCTAAATCTAAAACTACAAAGGGAAGTGAAGACATTTGTAGAGACTCTCTGGCTGTTACAGAAGGCAGATATCGTATGGAATGTTGGGTCTGACAGTTTTCAAACCTTTTTCTGGCATCCTGACCCCACAGGTATGGTTTCTTTAGGAAAAGCACATTTGGTGGCTTTCATAAGACACCATGCTAAAAGTTTTAATGACTGAACCATAAGGCATCCAGATCCTCCAGTCATCAGTAGAAGCAGTTTATGGTATAAGGACAATAAAGTCGCTGGATAAAGGCAAAGAAGTTAAAGACCAAAGCAGGGATGATGTTAAAACTTCCCTAACTGTACACTGATCTGCAGAAGAATTGTAAAGGTGTCCCTATGTACATTTTCTAAGAGTACTGTAGGCTTAATTTTCACATAAAGCAAAAGCATTTGGTGACACAAAGGGCTTCTCAACTTCAAGCAGCAGTGTCAAAAAAAAAAAGGGGGAATTAATCCATAATGTTACCTCTATTCATCTGTTTTCCTAGTTGCACTGGCTGTAACATTTCTCCTTTTGCTAATTTTTCAGACCAGTGGAGAGACCAATAACTTTTTTTCTCACTAAGTTCTTCCTCGGCTGAACTAGGAATTTTCTTTTTTCATCATAATTCACCTTTTCTGTCATAATCAAAATGCTCTGTGGTTATGTTCAGACCTGAGCTAGGTTCCTGCCAGACTAAGTTTCTCCCAGTCCTGTGAACTGGAGTGCATCCTTCCTTCACTGTCTCACTGGCTGGGCTCTTGGGCTCTACTGCCCATGAGGAATTGTGGTGCTTCTGTGGATGCAGCTGTAGAAGAGTTTTGCAAGGCTCAAAAGCAGTTTTTGATTTTTGACCTGCTTTCTTAAGAAGGAAATGTTTATGTGCTAGGGTGCTCTGTGTGATTTTTTTTTTTCCTACTGCCTAACTAGCTTTGTCTGTTTGTGTCAAATCTGACAAATTTGAGCAGATGCACCTCTTAGGGACATAGGACCGCAACAGATTTACTGGAAACAGCCAGCTGCGTGGAGGAGAGGTTCTGGTAGTGTCTTCTCTAGGAGAAGGGTCACAGAGTGAGTTTATCCCTTTGTCTAAAGACAGATGTTTTAAATGACCTGCTGCAGAGGAGCTTCAGTATTTAGCTGAAGAGACTCCAGCCACAGGACAAAAAATACTTAGGAAACCAGCTCCTCTAATTTCAGTTGCTCAGCTGCGTTGGAATGAAACCACAGTCTGAAGTAGCAAAATTCTTTAGAAAGTGGAGTCTGTGCAATAGCCATATCATAATTCAGTTATGTTCTTAGTAAGTTGAAGGTGTCCATGAGTACACATACACTCACACTCACCTCTTGCATGCAATTAGCTCAGCTAGTCAGGGCATAGCACTAATAAAGCCAAGGCCATATGTTCAGTCCCTGTATGGTCTAATTCACTTAAGAGCTGGACTTGGTAATCCTTGTGGGTCCCTTCCAACTCAGAATATTCTGTGATTCTGTGATTATGTGATTCTGTGATTCTGTGGTGTAGTAACTCTTACTCTAGAGCTTGAAGGCCTCTGACTGGCTTATCGTCTCCCAACACGAATATCTATGAAACAGATTGGATCTCTGTGGCCTTGGAAGGTAGGCAGTAATAATGTTTAATAAATAATAACTTGTAGGGGAAATGGACTACCTTTTATAATTCCCAAGATAAAAAGATTGTGCATTAGTGTTAGGTTCAATGAAACAGTACTTTGCATACTGGGTGCCAATATGTCTTGTAAAATTTTAAAACGTTTATCCAGGGCAGCAGCCTTTGCATTCCTTGATGTCTTAGTACCAATTAAGTAATTATTTCTGTGATGTTTCCTCTTATGCATTCTTATGATTGCATTATCAATATTTAAAAATAAATTCATTCTAGTATCTGGAATATCAGGATTTAAGATTTCACCCTAATTTGTCCTGGGATGGTAATAAACGTGAAATAAAGGAAAAAATCTGAATGATACCATTTTAAAAGACACAGAAGGAAAAACAGATCAATGAGACATGTCCTATTTGGACTTCTAGCATTGATATAAATGTAAAATGCAGAAACCAGTATGAGGAAACCTTATATGAGGATGTTGCAATGACAAAAATACCAATATGCAGGAAAGATTAGTAGTCCATGCCAGTATCAGAGTAGTGCAGTATGTTAAAGAAAAGTCAATTCATATTACCAAATTAATAATTTCAGTGAGTGAGACAGAATTCCTGTGTATTACAAGTGTATAACAATGCTGCTAGGCACATATTACTACACAACGAGCCAGAAGGTCAGCTTTGACTGATCTGTTGAGGGACTCTTAAACATTGCAAACCAAAAAAAAAAAAAGGCTACGTAAACTGGACAAATGTTCTGCTCACACTAACTCATTTGTAATTCAACAGATTAGAGAACCCACAGACAGAGAATTAACCCTTGATTTCATTCTGAATAGCACACAGAATCTGTTCCAAAGTCTTGATATCTGAGTTTTCCATAGCTACAAATAAATGGTTCTTAGTTTTGATAGGTTCAAAGAAGCAACAACCAAAAAAAGGTCTGTAGAGTGGTATTGAACTTCAGAAAGCAGAAGAACATTAAATTGAGGAAACCTCTTAAAGGGAGGCTAAAGAGAAAATTGTAGAGAGTTAAATCTTTGCAGGTGGTTTAGACAGTATTAAGAACTTCATATATGAGACATAGAGTAAATTCATGCCACACATCAAGTAACACTTGAAAAAGAAAAGACTCAGCATGACAAAACAGCAAGAAGACATCCTTCAAAAAAATAAAATTATATCCAAACAGGGAGAATACACAGGATCGTAATATCTGGTGAGTTAAATGTAGAAGACAATAAAGCAGTCTAAAATGAATGAAAAATTTACAATGAATGAAAAAAGAATAGTAAATATTTCTGTAAATACCGATAGCAGAAATTTTGCCATGGAGTCTTGGGAATAATATTTAAGCAGAATAGAAGATCCTTATTTGCAGAAAATAAGGCTATGTAGAGTGATTAAATTATTGCTTTGCTGCTTTGTTCAGCAAAATTCTTAGTGGAAGGATTTGTGGAGATTGCTGTGCTAGAACCCTTTTGATGAACTCACTGAGGAGTGACTGGAATTTCTGGTAGGAATAGGGAAAATAATCAGAAATAAATCAATGGAAAAAGATTCTATTCTCCCACGTTTTCTATAGTAATTCAAAAGAATAATTGTCAAACTACCGACAACAGTATGTAATCATTAGCTCAGAAATGCTTTGATATCTGAGCAAAATATTGCAAATATCTTGCTATGTTTTCAAGACAGAGTTGAAACCTTAAACTTGTAAGTTAATGTAGTTGGCCAAGTTATAAAAATCATAATCAGGAGTAGGATTAGAAATTGATATGCTACATTGAAGAGGAGTTGACATCACACTTGTGAAGGAACAAGTCATTAAAACTTAGTGAAGTCCTTTGAAGAAGCCAGCAGACATGAATAGAAGCTGACACAGCCAGCTAGGTCTCAAAAAAAGGACTCATCAATTTCTTTCATCAAAGGCTCTCACAGAAAGGAAATAGCCATGGAATCAGAGAGAAGCCCTCAAATGGGTATGAAGTTCTTCAGAATAAGGAAACAGAACTAAGAAATAAATAAAAGTTCATTTTCTAGAAAGGAGGCATGTAGCCAGTAGGGTCCTTCAGGACAAGTCTCAGTCTTTGTGCTGGTACCTGTATTGTTCAGTGGAAGAGGTTATATCAAGTTATTTCAGAAAATATAAATGAGGGCTGACTGTGAAGAATTTGGGACAGACACTGAGAAGCTTAACAGAAAGTGAAATGCTCTTTTCTTATTGCAGCTGCAGCAGTAAAAATAAATGTTGTCTGGTTTGTGATATAAACTCTCTTTGATACAGAGAAAGATGGAATTATAGATTTAAGTTCAGCTAGAGGAAACCTATAAATAGATTAAATAAATTGAGTACATCTTACATCTTTTTGAATAAGACAGAAAAGCCTGGCTTAAAACAATTATAGCTGCCTAAAGTTTTCATTTAAATAACTAACCCAGAACAAAATCACGTTAGCTGTCTTGAAACAGCTCTCTGAGCACCCAGATATGTTGAGTATATCCTCAATAGATGGGTATTAATAATGTTCCTGGGTATCTGTCTCTTCAGTGGGACTGCTAGTAGAACCTGAAGAAATTAATACTGCTGAGCTGTTATTTGGACTGTACATTAATTTAACTATATATAGATATACAATTCTGAAAGTTACTCACAATAGTAGTGCAAGGTCAATGGTAAGTGAGAGTTATGTGAAAATAACTGAAATGGGATGTAAAGAATGCTTAGGAAGGAGTGCATAAATTATGTGTGAAAGTCCAAGGTGAGCATGGTGCTATACCCTGATGGACTAGTTAACTAAGTAGGAGCTGTGGCCATCAAATAAAAAACCATTCCTTAGGACAGACTTTTGTCTTTTAAGATTGCTTTGCCCCTACATTTTTTCAATGAAAGTTATGTGAAAACTTGGATTCACTGCACAGATGTAGATATTTGTCTTTAATATTAATTTTCATTAATAACACTGCTCTTAAAGGGACTGGAAAATACTTTGGTCCAAAATTATACACAGAGGAGTGTAGGGTGGGCTGGGGTGAATGGGGGAGGGGATGTTAGTATTCACATGATTACATGGGAGCAACATAGGTATGGAGTTGGTGAAGATGCTGGTTCAAATTCTTGTGCTCAAGCAGATTTTTGTAAATTCTTTGATGTTTTGAAAAAAAATCAGATAACATTCTTTTCTCTTTCTGCATATGTATGTATGCATAAACAGATGTGTTTATAGGGCTTTGTTTACATTGTGCTGTTCAGTCAGCTAGCAGCTGGATTAGAGAGAACTTTGTCAAATGTGTGAGGTGAAATGAAGAATTTAATTGGCTGAAGTAGTTTCTGGGGGTGTTCAGCCTAATGCAGGTCAGAGCTTGTTAGTCAATTTGTTCTCTAAATATCATTACGCCCATCTGTTTCTCCTACTATTTTTTAAATAAATTTAATTTCTTTCCTTCCAATTTGAAATATTACAGACTGTGGGAGCCAAATATCTCCCAAAATCTGTAGCCTGTTTTCAAACCCTGCCATTGTAGCTCTCAGCAGGCGGCCTGCCAGGAGTAGCTGAAACTCAGAACTCTTACTTGCATCTGCTGGGACGCTCTGGTGCCTGGCAGATGCTCCAGAGAAGGAAAATGAATGGCCATTAAAGTCATCTGTAAACCTTCCACCAGCCCAGAGGATCTAGCACAGGTCCAAAGAAAGAGTAAATACTAAAGAGTAAAAGCTGGTTTACTTCTCTCTTTCATTTAACATCAGTTTCCAAGGAAACAGAACAAAACGTGAGAGCTGGGAGCCAGCAGCTGAGATTGACTCAGCTGGTGGTTAGTCCTGCTTCTGTTCCCATGGAAACATGTATCAAATTGGCAAAAATAAGGAAATAGGGCAGGGTCAGTTCCAAAATGGCAGGATGAATTGCTACTGCTTAACAACAGCTACTTAACAAGATGAGGCTTGCTAGTACTTACTCCTCTTCAACAAACAATTCCAATTTTAGTTCTGCCTCCCAAAGAAACAGTGCTTCCCCACCTCAGGAATGTAGGAACCACTATCATTGACCAGACTTGTAACTCCTTTTGTCGAGCAACTCGTTTAAAACAATGACTGGCCGAAATACTTTCAGAGGTGGATGCCAGAAATGTGTAGTGCACATCTGAAAGTTCATCTGTCACACTTGGAAATTCCAGCTGTGATTCATAGTGAGTAGTAACTTGAAATGAGCAGTTGAGTATATAACTCATAACTCTTATACTCTCACTAATTGAACCCTTTTGTTATTCCCATAAATGTCGGGGTTTTGATTCTTGCAAACTTTGCACAGATCAGTGTAATTGCTAACTAGACAGTGTGAAGAACTTCCTTTCTCAGTTTTGGAAATGTTGCTTTTCATTATCATTGAACATACATTATTTTTCTTTTAGGGAAAAAGAAGAAAATTGAGTCTTCCACATCTCCTTTGGCAGCACCAATCATTACTATGCATCTATGTGTTTACAACCTTATTTTCCTCTTTGGTAGACAGTCCCAATCTTATTAAGCTCTTTTTCATATGACACAGAAACTCCTTTTTAGCATTCTTTCTAGTTAGGATGACTAATATTGCATATTTTAGAAGATCTGTGTAATGTGTTTTATCTATTATTCATCCTCTTCCATATATTTAGCGTATTATTTTTCACTGTTGCACACCATTAAACAAAATTTTGGACTTCACTGTCAAAGCGATTCCCAGGTCATTTCCATGAACTAATTACAACTCTGAGAAAATGTATAAGTAGTTCCACTGTTTTCACAGTGACTTTACAGCTACTGAAATCAAGTTCCATTTGTCATCATATGGCCCACTCTGTTACTCTCCTCACACATATTTAGACTCAATTAACCTCAGTTTTTTTGTCTGGGTATTTTCATGCTTGTGCTGTTGGGCAAGACTGATTTTAGTATGGAATTATGGTTCTTAGAGTGGAAGTATTATTCTGGAATATGGAAGCATGGTAGTGGAGGGGTTTTGTTGTATAATCATTGTTACTTGTGATACTGTTTTGTAGTCACATTTCTGGCCTGTCACTGCTTCTTTCCAGTAGCTGTTCTGGTTCTGAGGGCTCTGCTGCCAGAAGTACCCAAGAGGACCCAAAGGACCCATCCTTTCAACTGCATCTGGAAATCCAGACCATTGGTCCCCCCTTGGGATTTTAAGGCATAATCCCCAGTCCTCAGTGAATTAGTCTGTTGGAGGAAAGGAAATCAGATGTCAGATATCTAACTCCAACAAGTCAATACATGCACAGGGACCTAAGCAGCCATTTACCACTTATGATAGCAACACTGCTGAGATTGCTGTGTGAGACAACCAGTGAATGATTCACCACCTAACCATCATTAAAAGCAGCAGACACATCATCTATCAGGGATACCTGCCTGCTCCACACAGAAGGCACTGTGACAGTTTCAGTTTTGTTCATCCACTGAGGAGGCTCACAGTATATGACAGACCCAGTGGCACTTCTTCACTTTGAACTTCAAATACATAGGATACAATCATTCAGATTTATTTCTCTGAAAACTGAAGCCAGAGCCAAAGTTAACACTGATTTTATGCTCCTTTATAAGACTACAGTGTTGATATAGGACAGCACTGATATTTTTGGCAGTTTGGAGCTGCCTACCAAATAGAAACACACCTGGCTTCAGGATATTTCAGCATTTGTTAATCAGTAGCACATCAGCAAGGTCATAGAAGCCATTTTCCTCACACGCTTACCTTCTTCTTTCAGAGATAAGTCTCTATGAGATCTCTGCACACATTTTTACTTGAACTTCATATTGAATGTCAAGATTTACAGGATTTACAATCCTGACAAGAATATTTTTTGCTCTTTTTTTTCAGTGATTTGGGTTGTTAATATCAGAAGCAAAAAGACAAGAAAACTCTTCTTTCCATCAAACACCAAACTTGATGAGGAAAATCTTCCAGAAAACCATCTAGGAATTGATTAATCCTCCTTGCTGCATTTTATCCTGAGTACTTAATGTTCAACCTTTCTAGTATTGTAGCATTTCTTTTGTTTTCTGGAAGAAACCACCAGTATATAAAGACAGCCTTTAATGCTTATGCTGATATGGCTAAAAAGAACCATAATGAATACTTCACTGTAATGGAGTATGAATTGCTGAATATGCTAAGGCTGCAATAGAGACCAATAAAATCTTTCCACCAGACATCTCTGAAAATAGAGAATTCTGCATTAAAATAGCTATTTAGGGTAGAAAAATCATCTAATGTAATTAATATTTCTTTGAGGGAAGAATATTCTCTTGTTCCTTCAAATGTTTAAACAGGGTGATACTGAAAATATACAATCTGGATGCCCTGGTACTTCTTTAAAATGATAAGCAACTTCAGTCATAAGCAACTTTATGGAGAAGGCAAGCCTCAAGCTTATATTATAGGTAATTATAAGTAGTATCATCATTTGCCTAGAATGTCCTGAGTTCTGGCCAACAAATTGTACTAGAATGGATTAATGGCAGTGATTAGTCCTGTTGACAATTTGGAAAAGCAAGCCATGAATCACCTGCCACAAAATCTTTATGCAGTGCTTGACCATGAAGTAATGCTCTCTCACTCAAAAGGAGCAGCTTGGCTTTGCACTAAAACCACTTCAATGCTGCTCAAACTTAATAGGAGCTGATGTACTTTTCCTTGGAGGTGAAGTGCCAGGTGGAGCACTTGTGTCTGTAAACACACCCAGGGAGACAGGGAGAGCTGGCTGGGCAGCAAGGGTACACACACAGGCAATAAGCAGATGGCAGAGCGCTGCAGACTCAACCCAGACATTGTGCTGGTGGGCAGAGGGCCTGAGGAAGAGCTTCCTTGAGCAAAGCCATCCTCTTTATGGCTGTGCAGTACGGGTCATTTCGCTCCTGTGTTTGGTTCTCCTGGATTTCTCATTGTTACTACGCTCTCTTACAGAGCAACATCTCTAAGCAATGGACTGTATTTGTGCCCAAACCTTGAAGACTCTGTCCTTCCCTAGTAAACCAATGCAGTCATATTTTGAACACTAACTTCAGAAAAAGTCCCAGTGCCAACACATGACATTTTCTGCAAGTGCCTTGGGCCATTCTCTGCTGAAGTTTCCCTTATGATAGTAAATCAAAGCCTTCATATGATTATGTTTTAGGTATGTACATTTTTTTTTGATTTAGAGGGTAAAATTATTTCTTCTCTGATAAGCATACTCTAAAATTTGAATGTATATTTCATAGGCAAGTGAGAAAAACCCTTTTTCTGGTGCTGACAAACACTAGAATGAACTTTCCTATAAAAATTTGCAGATTTTCACAAATCTCAGCTATGCAAAAGCAAAGATTGTTTCTCAGTTAGCTGTCTTCTGCATTAATATCCAGCAGAATGTTTACGCCTATGCATTTTTATTTTAAAATACCCTCCTGTATAGACTTCTCTCCCTGGATAAAAGAGAAGAAACACATAATAGCTGTTAACCCCATTATTAATGGGACCAAGATGCATTAGCAATACTTCAGTTGCATATGTATTTTTTAAAGCTACACAACAGAGGGCATCTTACTTTTTAAAGAATTGAATCACCCTGAAGTCTACTTGCCAAACTGTCTTTGTTCTTAGACCTTCAGCAGCTCTATTCTGGGAAGTGCATTCCTTCTTTCCATGCTTCTCTACCCTCCTATAATGCCTTCTCCTGCCTGTCTCCGTGAACTGTCATGGTTAGCAAATCTTACCTCATGCTCACTTTCACTACCATAATGTGCAGGTCATTCATAAAACTGACTGTGTCGAGGGACAGCAAACTTGTGGCTTAGGCCAGCTCAGCTTTAGGTCACTACCCACACTTGAGCAGCTATTAAAGACTGGTGATGACCTGACTGCAGGTGACTATCAGTCAGAAGTAAGAAGAAAAAGCGAAAAATGGATGCAGATCGGACAATTTCCCAAGAGAGGTACTCACTTCTATTTTTGTTAAGAATGCTGAGACTGCTCAAATCAAATCATTCATTTTTTTTGTCTTTAAAGAAAGAGTTATGAATCAACCAAGAGCTGAATCAACCAACACAGGTTGGTATGGACATACTTCTGGACAGTCAGTTTAAGGCTTCCCAGTAAGACCTGATTTAATGATTTGTAGGTAAGACTCAAAAACAAATGCTTACTAATTAGTTGTGTGGAAGTAGAGCAAGTTCCTAGAGTTCCTAGTGCATGACGGTGCCTCATTAAGGGAGAGACCGAGTCCTCAGAGCTGTAGCTGCCTGGCAGCTCTCTTTGGGATTTTTTTGGTGGTTGGGTTGTTTTGTTTTGTTTTTTTAGGGTTGTTTTGGTGCTTTTGTTTGTTTGTTTGTTTGTTTGTTTGTTTGTTTGTTTTGTGGAGGGATTTGATTGGGTTTTGTTTTGTTTTGTTTATTTGTTTGTTTTGGGTTTTTTGTTTGGTTGAGTTTTGTTGTTGTTTTTGTTTGGGTTTGGTTGGTTGGTTTTTTTTGTCGGTGGTAGTCAACAGTCCTTTCAACAGAAAATTATGTTTTCATTCTACTGTCATCATTACTTCTCACCTTAATAGCAATGTCATTAATCCATTTTTTTTATTTTTTGGTACATTAAAAAAAAAACTTACTGTTGCCTTTTAGCTACTTGTTCTTGAAAACTTGTATTAGTAATCCTAATTTTTCTCATGTAATTTCTACTATAATATAATATAACATAATATAATATAAATAATATATATATCATATCATATATATTTCTGCTTTCTTATTATGACTATGTTATAAACGACTCCCGGTTATCTCAAATAACATTTTGGATTTTATTTATTGGTGCACTTATTTCTTTAGAATTCCTATTTTATTCAACTCTCTCCATTGATTCTGAGATATTTCTGTGGCTTTCTCATGAAGCATCTATGACCTGACTAAGAATTTTAGAGATCTGAGAGTCTTTCTAAGCACTTGATAATTCCTTTATCACTTTATGTCAGGTTAGTGTTTACAATGCTAGAATCCTCACTTTATGGAAATACTCTGCTTATATTTTAAAATTATTATGTCTGCTTTTTTCATCAACAAATGAAATGTTGTGTAATTCTTAGCAGCATGGAAGAGTCTCTTCTAATCTGTTCAGAATTAGATACTTGAAAAGGCACATATTTGTGAAAAAATGCTTCTCTAAATTATTTTCGGTATGTTGCATATAGATCTACATGTATATGTATCAATGTGTGTTAATATGTACATACGTATATATATATTCAGTATCTTGACTCTTGATATTTCAGTTCTGCTATTTGGTCAGGGACATAATTGCAACAACCAATGGTTTGGATTCTGGTTGACAAAATCTAGATATTCCATCTCTTATTTCCTTCTGTATACTGGTTACTTCCCTGCAGAAAAGGAATTTTTAATCTAACTGCTCTGATTGGTTCTGTCGCATTTTGTGGGGCTGTTGCAAATAAAAGTGGAACGGTACACCTACATCCTAGATTTGTAGGGCTAATGATAGAAAGTCTCATTTATTATGGAATTTTCTGTTTGCAATAATACCATTGAGCCAGTATGTAACTTTGTGCAGCAGATGAAAGCAAAATGCGTATTTCTTGCTTCCAAAATGGAGATGCTCTTCAGCTTTGCTATACATGTTGAAGGCACACATCTTTAATGCTTTAATTGGGATCTAATCTTACAATAATGCTGTGAGCAGTTTAAACCAAAGTAATTTTAGGTTTTTTTCATATTTTTCATTTACATACATTAATATAGAAGAACAGCCAGTTAAAGCACTCTGGAGGCACATTCAGGATGGAAATGTATGTGTGATGGCAAACCATCAAACAATATTATAAGAAATGGCTTTACAAAGGAATTGGGCTGGAATAAGATGGAAAAGATCACTGGGGGGGCAATATGTTTATTTTTTCCCTCTTTTCCAGTGTTTGGAGTTTTCAAAATAAATAAATTAAATTTTAATTAATATGAAATGAGATCCATATCAGAAATTATCAAAGTAATTAGTTAAACAGTTAAAAATTATGAACTTTGACAAGTCATTTCCGCAAGTTGCTATTACACTGATTTCATAAATTGAAATGCCAAACAAGATTTCTGGTTTGAGGGAAAATGACACAATAGGTGAAGCTGCATATAAATAAATGCCAGGTGATGGCTAGATCTTGATAAAAGAGCACTTAGTTTGAAGAAAATATCATCTTAATGCACAATAGGAATCAAAAGGCAAACCAAGTGTAAGGAATTGCAAGAAAATAAGTAGAGGAGAAAATATAAAGCCATGTTATGCCAATGTTTAAATCCAGAGTGGAGTTACACCTCTACTGTGTACAGCCCAAGCACAGTTCCTGACCTCCAGGAGATGGAAAACATCCAGAGCTATGTAGAGCCTTGAGAATTATGGAATGGCCCTCATCCAAGGAATAGGCTGGGATCACTTACATCTGGAAAAGAGATGGATGAGGGCAGGGAAGAATAAAATCTTCAGTGGCTTAGAAAATGTGATGGGAAGTGACTGCACATAGTCCATTCCTGTACAAGAGCTAAGGAGCATGAAGTGGAACTGGCAGATTCAAAGAACAGACAACACATACTTCTGATGGTGAGCTTTTCTGCAAAATGTTGTCCATCCTAAAACTTTACATGGGATTAACATAGCAACTGGGCACACTGATGAAAGAAAAAATTATCAGGAGTTAAATAAGCAGAAATGACCTCACTCTGAAGAAATCATTGTGTGACAGAATATTCCAGAGAGTTGTTTCTATATGCTTGGCCTTTTTCCCTAGATTCTTCCCCAGGTGAGGCATGGTTTGATAGGACTTGAGACATGCATTGGGCTAGATAGATTTTTATGAGTGCATCTGTTATATGCATCAGCTATAGAGAGAGGGGATACCCCATATTTTTAAGTTCTCTTCGCATCTAATTTCATTTCTATTCTTTATATTATTTTCATAGAATAAAGAGAGTGCTTTGACAAACTGCAGAGAGCATTTCTGAACAATGATGGAAGAATGTTTGGAATGTAATTCTTGACACCAGGTGCCCTGCATTCTTTTCCAAGTATGTCACATTATCATATTTTTAGAGCACTTGATGGTTGTGTTATAATGCAAAAACATATTCTTCTAATATGTCATAAAGACGAAGAGATCATCAGTGTTTACCCAATTTATATTTAATTCATAAAAACTGATTCCTGAAAAAGAAACTGAGATCAAGAAATGAAATATAGAATTATAGAATTTTTGAGACTGGAGAGGATCTCTGGATATTTTTTACTTTAAACAGAGTCACTTATGGTGCATTTTTGAAGAACATATCTAATCATATTTTGAATATATTCAAGTGTGGACTCTCTACAACATCTCTGGCCAACATGCTATGACATTCAACCACTCTCATCATCAGAAGCACTTTTTTTCTCATATTTAAAAGGTACTTCCTGCATTTCAATTTGTGCCTTTTGTTTTTATTTTGAATACCACTGACAAAAGTCTGGCTTCATCTAGAAATGTATACCTATAAATTGATCATGAGTAGAGAGATACTGTGTGTGGGAGTGAGACTCTGCTTCTAAGGCACTAGATCAGTTGAAGATCTGAAATTGTCTTCTTTTGGGGGGCTAATGATACAAGTTGAATTTCAGAATTTAATAACAATATGAAAGAGATTATGTGATATGAAGACTGGCCCCATGTTTCTGTGTTTAGGAATTGGTATCGATTTGGAATAGATCTTTACAAAGACCTTGTCAGAACTGCTTTCATCCCTGCTATTTTCCAGTTAAAGGTTGGCTAGCTTCATCTGGATTTTGAGATATTTTTTCAGCTGCAAATGGCTAACACAAGAGAGAGAATACCACAGCTATCACTGCATCTCCTTTAAAATGGTTCATTTGCCTCTGGCTTTAGGATTTAGCTGTAATGAAGATGAAAGATTGATGGCTGACTGCTGACCTACTTTGAGGAAATGAAAGAGCAGGTGGCATGCTGCTGACTAGGAAAGTAAAAGACTGTACTAAATGCAGAGAAATAAAGCATGGCTGAATAAAGTCTCTTTTAGATCACAGCTTCTTTTCAGTAGCCCAGTACGGAATAATACACATCTGGAAACCTCAAAATCTCTTTTATATCTCTGCATGTGTAAATATATTTAACCTATTTGAAATAGTTATTTTCATTTTGTGTGAGAAGGCTCTATCACTTAGTGCTAGGGCTTTGAATCTATCCAACTGTCACAGTGTATTGTAGAAACTAATAGGAAAAGCTAGACAAGGCAAATTGCAAAAAATGTAAGGCTTAAAGTGTGACAGATGTGTCAGTGGTTGCAACAAACTCTTCTCCAAATTTTGTTTAACCTTTGGCAAAAGAGAGGCACGTTCATCTGAACTCAGAATTAAGGTGCTCCCAGCTGTGTGATGGAAGTGTTTAATCATTGTTGTGAACCAGCCCTTCAGAAAAGAGCTACCACCTTACAACTGGGAGCAGTGTTCTCTACTTTGTGTCAGGAACTTCATGCATGAACCATGAGAAGGGGCTAGAGGAAAACATTTTCAGTTTCTTGGGAGTAGTTGTGTGTTTCAAGCAAACTAGTGACACATTGGTGAATGCAGCTAAT
This sequence comes from Phainopepla nitens, assembly GCA_013400175.1. Taxonomy (NCBI): domain Eukaryota; kingdom Metazoa; phylum Chordata; class Aves; order Passeriformes; family Bombycillidae; genus Phainopepla; species Phainopepla nitens. The sequence continues at coordinate 404,215 of VXBQ01013792.1, forward strand.
GTTGACCACCAAATACGTCTGCAACTTCTCACAACCAATAAGTTTATAGAGAATGGCATGATTTTTAAGCTAATTGTTTTCATTAAAAAGCAGCTATCTTCCATGTTTTGGAGCAGGTACAGAAGAGCTATATTGCCTACTTAATGGGGAAAAGACTGAGCTGCAAGGCCAGAGACTGAGTTGTAAGAGATCTTACTCCCTTACAGCTTGCATTTCTGCACTTGCACCAGCCCTCATTGATAACTGCAGTGTCATGCTGACATCCTGATACGAGAGGAAATTTTACAAACTAAGCAGATCCCTCTGTATTCAGCTTCAGATGGCAACAGGACCCTAGGATGTCATTTAAGACATCAAATTCTCATTCCTTTGGAGAGGAGTCAAAGGGGTGTGCCATTTGGAGAATATTCAAAGGTGTGTAGCTCTGACTTTCCCTTCAGCAAATTATTATAAAGGTACAAGTATGTAACAAAAGGCATCTTGGTGTATCTTTACACTCTTTTCCTTTAACATAGAGAGTTTTTAGTTTATTCTTTGGGTGCAGGACAAGGAAGATACCAAGCTATTAGGCTGTTCATTCTGTAACTATTCCCAAGAACTTTCCTAAAGTCTGGGAATAAAAATCTGATTTTATGTCTGACATTCAGCCTATACTCTAAAACAACTTAGTAACTCATGGGTATTTTTGTACTGTCTTCCTTCATTCTGCAGTTTAGAAAGAGAAGACAGGCAGAGGAAGTGGGCATTTACTATTTTGGTGTTATTTGAAGCTCAAGAATGATTTAGAGGAATAGAGGGGGAAAAACATGTATTTGTATATCAGGGAATATGTAAGTTTATGTACTGATTTTTTTTTTTCCCATCCTATAAACCATTCTAGTGAGGAGAAAACTTACTTTGGAGTGGTTTTTTGTATTTTTGGTAGGTACAGAACAGTTGCAGGAACTCTTTCCTTTGTGTATAAATAGTAATAGGCATTTGTATTTCTTGTAAAGGAAAAAATTTAATTTCATAAATCTTTTTCCCTAAAAGAAGTCTGATTTCCAAGTTGTTGTATTAATACTTATGGGTGTGGTTGTCTTAGGGTGTAGGAATTGTGCCCTCCAGACTTCCTTTTCTCTGATTTTGATCTTTCTCACCAGATGTCTGGTTGCTATTCATACAAGGCAACCTTGTTTGCTTGCACTCCTAGAACCCACCTAATTGACCCTCCATCATTTTTTGCACCATATACAGCTCACTGAGACAGACCCTTACTGAACCTTTGCATAAAAGCTCTAGAAAGGATAAAAAATTACTTACTTTTATAATGTTAGATTTAACTCATATAACAAATTGAAACCTAATATTAATATTTTAAAAATAATTTGATGTTACGATGATTCTGAATCTTTTAATATTTAATGAATAATAAGGATGCCTATAAACAATAGTGATATGTAAAAAGGAAAAGTCCTTTTCTATTGTTCTTACTAGAAAAAAACTGAGAAACAGGAGTGAAGGTAAGGGTGACCTAAAGAAGAAAGGTAAGTGGAGCAGAAGATTATTCTTTTGAATCAGAGTCCCACAGGGCAGCAAAGAAAGAAACCAAAGCAAAAAATACATGTCTGCCAGTGAAAATGCATGTGCCTGGGCATCTATAAGAAAGAAGAAACATCTCTAAAGAAAATACAAAGATAATTCTTTTATTGTCTTAAACACAGACTGCAAAGTGATAGCCAAATAGATTATTTTTAAAAAGCTAATTAAGTACAGCCATTAAAATGGTGGGACTTGGAGTGGTTTAGAAGTTAGGACTATTTTAGTGCAGTTTGTAAATATAAATTAAAAAGATGACCATAGCCTTAAAAGATCTATTCAGAATATTCCATGGTGAAGTGATATCAATATTCTTCTGTGTTACAAATCATGGAATCATAGAATGGTTTGGGTTGGAGGGGATTTTAGAGATGATCTAGTTCCAAAACCCTGCCATAGGGAGGGACATCTCTCACAAAACCAGGTTTCTCAGAGCCCATATTTCCCGTAGGGGACACAGATAGATTTTCCTTTTGTATAACATTAAAAGGAAATTTAAAAAATATCTATCTCTAGTTGTGATTCACATACCAAACTGAGAGGATTAAAGTAAAGGTGAATCCTAAGATGGACATACTTTGTGGCATTCCTAAATTGATTTTGACCTAACTTACAGCCATTTAATTCACATCAAAACTCTTGCTGGTGAACAGTTATTAATGTAAAGCCTTTTTCTAATTCTGCAATTTTTTCACCAGTTAACTGACATAGTTTAACTTCTATAAATTAAGCCAGTGTCATTTATCATGCAGGCAAGCTACCACTTTCCAAGCTATCAGGTTACCTGTCACAAAAACATTCACTCTAGGTGGTACAAATTGAAGGATTGGAATCTTGTCTATTAGGTATTTGAATACCTAGATTTGGGTCTATCAGTGTAAAGAGATAAAAATATAACTTGTGAAAATTTAATTTTCTTCCAGATTCAGTTTTTACTTGATGTTTTCAGTGGAATTATTCATCATAAACAATTTGTGGGATTTATGATAGGAGTGGTCTGTAAAAAATTGTTCGGTAGTAATTTGATTACTGTTTGCTCAACATTTTCAGTCTCAACACTCCTTTTTCTTTTCCTCCATGTTTCCCTAACTCTTTCAATGAACAGAACTGTAGCTTTTTCTTTTTGATGTATGTCCCTTTTGATTAGGAGATCATCAATTATTTAGATTGTTTCAAACCTTGCAGCCTAATACTTTGAACATAAGACTGTAAGTAGAGCATTTTCAAGATCAGTGTTTAAAAATAGGTCATGTTTTTCAAGAGACCAGCCAATTCAGTACTTGAAAATCTGGAAAATCTCCTGATTGACATTCATTATTTGTTAACCTAATATGGACTTGTTTTTAAAAAATTAGCTCTGTTATTTTTTCTGTTTAGAAAAGTCACCTACCTTATATACAACATTTAATGCCAGTTTTATTATTAACAGTATCTGTTAAAAAACAAGAACAATGATATTCAAGGGGTTTTGCTGAAGGAAAAGGAGGTATTTTCTCAACTTCCCTTTAAAATCTATTTCATACTTTTTGGTAACCTTATAAAGTTATTAGTGTTGTTTTGCTATGATAATTATTTGGTGCATGTGCTTTATTATTATTATTAATAGTAATAATAATATTTTGCATTTCTGAAGCACTTTTCATCTGCCGACCTCCCTTCTTTTTGCAAACAGCTAATTAGACTTCAAAACACAGTAAGTGGTGCTATACCCATTTTCTGCAGGGCAATACTGGAGGGCAAACCATGCTGCCTCTCAGTAGGCAGCCCAGGATGCTTGAGGGGATGAGTAGGAACCCCCATGAATATGAATTGTGAATTAATATGCCACGAGGCAAGTTTTTCCTATTTATTCCGACTAATTAGCTCATGGCCTGATAATGAAAAGGACATAAATTTCAGACTGTTTCCTGCAACTGTGTGCTTAAAAGTTTTCCCCTTATCTGATTATATGGCAGTGAAATCATGACAACCACTGAGCTTTTCACAGTACTTCCATACACCAGAGAGTTGTTCAGACAAAACTAACTACTTCCACATATTTGTTGATTAAATGGTATTTTCCATCCTAACCTGTATAAGTGGGGATGGATAGTTCTACTTCTTCCAGCTTTGCTTCTCTTTGTTGTTTTTCAGATGAGTTCTGGCCAAGAGCTTTCAACAATGTAGCTGCTGATACTTGTCTAGTTTGGGTGGCTCTCCAAGCACTGGCTGTCACACTCAAGTATATTAGAACTGTCCACTGCACATAACTGCTGAGAGAGAACTAGTTACAACATCAAACCACAGATTCAGTTTGACATCCTCCTTTTAAATAAGGAGGGAAGAGCAGTGGATACTATCTGTTTACCTCAGTTTTAGTAAGGCTTTTGACTCTGTCTACCATATCCTCATAGAGAAGCTGATGCTGATGATGAGCAGACAGCAGATTGAAAGCTTAATGGCTGAGACGAGAAGGTGGTGATCAGCAGCATGAAGTCCAGCTGGAGGCCAGTAGGTAGTGGTGTACCCTGGGCTCAGTCCTGGGTCCAGCCCTGTTTAACATCTTCCCTGATGATCTGGATAAAAAGCAGCAGATACCCTCAGCAGGGTTGCTGGTGGTGTGTAACTGGGAGAGATGGCTGGTTCATAAGAGGGTTGTGCTGCCATCCAGAGGTTCCTTAAAAGTCTGGAGAAACAGACTGACAGGAAGCTCAGGCAATTCAACAAAGAGAAATGCCAAGTCCTAAACCCAGGGAGAAACAAGCCTGAGTACCTAGGGGGCTGATCAGATGGAAGTAGTTCAGCAGAAAGGGACATGGGCTTCTGGTAGACACCACATCAAACATGAACCATAAATGTTCCTTTGCCAGTGGGACTACTCCAACCCTGAGCTGCATTAGGCAAAGCACTGGCAGCAGGTGAAAGGAGGATCCTTCCCCTCTTACTCGCTGCTGCTGAGGCCACACCTGGAGTGCTGTGTGCAGTTCTGGGCTCCCCGACACAGGAGAGACAAGGACATTTAGGAGAGTCCAGTGAAGGGCCACAAGATTAAGAGACCTGGAGCATTTCTCCTGTGAGGAAAGGCTGTGAGAGCTGGGACTGTGGGTAAATGTTGATATACATACATATACATATATGGCACATGATATACACATAGCTATGTATATAAATACGTGAAGGGAGGGGACAAAGGGGATGGAGCCAGGCACTTTTTAAAGGCACTCAGTGACAGTACCAAAGGCAGTGGGAACAACCTGAAGCACAGGAGTTTTTTTTCTGAACATTCAGGAAGCACATTTTCACTCTGAGGGTGACTGAGCACTGGCACAGGTTGCCCAGAGACACAAAGGAGGTATTCTCATCCTTGGAGACATTCAAAAGCTGCCTGGATATTGTCCTGGAAAACCTGCTCCAGGTGGCTCTGCTTGAGCAAATGGGTTGAACAAAATGACTTCTGGAGATCCCTTGCTACCACAGCCAGTCTGTGATTCTTTGATTCTGTAAAATAAAAAAGGTGGATTTCCTAAGATTCTACCCCAGGGCTACTTGGGATTTCCTCTCTGCTACTAATTTTACATTGGTTTCCATGGAGCCAAAGGCGGAGGAGCAGAAGAAATCAAGTAATGAAGCCTACAAGTTGTTTCTCAAGGGAATGAGGAGCTGAATAAGGTAAATTGATATGAAATAAAACAGGAAGTATTGCTCACTTCATTGAATGCTTGAAAAACCAACAGAAGTATGTCTTTGAATGCCATATACTCTGGATTGTTATTTAGCATCATTTTTAATATCTTTAAATTTTCCCTATTATATTTATTATTAGTTTCATTTTTAAACAATAACACCATTTAATGCTTTCTGAAATATGTTATGGACACAGAGGATATTAAGACCAGTGACATCAGTGAGGTCTTGTTTTAAGAGCAAACTGAGGCATAGATGGCTGTCCTATACACAAGTGAATTTTAGCGTAATTTTTTTACTTAAGTTTTAAAAAGAAAGTATTCACTGTTCAGAGACTGGGTGAAGAATCACTGTGACGTGAAATGAAATATATCATTAACATAGTCAGCCCAAATAGTGAAGTTTATTGTACCTGATATTCAGTATTTGAAAAAGTGTAGGGTAAAATGGTAGAATTTCCTGTTAACAACCAGAGTACAGAATGTCATTTTGTCATCTGTGTCTCATGAAAAGCTCATCATAACACATGTCATACGTTTTTGGTCTCTGCTTTTTTTTCTTACCATTTATACTGTTGATTCAGGCCCTGACTCTGCAAACTATTGTGCACAGCTACGAGCCTGTGCTCACTGCCTGAACTCTGGCTTTTCTGAACATATGCAGTATTCATTTTACCACCAGATTCTGCATTAAGGTATTGGAGATTATTTACAGAATGATGGTGGGGGTTTTATTTAATTTTTTTTTTCCCCTTTCCTTTCTCCTTTTTTTTTTTCTTGGTTTGGTTTTTTGTTTGTTTTGGGTTGTTTTGTTTTGTTTTGTTTGGCTTTTTGGTTTTTGTTCATTGTATTGCTTCTCATCAAAGAAAATAAATATTCCATGGAAAGGGTCCAGGTGAAAGAGTGCTACTTTAGTGCTCCAAGGGTGAAATACTGTTACAGAGGGCAAAAACATTAAGGTGGCATGTTGTAAAGTCAGTAACTACTGGGAAAACTCCTATGAGAGGCTGTTTATCAGAGATTGTAATGTATTATAAGGACAAGCATTAGGAAACTGGCAAGCAGACTAACTAATTTATTAAAAAGATTTTAAGAACTCAAAAACCACAAAGAACCATGGTAAGGAAAAATTACATGGATCAAATATAGACTACAGACTCAGTGAAAACCAGTATTCTCCTGATTCCTTATGGACTTACATGAAATTTAGGTGAAAATTATTCACTTTATTACACTAAAAAGAGTGACTTGTCTCAAAATAATGGCTCCAAAGTCTTCAAGCTACAGAATAACAGTATCCCCTCATGTGACCTATTTTATGTGTTTTGGCCGGTACTGCTGAACAGCTGTGGTCACTCTGTTTGATCTCCTCTCTTAGTTTTGCAGAGGAGAACTATTGGGTTTGTAGGGATGGCTATTTATCAGGCTCTCCCTGTGGTGCCCCAGGGGTAATTCTGATGGAATAAGGGCTGTAGCAGTAAGTGATATCACTTCCTGAAAGAACAAATTATGAGTAATAAAAATGATCAGAGAGTTTTGTTTAGGAACGCTAAAAATCTATATTTTTCTTCTCTTGCTTGTTGTTTTCATGTGACATATGTCTGTTATCAGGAATTCTTCCTGATATCCAGCAATATTGGGAACTGGAAACAGGAATACACTACTGTGTGTTGTGACTTGTTAAAAATTTGAAAAATATGTTTTGCATGTCCATGCTTTAGCAAGAAAAAGGATATTTTTTTTATTTTTATCTTATCATTTATCATTATGGCAATACGTGTGGGTCTCCTGGCTGGGACACTAGAATGCTTAACAGATAAACTTTTGCTAACTTTGCTAAGTGTTTATCTTGCATTACCTGGCCATAAAGTACACTGGGTATATACTGGCCTAATTTTTACCTCAAAATTCCTCTGGTTGCAGATGTATCTGCTGGATTGCTTCCTGTAGAGTGAATCAAGTGCAAAGGCACTCAGTGCAGGAGCTCAAACTGGTCACTGCTCCTCCCAGACATCCCCAGGCTGTGTGCTGTAGCTCATCTGAGGCCAAAATAGATGCTGTCCTGAGAAAGTGTTTTGAAATGACTTGTAGAAGACTTTTATCTTCTTACACATGATATTAACATGCTATTGTTTTTTTAATTTTCTGCTAAATGCTTTTATTGTAAGAAGCTTGTGCTTGTGCTCTTCCCACTTTTTTTTGTTTGTTTGTTTTTTTGATTCACCCATTCAGCAACTTATTATGCACCCTGGCAACTTTCAGATTGGATGTCTCCTATCTGTTCTCCCTGTCTTTCACTCCTAAACACCTTCTTCTCAGGGATGTAATCAAAGGTTTGGCTCTTCCACTGTTGTCATAAACGACATCTGGTCCTGAGTCAGGTTCTCTGTGGTTGTGGACTTTGGTGAGCCAATGTAATGAGTCTCTTTTAAACTTCTCAGAAAAGGTAATTTGGCCTTTTGGGTTGATTATTTGATTTGGCCATGAAGGAAGGTGAAATCTGAAACTTTCTTGCCTGGATTTTGTTGGCTTCTTTGAGTGGAAAAAGAAAAGAAAATAAAAAATACCTGTCACTAAACTGAAGGAACCATAGATTTTGTGTAAGTCCTGAAAGGGTGCTGGTTTCCAAGCCTTTCTTCACTTCATAACCCTTATGGAGTACATTTCCCTCTCGACATACATCTACTCCTTTTGTACTGTGTCTGATAAAATGGTACCAGAATTGTCTGCTATTTCTTGCTTCCCTCCCATATCCAACTTGGCCTAAATGACCTTCTATTCAAAAAAAAATACAGCCACTGAAGGAGCAGTGAAGTGTATCTTCACTACATGTGCACAGGCTTTCCAACTGAACCCACAGGAAACACACATAAACCATTTTATTGCTTATGTGAGCAGAATTGTTTTCCTCCGGACTTATCAGCCCAGCATTCCTGTTTATTTTGAAACAACCAGATCCTGCAATTTTTTTTTTCTTTTGCTGAGCACAATTGCATATCTAACAGAAACATGAACTAAAGTATAACCCTGAGTCAATTCCTCTTGAAACTGATGAGAAAATATTGCAGGAATTAGTGGCTTTAAACTGATCCAGATAAGTATTTAAATGCTCCTCTTTCCTCCCCCTCATTCCCTGGGTGCTTCTCTCTCTCATTTTCTCTTTTCATTCTTTCAGCTGCCTCCTTTCCAGATTACTGGTTTCCTCTTTATTCATTCATTTTTAACCTACTAGATCTCTTAACTCAGCTTTTGCCATTGAAAGCTTCCTCTTTCAAGGAAAGATGTTTGTTTTTCTTTCCTCTGCTGAGGATATACCGGTTCTTAGTTAACTAAAGTACTTCCTTTTCTGCTGCTGTACCTCTGCATGCACCAATTTTGCCCAGCTGAGTGTTCCATAATGTGGTTCTACAGAAAAAAATATTAGGATCACTGCTACTTCCTAACTGTTTCTTCCTAACTGTTGGAGTTATGAAGTTGACCATACTGCTGAAAAAAACAAGCTATAAAGCATATCTCCTGTTTTGTCACTGGAATATCTACATCCAATAAAGATCAAGTCTTTATTAACCTCTGAAACTATATTTTCTTTTTCACTTGCTTTTAGCGTGTAACTAGATGTAGTTAACCATGAGGCATAAAGATGTGCACCTATAACTGGGAAGTCACTTTCCTCACAAAATTTTTAAATCTTAAAAATAAAATAGAAATAAAAAACTAAGCAAAGAAATTAATCTTTGGCTAATTAACAATATATTTTCTCAATAGAACTCCATCATGAATGTTCATACATGCAAAAAATGCTTGTTCAGAGAGAATTATAAAAGGGCACTCTTGCCACAATAGCAACATCAAGAGTGCACTTTTTGGTGTTGGAGCAAAAAAAGCACTTGTTTTTCCAGACTACTCTGCTCAGTACAGTGGTTCATTCAGATTCAAACACTACAATTACCCTTCTCTAAGGCACTTCACCTGAAAGCTTTTCCAGCCATTGACAGTGTCTGACCCAATTGTCACTTCAACTTAAACTTTTATACAAGCTTAACACCTTCCCTGGGCCCTTGATTCATGTGTCAGCCTTCAAATATGTCTTCTTGTGCTGACAAAAACAAAATACAAAATATTTTATCTTCTTTAAACTGAGAACCCCAAAATAAACAGTAGAAAGAAATGTTTCATATGACAGCCTATCTCCTATATAAAACTGAGCTGTGAAGTGCACAGACAGATGGCTTCTGCAGGCAAAGCATATTCTCAATGTGCGATAAATCAGATTTTTTAGAAATATTCTTGTCTTTTTTTTAAGCTGCTGTTATATAAAGATTATTATTAACTATTAAAGAATGGGCTTTCGATTTCATCCTCAGTGCTGAATGGGAGAAGATCATCATTCACTTGAGACTTCTCACTGGCAAGGCTCTCCTGAGAGGCAATCAAGAGTGGTTTGTTCTCCAGAAAATATTCTAGTTTTGGAAGTGACACACAGATTATACATTTTTAGAGTCAACCACCTTTGACAGTTCTAGCTCCTTTCTTTCCACTAACATATATATGATTACTATTAGAGTACAAACATCTGACACAGAATGAATAGTTTTTCTTCCCTGGAATACAGAATTTCTGCTGCTCACTCTTATCTGCTCATCCCAACAATAGTGAACAGTGATATTTTAGGGTATGAAATTTTATAGTGCTTATCTTATTCCCTTTACTCAAGTCTCCTCTATCACTGCTGCATATTTTCCATCTACCAAACTTCACTGTTCATAGTGTCAAACCAACACATACACTCCCTTTAGCGTGAAATTTTGCACAACCATGTCTAATAATTTTATTGAGTTGAGAAACATGGAAAATTCCATTAATTTACCTGGATGACTCTGCTCTGTGATTATGAATGCAAGAGAACCTAATATTTGTATTTTCCCACAAGGAGCTTGCTTTTCTGTTTTCTGTCCAAACTCAGGACATGAATTGTTTATCCCACACTGCATGCTCAGAAGGTAGAATCCAGTGGACTGTTTTGCCTTCTTTTCCTGATCTTAATAGTCCCCTTGGCACTCTAATACATTTTGAAAGAGCCGCGTCTCCTTCTGTAGCTGGGGGGAACTGTTGGACTTGACAGACTGCTGAGCTTCTTCCCTTTAACAAACTATGGTTTGGGGGGAAAAAAAAAAACTTTGAAAAGAAAACCACAGTTGGGAAAATTTGTTACTGAGACTTCACCCTGGCAAAGAGAAATCCTGAGCCAGGTCTGAGTGAGAAACCCGGAAGAAATGGGTTAGAGAAAGCAGAGTAAAAGAAGAAGTGCTGTTAAATCTGTCATGATGAACACGGTTAATGACCGTGTTCAAGCAAGGTCAGTGTTTGTCAGTGCCGCCCAGTAGGTTGAAATGAAAAGCCTCTAACCAAAGACAGGAACAGTCCCTGACCTACAAGTCTAACCTGGAAGGCAAAGGGTCTGTCCCTTACTGTTGCAAATATAAGTGGGTTTGTTAATAGTGCTCTCCGTTCTACTGGGGTATTGGTTTTGTGTCTTCTGCATCATCTTTTGTACGAATAAATTAATCATTAAGCTTCCAACTGATTTCAGTGGTGAAGTTTTAGTGGTGAGTGCTTGGATCTAGATTTTAAATCATGACTTTTCAACTAAGAACAAGGTGTACCAGTCAATGGCAAGCTTGCCACAATAGTCAAGCTCTTGTAGGAGTCCAAATCCCACCTGTAATCACTGACACAGATGAAAGTCCTATCCTTAGAATACTACTTTGTAAATTTAATGGTTTTTTATAGTGCAGGGAGAGTTGTACATAAGGTGTATGTAGTAGCATTGTATGAAACAGAACTTGCCAAGCATCACCTATGCCGTTCTGCCATTAAGCTGAATTCCTTTCAGCATCTTTTTATTTCTATTTTATTTTTAAGATCCTGAAATATTATGAGAAGGACAGTGCCTTTCTGGGTTGTGGTGCCCACAAGGAGAAAAGCAGTCAGGAGCACAGAAGTGAGAACTAGGAAAAATGTAGACAAAGAAGAGCAGCAGCGGTGCTGGTTGGTTATAGTTACTGGCAAAAATGAATGAATGACATCTACAACTTACAATTTCTTACCTCGAGTGAAATACATGTATTTTAGTGTATGGTTTAGGTTTTTTAATAGGCTTATCTCTTATGAAGCAAGAACAGTATTCTGTCTGTGCATGCAGGACTTTTCTTAGTGGCACGTAATCCTGTACCAGTTTTCTGAAGCGCTGTCATAACCATAATAGGGGTATTTTTTGCAAATACTTTCTCTTATGGTTTTGCCTTCACTCTGTGGTTTGTCTTACTCTTTTAATGTCATATTATTTGCTTTGCAGCCTTTGAGGGGGGCTTCTGATGGCCTCTATGTACCCAGTGTATCTAGTATATTTGTCTAATTCAGAGTTCACATATAGATTACACCATAGTTTTCATCTCTGATATTTAAGTAAAAAATCAAAATTATCTTCCATTGTTTGTTTGGTATTTCCTTTAGTTCTGTCCTTTCCTATTTTGAAATTTCATCTTCTGAGAAGACAAAAGACTTGTGCTTTTTCTTGGGAAATTTAGCATTATTTATACTTCGTTTAGAAATCCCTTCCCCTTGGTCTGCAGACTCTTAGGTTTCATGGGTAATTCCCTCACACCTGAAATTCTGCACCTGGGCATACTCCATGTAAATGGAAGTTCACCACCATGCTGTATCTCAGGCCTTCCTCTTCATATACCTCTTTAGGCATTTGGTCTAGTACCTTGTTGTAAGAGCAAATCTCATATATATACAAGCAGTATAAGCTCATCTGAAAGCATAGCAGTGTCAGATGCTTTGATTAAAAAGGTAGAGGAACAGTTTTTGGTTCAGCCACTCCAGCTGGCGTGTGCCCCATCAGCCTACCCTTTGTACTGTGCTATCCTTTTCTTTCCCCCTTTAGCCCAGCATAACCAAGATGGTTTTTGTTAGGATCAACAGCAGTTTCTGCAGCTGAGACTGCAGGTGTGAGGGTGGTTCAGCATGTCAACATCTACAGTTCCTTGTGTCCCCAATAAGTCACATATTATACAACTGGGGGCTCCTACAGCTGCATTATCCGAATGTGCCAGTCCAAAAATGCTGGAATAAACCCTCCACAGATTTTGCCTGAAGCTAGAAAGCTGGTTTTTCTGTACTGGAGAAACTCTGGTATGTGACTTCCTAGCATAACTCATCCTTATCTGGGAGTCCAAAGCTGAAGGAGGGTGTGATTTCAGACACACCTCTCTCGTTAGTATTTTTCTTGGAGTAGTATTTGTGGCTCACTGCTCAGCATGCTGGTGCTTTGAATCTCATTCAGAAGAGCACTGTGGAGAGTGCAGGCAGCTGACAAGTCTTGGTGGATTGCACTTCAAAAGAAGATGCCAACCACTTCAGAGTTAGACACCACAATGCCAGGTCCCACACTGTGTCTGCATCCTTTTGCACAACACACCTTTGCAATTTTAATTTTAATCTTTTAATCTGCCACTGACAGAGAGCACTTAAATCATCTCTTTCATCTACTGTGCATTGCAGAAATACACTTTCGTGCTAAATGACTTCACTTGGTCCATTTCTGCAAGCAGCCTGTCCAGTCCTCGGCTCAGTAATCAGGCTGGGTGGCAAAAACTTGGGCAGGTCTCAGCTGCCTTTGGATAAGCAACTAGGACAAGCCAATGGGCTCCAGGGTGTTGAATTCCCTGACTGGAGTGCTATTTTCTTGTTGAGCCACGGTGTACTTGTTAATTGTCACTTCCCACTTCTGCTCCCCCAGTGTGCCAGGTCTTTCCTTTGCATGCTGATCCTCAGAAATGTCAAAGATGGCAACGGGAACCCCACACAGTGTCAAATATTCTCCCAGACCATTCCACAGCTGGAGATGTGTCACTTTTCATAAAGTGCCTGCTTTCAGCAATCTGAATCTTCCGTTATTTTAGCTTACTTTTAAACAGCTTTTAGACATACTATTAATATAGATATTTTAAAAACTCACTTTCTTGAAGTTTATTCCTTTTAAATTCTTGCAGGCAGGTATCCAGGACACACATCATACAACTGTGTTAATTAAGTTTATTTCTAGATTCATTACTACAGTCCTGTCCATCTTAGGATCCTTTCTCTTGGTACACTGCACTTCCTATTTCACCCACTGTTCTGGTTCTGAACAGGGAGAACCATATGCAGAAGATCCTATTGTGACTCTTCTATAAAATTCTGTTGTCCCCATTAAACCAAGCAGAGGGATGAAGATTTTGTTAATATTTCACTAAAAACCTTTATCCACTCAGTTTATTCTCTTCAGACTTCTCCTATTAACATTATGAGTTTCTGACCTGCAGAATTTTTATGGGCATTGGTATTACAGGTACCCTGAGGATAGTTTTCCTTCCTATCCCCCTGTATTTCGTGTCCCTAATCATCCTCTGCAAGTACCTTGAGTCTGCTTTCCTTTTGTGGGTAAACTCACACTTCACAATCTCCTATCACCTCAAAATTTGGTGCAAATTTTTCTGTAAAACCATCAAGGAGTACATTATTAATTCAAACCATTTAAATTTTCTGTGGCAGGCTATACCACACACTTCAGAAGATGGTGTGAAATTTTCATTCACACATACATGCGCACGCGCACATCAAGCCATTGTGTACTCATTGTGAAAGTTTATGTCTTTGCTACAGCAATCTGAGGCTGCAGTATCCTGTCACTGGTCCTGTGTCCATTCCTGCTGAACTTGCAAAAGGGTCACCTGAAAGTGTTTAGTTCCCTTGCCTTACTGAAGAGCAGCGATGGTTGTGTTCCTGCTTCCTTTGGACTCACAGGATATTGCCATTTCAGTAACCTCTTTTAGCAGATTTTTCTTCTTCCACATCCCACCACCCCACACATCTACTTGTGGAATTGCAAAATTTTCTGCAGAGATTTTAATGTCATTTTGATATTTGCTGGGTTCTGAATGAAGATACAAATGTTTTCTGGGAAATTAACTGAATTTCTCTATTCTCTGCATGAAACTGTACTTGACCACATAGTAACAAAAGTTAAGGAGTACCTCAACCATTTCAGCCATCTTTCACCACACTAAAAAAAAAAAAAAAATTAAAAAAAAAAAAGGAAGATGAGTACCAAAAGCTATTTTTTCCTAGGAATGAAAAAACCACACAGAATAATAGTTCCTGGTCAAAGGGAGTACCAACTGAAGAAAAGGATTAAACACGAAACAGATTTTTGCTAATAGTGTCTAAAGGACCATTTTTTTCCTCTAACCTACAAATCAAAGACTGCCTGTGCTAATAATAGCAAATTTACTCTTTCAAATTCAGCAATTAAAATTTTTTAATGGAATGATGAGTATGTGTTTTGCTAAAAAAACCCTGTCAGTTTGGATATAGACCACATGACCTTGTGGTATTTTGAATATTAACTGCCATAAAAATAAAATGCAGGGGGTTTGGTTTTGTTTTAGCTCAAATGATATTGTTTTTCAAAGACTAACACTTTTAATTTTCATTTTCAAAAACCAAAGATTTTAAATCCTCCTCTATGCAGTGGTAAAAAAATGGGAGACAATTACAGATTTTAAAATCTTGATATTATTTATAAACATTCTTTACATATGGGAAGTATGCTTCATATTTGTGAATGTATTTGTTTATATTAGTATTCTAAAGAAAAAATGGTTACAATTATTATTCCAGATATTTTAAGGCCAAAAATGTATTCTCAGTGCTGATTTACATTTCCTAAAAAGACTAAAATACAAATGGCATGAAACAGTAGACTGAGAGCCAACCACAGCCATTTAAATGCATGTGCTAGGAAAATGTTATTTGATTTAACAGCTAAAGATGTTTCCTTACCAGAGACAGATCTAATAAGACCTTAAAGGAAGTGAGGCTAAATTCAGATAATGCTTATGTACTGAGGGTAAGATGTCTTTGTGAGCAGCAGTCTCTGGCAATAACACCAATTTCTTTGGATGGAAAAGGGAAGATGGAGGTCGCCTCATGGTGCAGGGAAGGGAGGGTGCTCCTGGTGTTCCACTTAGACACTGCTGAGCTCGCCCCTTACCCCCCCACTGATCTGCTGCCTTCTGAGAGTGTCACATCCCTCCTCAACAGCCAGAAACACTGCAGCTGTGCATGGCCTTAGGCAGGAGTGGGTTAGTCCTCACGTAACTGTAACCAACCACCCTGAGCTGAAATTTTCTGGGAGATAGTAGAACAGAAAATGAGATCAATATGCATTTAATTGGATCCTTTCACTTAGCAAGCCCAGCTTTCTTTGGTTTCATGTAGATAATGGCAGAGATGGCTCAATATATTTTCTGGCTGTTTAAAAAAACTCCAAAACTAAAAAATCTAATACATTTGCTGCTCACTACGTAAATTAGTGGCCACCACCACGGCAACACATCACTAGCAACCTAACCTACATGTTTTATAGTTTTTCCACCAATTGAAACCTATTGTTTCAGTAATTGGTTTCTTGAATAACAAAAGCCTAATTAACACCCAGTGTTCTTCACTGAAGCATTTTGCAAATGTTATTGAATGAGTTCCGACAAAACCAATAAAAGAAAACAATTTATTATTTCCAGAAGGGTGTATTTGTGGACAGAGAATTTTAGTGCTTTGTCTCTGACCTTAAATAATTGGCTACAACACCCAAGTTACATAAGATAGGATGGGTTATTTGGGTTCAGAATCCAGCTGCCTATTAGCTACACACAACACCTTTCACTGTTGTACCCAAGCTGTTCTTGGGATCCTGTCTGTTGCCGGCCTAAAAATGTCCCTAACTGGCTAAGGAGAGTATGACTTTAGTGTTTACCTGATGTATTGTCTACCCAGAATTTTTTGTACAGATACAGCACTTTTGCCCTGGGTTATCAACCTCTGAAAATGAAGATCTAAAATAAAACTGATGATGTAGCCTTAGCTGCAGGAGAACTCAAAGTCATTTCTCTTTCAGCACAAAGTGGGGACATTTTCTTTTCCTCTGCAGCATTGTGGCATGCTTGGACTGAGTCATTTCTTTGATGTGTAAATGCACCTTAAGAAGGACATTAAATATTTCAAGTAATTGGTATGAACATGAAATCTCTCATTAGTGCCTGCTAGACAGCTGCAAAGTACAGATAAGAAACTGCATGTGCTAATACAAGAAAATATTCCAAAATTCTTGAGGAAAGCTTCCTGTCTAGAAATGCCCCACTTCTTTTTGCCCTTCCATACTATGTCTCTGCAATCTGTGTCTACTGTAAAAATTCTGGTTATGTGGAAAAGCAAAGCACTGTGTCTATTAATCTCCTTGCCACAAAAGTTTTCCCTTACAGTGGCATGACATCCAGGATCTAGGCTGCAGACCAAAATTATTTTCCCACCTACTTGCAGAATCAAATTTGAATGGTGCTTATTGAAAACACTTTAATTTGTCACATGTTTGATTTTGAAATGTGTTTTCAATAACATCCAGTGAAGTCCGTTCTAAAACTGATATGACTGTCTAAAATGAAATGACAACAGTAATTAATATTTTACTTCATGGTTAATGAAAATAGATTATATACTAAGAAAACACAAACTTCGTATCATTAAACTAGTTAATTAGTCTTCTCAAAGCTGCTTTTTTGAGGTCTGTTGTTTTCACAAGCTCTAAATCTGTCTGTTAGTGCAGTATTGTTGCAAAGAAATCCTCTGGACTGTTTCTGTGGAAGGAGAAAGTTAACTTCCCCACATGTTCTAGCAATTTCTGAGAAAGTCTGGATATACAAATTCATCCTTCCCAAGACTGAGCAAGATGTCAGTGGGAATTAAAGAAAAACCATGGAAGGGAAAGAAATTTCATAACAGGCTGATTTTCATCATTCATGGTGGTTGCTGACTGCACTGAAGAGAGAAGGGCAGTCAAGTGTGTACTTCCTGTATAACCATGTAGAATAATCTAGTTTACTGGGGAGACCACAGATGAAGGCTGGAAACTGAGCTTGAGTCCTTCAGAAAGCTGAATGTTTTCCAGATTCATGGCAGGGTAGAGTTGCTGTAGTGAAAATCTGATCTTCTTTTAGTGCTGCTCTGAAAGCAGGGTAGGATGATGTCCTTGCTAGCGCAGAATCCCAAGGTACTGAGAGCAGCTCTCTCTGTTATCTAATGTTGTGACTTGCATTATGCATTAACCATTAATTATTTTACAGATTTTTGGTTTTTCAAATTTACAGATTTCTCTGGAGATTACCTTCTCCCTATAAATTTAGAATTATAAAAGAATACGAGTTAGTAGTTTTGATGAATAAAACTTAATGTCTACAGATTGGGATTAAGGAATTCTTTTTTCTGCCAGTGGTCTGCAAGCAAACTAAAACCAGAGGGGAGAAGGAACTTCCTCTGGAGATAACAGACCTTTCAATCACAACAATTTGTGCAGCTCTGACTTTCCAGTGAGCATGCAGACCATGCTGGTGGACAGGAACGCTGAATCTAACAGCCAACATCACCTTGTGAGTCTTTTAAGCAAGAATGGCATCAGCATCCTAATGAACAGGGCTGCAGTGCAGTAGATATTATACAGAGGAAGTGTTCTGTTGCCAGTGAGGCCAAAGGAAAAATTCTAGTTTAGTTTTACTTATAAATAAAGCAAACTTTAAAAGACCACAGTAGATATCATCAAGTAATCAAATTCTAGAGCAATGCTGAAGCTACGCTTGAGCTACTTCTTGGTCAATCTTGCATTTATGTTTCTTGTATCCTGGGACATAAATAGTTTTTCCACTTTTGGATCGCTCTGATATTCAGAACAAATATTCTCCTTTAGTGCTGTAAGAAGAACCATAGCACAGCACCTCATAGGAAATAAAATCATAAATGATGCTGTGATAGTACATTAGATATTTGGTGCTTGGCTTGCCTTCCAGAATCCAGGAACAAATAAGTGATAAAAACACCTAGTTTAGCCATTAGTGCTATATCTTCAGTACAAAATTACAAAATGAAAAAATTAGGTTTTTCTTCATGCATTAGTTTGAAGATTTTGCTTTTTTTCCAAACTTGATGATGAGCTCATAAATAAATTTATTTCATTCTTCCAGTCAATATAACTAATCACCTGCTCCTAAAACCCCTGCATTTCTATGTCACTAAAACATTGAAGCTGGAACAACACTATTATTGTATATCTTTTTGGAATATTCTTCTGTGGAGCAGCAAGGGAAAATATTTGTAGCTGTTTCATTAAAAACTTGTGTTTTATGCTCAGCTCTGCCTAAAATATCCTTATGTAACCTCATGAGTGGAATTCATGATACGTACTTACTCCTGAACAATAGCACTAAGAGGCCTTGACTGATGCTAAGGGGTTTGAATGTTCAGAAATATTACCATATGTAAGTGGGAGAGCTGGGACTGCAGAGCTCAGTGAATATTCCTCCGAGCTATAAATAGCTTTTGGAAAAGGTATCAAATGCAATTTAAAATGCCCAAGTGCCCACAATTCATAGCCCTGTTATCTTGCATTGCTGAGTGATTTTGGTTTGTTTAGAGACTGATCTAATTTTTGTACAGATACTACAATCAGGGTTGCTTAGTTTCCAGTACAATATTAAGGCAAATTCAGAAATACCTATGCAGAGAGAAAAGATACAAGTTACTTAACCCTTTGATCTGGCAAACAAAAAAGCACGATTTGTTGAATGACAATAAAAATTATCATCGCTCACATTAAGAAGCAAGATGGAACATTTTAAATACATCAGTAATGAGCCACAAGACCATCCTAATTGTGTAGTAAATTCCTCTTTGTTTGAAACCCTCAATTAAGCAGTGCTCTGTAGCATTCAAACTGCAAAAGACATAGTGATACAATTTTATATTACTGTGAATTAATCTCCTTCTAGTCATCCCAGAATATAGAAGTTGTCTTGCCATTTTTGTGATTCCTTTCTTTTTTGTCTTCCCAATTACATTGGGAAGTTATAAATAAATTAGTTATAAATAAATAGTTATGTTCTATTATTTTTATCCTGACACAACTGTAAATCTTTCACTGATGAACTCCACTCCATTTCAGGTCTCTAGAAGCAGGATATATCTTGTTTGTAGTTTTGGTTTCAAACCAAGATACTATTTCAACATATTGTACACCTTCAGCATATGGGTACTTGTACTGAAGTCAACAGGTGACTCATACTTAGAGAGAAGCATATGGTTTAGTAGTGGATTTTTTCTTTTTTTGTTTCCAGATTTGGACCTAAAATCATGCTGGAAAAGCCTGAATATAACAAAACTGCTCTTCTTCCACTGTGTGGAAGAGCAGGACACCTGACATATTTCCACACTTCCTGTCTGTGTGCCATGAAGCTATATTTTGTGGGATTTCTTTCTATATAAGTGTATGAGGTTAGAGGAAAAGCTGATGTAGCACAATCCTGTGCAATCACAAGCAAATTATGTAGACTTCATTATGTAACTGGAAGGCTGGATGAGCAGTTCTGCTAATGCTTTGCAGAGATAATCTGTTTGAGTCCTATGAAGACTGACAGTGTAATATCAGGTTTTGGTACCGTAACCAAGGCTTTGTTGCATAGATACTAAACAAGATTGTGTCCTAGCCTGCATTTCAGATTTATTTCTTTGTACAGCTCTGCACAGAGTTTCTGTTCCAGACATGAAGCAGTGCTAGATTTTCACTGTTCATTCCATTCATTAGCTTTGAAGGGATTCAAATCCATCAGTTTGCTGCTTCTCTTTCACATGCATTCCTTATCTATATTTGCAATAGATGAATTGTGTTAGAGTAATATATTTAGCATAATCCATTCATGAAGTTTTTATTTTTTATATATGGCCCATTTGTGTGATGGAAAGCAGAGAGACTTCTGGGAACAGGGTCAAAACCCAGCTTTTTCTCTCCATCCTGGATTTTAGCTAAGCATTAGGCTTTTACTATCTTTGGCATTTGTGTGGAGACAGATCCATGTTGACACAAATCCTAGGAATTTCACTTTTTTGGTGAGTTTGCTGTTACTCCATATATGCAGTCTTTCTCCTGTTTGAAAGGAGAGGTGGCAGTTGCAGAGGAGGATTCTCAGTTCTGGATCTGAGCAGACTGAAGTGCCTGCCATGGAACCTTCATTCACAGGCTGAGGCATCTGGGAGAGGTCAGTGGTCAGGCACAGCTTAGCACTCCTTCCAGGATAACTTCCCCCATGCAAGAATATTGAAATGCCTTTTAAAAGCGCTCCAGTTACTGTCAACTGTGCTCTAACAGACGGACTCTGGGCAATTTACTGCGCCAAACATCCAAGCCTGATGTCTATTGGGGCTCTCCAGATTGCTACCAGAAGTGGCAGAATGATATTTTGGCTGCCACGGAGTGCCACCTAACTCATTAACCTAAAAGAAAGTCAGCAGTGATTTTAAGTTAATGTCTGAGCACTGAATCACAGCAAGTGTATCATCCATTCTGCCATGGCTGCTACAGGGGCAGTAGCCTGTGCCAGAAGTAAACAGCTCAGACTGGTGACATCTTGAATCTTCATGAATTCCCAGAGACTGCAAAGAGACTATAAATCTGTCCTTGACAGCCCTGGGAGTTTAAATGTCTAACTTGGATAGTTTGATATTTAGGTAGTTTGAATCAATCTCTCTTTGAAATAGTGGGGAAAAAAAATCCCCAAAAAAGCCCTTCAAACACCCTCTCCACTCCTCCCCACCCTTCCCACCTCCAACTCCTATACTGAGTTTTAAAGCAGATGTTTGGAATCAGCCTCTTGTGCTAGGTGTGTATTCGTATTATCTTTTTTGTAGTTCATTACTGTTTCATTTATTTTGCCCATCACCTCACAGCTTTGCAGTAATTTCTTCTGTAGGAACTTGGATTTTAAAATGAAATACATTAACTCTTTCTCCCATAGTCACTATTCCATTTACAGTCAAAGAACAGTAAGAATCCCTGCCAACTAGATCACGTCATCAAGCCTGGTCTCTCAGGTCTCTTTTCATTCTGCTTAATTTATCACTTCAGCCCATTTGCCAAGTTTAGATGTATGGTTTAATGCCAAGATCAAGCTCTGGAATTTTTTAAAATACAGACATAACCATGGTTATGCTTAAATAGAGTTTCATTTTTGTAACTATTTTTTAAGTATATCTATTTCCAATACAGACTCTTTTCTTCCTAAACTGCAATATTTGAGGGATGTGAAAAAAATATTCTCTGAAATCCCAGCTGTTACCTAAGGGGATTGGGTGCTGGAATTTCTCAGATTCTTCTGCAGGTTTATCTATACAGTTAAATTCCAGCAGGACAAAGGCTTCATTATTAAGGTACAAATATTTTACTGAGGGTGACCATTACATAAATGAAAATTGTGATCTGCCTTTCTAAAAGGGCAATTGATTTGCTGAAGAGCAATTGATTGTAGAGGATGAATCCTGAGCTGAACACTCCAATCCCTGCAGGAGTATGCTGGTTTAATCTCCATGCTCTTCACTCTGACATGTCCTGCCTTTAGGTTTTCAAGGGTGCCAAAAGTGCTGCTGTACCTGAGAGCTCAGCTCTAAACAGGGATGTGTGGGAATTGCTGACTTGTGTGTAGGTCTTGGCTGTTGCATTGGGAGTTTGCTCCATTCTGGTGTTCTGGTGAACACAACAGAACCAGGGAATACACTTCCAAGCCCAACCGATATTTTAACACGTGTGAAAAACGTATTATCAGAAAGGAGCGTAAATCACACCATCTCAGGTATCACATCTCAGGCCAAAGTATCACATCCCAATAAAAGTCCTCCACAGTGGGTTGTGCTGTTCCTATAGTACCATAGGAGCTCCAGACCTGGCTATTTAAATGCTGTCACTGTTGTAAAGGGATATATGGAAAATTTTTGATATGCATTGACAAAATCTAATCACAGAAATCTTTCTGCAAGGCTTGGCCTATTCAAGTTCATACAATACCAGATCAGGGCTGAGGCTTATTATAGATCATAGTTAAAGAACTCTTACCACACTAACAAACAAACTGAAAACAAAGAAATGAAGAAGTGTTGCAATTTGGACAGTAGGTGCTCTTTCTTTTATGTTTACATCATCTGGCTATTCAAATACCGCTGATTTTAAAAAATCCCTCTCCCTAAACTCAGGTGATGGATAAGGGAGCTATTGGGCTTTCATAGGACTTTTCTGATGGCCATGATGTAAACAGATACAATATAATATTTGAAATAATTAAATTTATAAGATGACGTTTAGGACTAAGAACAAACCAACACTCACTTGTATCTGTTGTTTGTGGCGTAGACCTCTCTGATAAATTTAGCCAGAACTGACACATTATTTTTGTGGCTTTTGAGCCTTGTCTCTAATGTTGGCTCCCTAATATTCTAGCTCAGCCTGTCCTGGGATGCCTGTAGCCACCCTCACCTTTGTTTAGTTTCCCAATATGTGTTAATGTGAAATCAGTGAGGTAGATGAACAGCTGTGGCACAAAAAGAATAAAAAGAAATCTTTTGCTATGGTACTGAATGTTTCATGTGTGCAGACCATGAATCAAATTACTGCAAATTACTGTCTACAATGTTCCTACATATAATACACTTAAGAACTATAAAATATTTCTTTTATTTCCTTTATATCCCTTAAATGTGTAATAAAAACTTGATCTTTATCACTGTTAGCAATATGGCAGAATAGCAGAAAACTTAGGACTATTTATCTCAATTTATTATGATTAAAAATATAAAAGGAATATATTGCTATGGAGGAATGTCTTTTACTAGCCAATTTAGTTCTCATCCTTCTGTCTGAGATTGCTTGTGGACCAATATACCTAGTTTTATTGCTATTTATTTGGACAAATGTCAGTCATATATTTCTCTTGACCTTTTAGTCTATTTAAAGCAAAAAGGAAATAGATATTTATTGTTTGCCAGCCCTTTTTTCTGTCTCATTTCACTGCATATGTTCTGCAATCCAGTTTTCTAGGCAAGCTGACTGCATTCATTTCATTCGCCATTCTGCCATCTGTGAAGTAATTAACTTTTGACTTATGGAAAAAAATCATGAAGAATGACAATCATTTCATTTGTTTCCCAGTACCCCTGGAAGATCAGCCACTAATATTGTTTCTATTTAAGCTAGGGGAATGCATGAACATCCAAAATCTGAAGATTTATCAGTAGACATTGTAATTTTACTACAGCTAAAATTTTACTGTCATGACTATGAAGGGTGCTACTGTGGGCTGTATTTCTGCATCTGGGTTGGCTGCTGCCCTGAACCTTAAAATGAGAACTGGACAAAAAAGTTTGATACAGATTGATATTCTCCTCTATCAAACCACAGCATCCCTAGAACCAAGATTTGCAAAAGCATTTATAGATTTAAAATGTTTTATGTGGTTTGAGGTAGGAGAGATTTTTTTTTCTAATTTACAAGGAGATTTAAATTACTATAAATGTTAAAAGAAAATTCTGCTGACCATCATTACATGATATTTGTTTTTGTCTTAAAAGGAAGATATTTTACAGGACTGTTACAGTGCTGATCACAAGTCATGTTCTATTGTGAGGAGGAGCAGAGAACTGGCAAAAATTCTTTTTACTTACTTTAATTATAGCACTTCACAGTCTGATGAACTAGCCTGAAGCATTCACATTCACCCTATAGAGCAATCACGTGCAGTTATTCATCCAGGTTGGTGCAATGATTACCTTTCTTCCCTACTGTTTTAATCCAGTTGTGTTGGCACACGGTGAATTAACAGATATGGCAGAAGTGCATGTTGCCTTGCCCCAGGTGCTGCCCCTTCAAAAGCAGGGCTGACTGGACCACACATGAGGTTTGCAACCCAGAAGATGAAAAGAGTTATAGTGTCTGGGGGATTGTTTTCTGCAGTTGTTTGGGGACTGCTTCAGGAGTGGTTTAGCCATTCTTTGGCATTGTTCTATAATAGCTTCAGGCATCTTATTGCAATCCTCACTGTGAGCTGACAATATCAGAATTACAGTCCTTCCTTCAGAGCTGCTAATGTTTCAGGAAACATTTCCTGGGATGGCAATTTCATCACCTTTTCTCTGCAGTACTTTCTGTTTCAGTAGCAAGCCCGTCAAATATCTCTTTCTCATATGACTGCCAGGAATACTTCACCTATCCAGTGGGTGAGCTGAACAGACTGTGTGGAGAATGACTGAGGAAAACCCTGAGTTTCAGGCCAGGGATGAGAGCAATTTTAGCTGAGTTAGGGTTATAGCATAACAGACTATCCATGAGCCAGCTCTCTTGGTGAACCAAAGGCCATCCTACCGGCTAAAAGCTTTGAAAGAGATGAACAAAGACCAGGAAGGATGGTCAGAGAACAGATGTACTAATCCACAGTCAGGCTCCAGCAGGTGGGATTTGAAACTGCTGTGCCTGTAACATGGCTGGGAACAGTGGCAGAGCCACTACCACTTTCCATTCTGCAAACTGTAGAAAGGAAAAATTCACCACAAGTAACCATCAAAGAAGAGAATCGTGCCAGCTGCTCATCTCTCCAGCCTTTGCAAATCATGTACGGAAACGTTACTAAATTTTTAAAGGAAACAGGTTACATATTCTTATTTTCTAATGGGTTCTCCATCCCAGATGCTCTGACGTTTGTCCATCTATATTCAGCAATTTTTTTCTGAGGGGTGGGAGGGATTTTAATAGAATATAAACATTATAGAATTTTTAGTTCAAATGCATATTTTAAATGGCTGGTGAACTATGTGTTTCCCAATGTTATTTCCTTTCCAGAGGACCACAGATTTAGATCTTGTGAATAAAATTTAGAATTTCATGTTTGCTTATGTTCTTTGTCTCACAGCTCCATCTTGTAGTTTCAACTATCAATTCAAAATTATAAAAATATGGATATGGATAATATTCTTGAAAAATATGGATGGGTGCTATGGTACTGCTGGAATCAAAAATCTGGCACAGTATTAGCTGGCATAATCTTTTGTCTCAGTTTTCCTGCCCAGGTCACAAAATTTATTTATTCATAGTCCTGCACAGCCCAAACCCAATTTTTCCAGGGATTTAGTTAATGTTGGCATTATGCTTTCAGAAGGCAAAGAGCTCATTTCTGTAACATCTGGTGCGAGATAGTCCAATTCCCCCAATTTGTGCAAATCCTGCTGTAGTTTAAGTCCTTTCTAGTGTCTTAATGTCTGGAACCATTTAGTACAATCAGCAAACTTTAGTAATGTACTGTCTAGTTCTCTCTTCATATGAGTATGTAAAATAAGTATTGCTTATAATAACTCTGTAGGACAGAACCTTTTAACCTTTAACCCTGCTGAAGAGTGTGAAAATGGCAGCTTTCTGCCATTGTATGCTCTAACTCAGTGTACAGCTAGATGTGTTGGTACTGGATTGACTAATCTACTCTGCCTTGGGCACCCAGGAATGGGATTGGCTTTTTGGGCTGAGGCTACTGGGGATTGCTGCAGAGTAAAGTATTGTAGGTACAAGCACACTTGATGAAAGACAAATTGTGCTTTTTTTGTTTGTTTGTTTGTTTATCTGATAGATCAGATATTAAATTTAATCATCTCAAGTTGTATCAGTGTTTTACCAACTTCTGAACTAGATTCTCAGACAGTTTCCCTGGCTGTCATTTCAGTTGCTTCTGTCTGTAGACTACAAGACTGTCTTTTTAGGAGCAAGTTTGCTATCTTTAGAAACAGTTGCTATTTTAAAAATAACTTGCATAAACAGTAGGTTTAATTGCACTAGATTATGCAAAGTACTTTCTGGATATATGGTAGAGCTAGCTCAGTACACAAAAGTGCCCAGAAAAAGAAAGGAAATATATTTTCTAGCTGTTAAATGTTAGAGATTGATTTACTTTTCCATATTTAATCAGTTCTAATCGGCCAGTATAGCATGGTTGAAATATATGCCCATTCAGTGTAAAATCCTATGTATGCTGCTTGTTGAAGGAGTTACCAGTCTTAAAGGCCTGAATTAATATTCAGATATTAATATCAGTTTCAGATATGCTGTTAATCAATAAGCATTTTTGAGTCTTTTTAAGGAATACGAGAATATTATGCCATACTTTCTCTACAGACTCGGTTCCACTTGTTATTGCCATCAAAAATACAAGGCTGCTTTGTTCTTAACCATTGGTACAATGGTTAATTAAAATATCAGCCTCCCTAAAGGTCCTTCTCAGATTATTGTGATAGATAAGGTATGACATTAAACACTCTGATGATCCTATAAATTAAAACATGTATAAAAGACTTCATTTATGTGTTTATTTTTCTTTTCCAAGTGTTCATCTAAAGTTTTGTTCCTTGCCATTGCTGACAAGAACCTCATGCTAAATTTTGGGCAGACAAAAAAGCAAATGCAGCAAACTCAGTCCAAACTTGCAGACCACACAAGAGCGTGTGGCCAACAACAGAGCATTGATAAAGCATTTATCACTTAACAGAATCAAGGAGAGTTTCGGGGACAATTGACAGGAAAGAAGTGGATTTAGCTCAGAAGAATCATACAGCTTACTCTGGGATGGGACAATATTCCCTGTGGCATACCTTCACTGTGAGAGTCGTGCCTTACTGTTCACAGATTGCACATTAGCCAGTTTGGCCCTTTGCACTGGCACATCTCTTACTAGCCACAGCTTTGTATTCATTTCATAGATTCAAACAATCCAGCTTGAACAGTATGGATTGATTACCTATTTCAAGAAGGAGCAAACACAATCATTTCTGCACTACTAGTTTTGGTATCTGAGATTGTGGTAAAGTTTGAGAATTTCACCTTGACCTCTTGAAACCATTTTCTCAAAAGAAATCACCCAATATGAAAGTCAAATTTTCTGCAGAGTCCAAATGTGTTGAATTTCAGAGTTAGAGTGTAAGACTCATTCTTTTGTTCAGGGAGTAGCAAGGACCCAGAGACCAGAGCTTGCTCTTGTGTCACCAGAGACTCAGTGGACAACTGTCCAGGGCTCTTCAGTATGCTGTTCATTCTGCTGAGAGAGTGAAACCTGCCTCTTTGGAAGCTGCAGAATAAATATGCTCTTCAGTACACTCACATTATTCCTTTCAGTCCTTGAATGAAATACCATCTGGTCCTGATGACTTACTGTAATTGCATCTCTAATTGCTCTGTAACTTCCTCAGAGAGTTCAATCTCAGGGAAAGACGTATTCAGATTTACCATTAAAATTGCCTTCAGTATAGCAATTCAGTTATCAGGTCTCCTCTTTCTACATCTCACTGTATCCAAATTGTGTAGAAGAATAAAGGCTACCATAAAGATTTTTCTGGCCTACAGGAATCCGGCTTTGGTTAAATAGAAATGTTTTTCTTGGAAAATGTGTTACAAATCTGACAAGTAGAGAAATAAGATGAATTGGGAACCCCTTAGCACTGAAAAATCTGATATTTATTATCACTTCTGCTGATTACATCTCTCTAGTCTCAAGATTGACATTATCATTGTCAATCACAATGATATTACACCTTCACTATGAATGCGTTCCTATATTTAAAGTCTCAGTCCTTACTGAGCTGTTCTTATGCTCCGTTCTGATGTTGCTCCATGTTGCAATGACTTCCCTCACATTTTTAAGAAATCTGTTTGAAATACTGAAAATTATGAAAAAAGTATGTACACACAATTTTCCATCATTGTGCATGCATCTTTCTGGCCCTGTAGTTGTGGTGTAATGCATCACGGCTCATAGGTACAAGCTGTTGAAGCATCCTGGTTAGTGGCAGATGTTGCTGAAAGGTTGTCAGTTCTTTGTGAAAGCAAAACATCTATTCT
This sequence comes from Phainopepla nitens, assembly GCA_013400175.1. NCBI lineage: Eukaryota > Metazoa > Chordata > Aves > Passeriformes > Bombycillidae > Phainopepla > Phainopepla nitens. The sequence goes on from VXBQ01013792.1 coordinate 432,292, forward strand.
TTTATAGACTTCAAGCCCGCACTTCAGGTAAAGGATCATACAAAGGAAGTATTTTTTGATCCATGAATCACTTACAGAGATCCTAACACAAGATCCTCCTGCAAACAGGGAAGACACAGGACATCTTTTCCTAAGTAAAAGCAGCATGTTTAGCTCTTTCTCATGCTTTCCACAATTTCTGTTTCCATTTCTTCTTCTCCAACATCTGAAATCGTTTGCAAAGAAGTTTTGTAAACCAGTGTCCTTTACAGAAACTACTTAATCTCACTTCCTTGTCAGAGATACAGAATAACTTTCTGTTGCTATCTGTATCGCTTCCTTCAGCCTATCGAAGAGAAAATGGGAGGATATAACCAATATGGCTCAGTAAGTTTTCCCATATGGAACTTCAGCTCAAGACCATGGCATCAGCCTCGTTGTGCTTATTAGGATCTCAGGACTTTTTTCCAGATATTGAGTGAAGTTCCCTTTCTCCCTGGGACTGTCCTGACATCCCAAGCAATTTCAGCAAGATATCTGGTCAATATCATCAATATTATCAGCTGAAATCGTTGCATAACAATGTTATTATAATTATTATCCTGTGTGGCTTCACTTGCAGGATTTCCCCTGAGGCTACTTCTGAGCCGGCTGCCAGTCCGCAGCAGCATGTGGGCATTTATAGCATCACTTCTCCAGCATTGTCTGCACACAGGAGTGGTAAAAGGATACAGAATCAGGGTCAATATTTCCTTCTTTTCAAACCTCTGTTCTTAACAGCTGCCTCAGCACAAGCAAACGGGAGGCACATGGACCCTCAGCTGCCCACTCTTCCTGAAAATGTATCAAAACTCAGACAATCCACTTCACCTGCAACGATTTCATCCTCCTAAAAGAGATGTGACACTTTGCATCCTGACAGAGGTTACCTTGGCCATATCCACGGTGTAAGAGGGCACTTTTCACCCTGATAGGTTCAGCATGAAATAACTTGCAGAGCACTGCAGTTATCAGGTGTAAGCAACCGCCCACCAGACTGTTTTAAACAGCCAGTAATCCCCAGGCTTCCAGGTAAGGTGAAGGACCAATCCTCTCCGTACAAAAAAGAAAATGAGTAATGAGTTGAAAACATACCATTTTGTGCTATAAGGGGCCACATTGCTGGCTCTCTCTGAGATGCCCTTTGGCATTCTTATTTAAAAACCCTACTACTAGATTCTAAACCTATTTCTTGTTAAAAATGGCAGTAATTCAAAATGGTTTGTCTCTGTGGATCCTATTATCTACTTTTCTTTCTCTCTTTTCCATCACCTCGCTGTGCTTCCAGGGTGACTCAAAGTAGCAGATAGAATACGAGTTTCAAATTACTCTGAGATGAGACTCTTGAAGTCGTTGAATTACAGTGCCAGTCAAAGAGGATAAGAGATATGGCAGTGCCCCTATGGATAAGGGATACATAAAGACTAATATTCAGAGAACTGTGGTTATAGTAAATTCAGTGCCCATGTGAATGTCATCTGCTTTGGTTGGTGGGAGGAGAGGTTATACATAAACAGCCTGGATTATTTAATTTATTTTTGAAGTCTTCTCCCTCTTCTGGAGTTTGTGTGTGTATAAATCTGAATGTTATCATGCCTCCTTTTTGAGCTCTAACACTACTACAAAGGGTTTTATACTCCTGATGTTACTATAAGCAGTGTAAGGTGTTAGCTATTGTATCAGCTAGAAAATCCTTCCTAAATTAGATTAATATATTCCTGTGATTTGTGAGGCACCTATTCCGGATTTAAGTTTAGCAAAACTTTTCTCAAATCTAGAGGCATGTTGAACTTTATGGCAAATTAATACATATTAATAGAGCAAATTTGGTTTTCTAGCAGAGCAACTGTCCACTATTTGTTTTTCTTCTTGTAAAATATTAATCATCCATGTAGGAAGTTCAAACAGTACTCAAGTGATAGGTAATAAATCATAAAAGACTATTTCTTTGTTGTTTTAATAAGTGGCTTACTATTTGTTTTCAGGCTATTTTTGGTATGAGGGAAGGTGCTAGCATTTATCTGGATTTGTTCAGCAAATGTTGTATTTTGGAATATTTTACATTAAACTGCTCAATGCTATGACAGTTTAAAACCTGTAAAACCTATAAATAATCCATATTTCATAAAGAGAAGGAAAAATGTTGGCAGAAGTGTAAGTTATGGACCCTTTTTTAAGATAGAGAGACAAAACACGATTTGTCTTCAGGCAAGAATAATTGCAATATCTTCCAAGATCCATGCACCTTGACCTCTTTTCACTGACTAACACACCAGTTGCATGACAGGTGCATTTGAAATATTAAATTTTGATGGGACTAGGGCTAGATATGTATGTCAGCAGAAATGAGAGACATGGCTAATCTACCAGGAACAAAAAACTATTCTGCCCACTGCAGACATAGCACCTGATCAGACACTGTATCACTGGAATGATCAGAGTTCAAATCAGTTTCTCTTATAGGATGATGAAGTCTGTCAGATTTTTACAAGCAAATGACATGAACTCACTGGACTGGGATTTGAGGAGAAAAGTGGATTTAATCCAGAAGTAACTGACAGCATGAGAGATGGAAAGGGTCAAAGGGGGGAAAGCAGAAAGAGCTTTCTTGGAAAAGTAATTTTTTTTTCAATATAACTAAACCAACATAGATGAGCCTTCCAGAGAGTCAGACTAGATAAAATATTCAGACAGGCTGTTTTATTATGGTATCTATCTATTCTGTATAAATCTTGTCCTATTCTGTACTCCCTTACCCAATATAAATAAAATAAGATTATATAGTTGAGATTAAACTACAAGGCCAGTGGTCTCAAATCCAGCCTAAATTTCTGAGTTATGAGGCCACTTTTGCAGTGCAAACTATTGCAAGTCTGCCATCCTACTGATAGCTTCAGTAGGGAAATGGAGGTGTTTTCTCTGTATAGTAATGTACAAAGAAAAGCCTAACTTTTAAGGCAAAGAAGGACTTTCCCAGAAACCTCTCGGTGATATACTCTGATATTCATTGCATTGCCAGAGGCATGTCTTTAACCACATTGTTACAAAAAAAAAAATAGTTATGGATGGTGATATGCAGTCCAGTGGCTAGAGCAGCTCTGCGGAAGTGGATATAGTGGGAGTTCTGGACTGAGAAGCATGTTATCAGCTGATATTTTGCTACACACTACCAGTATTTGCCCCTTCTGCATCACCTGGAGTCAGTTATCATACCAAACCAGAATAAAAAGGAGGGTTTTCATCTGTGAGATGACACCCTTTCAAACCAAAAAGCACACCACTCATTCAGCTGTTCTTATCTTTAGAAGTTTATTGGTGCAGACTTATCAGAGATCCTTTCAGGCTTTATTTCATCTTGTTTGAAGAAATATGAGCAGTGACACTGACCCCTACATGCTGTGGTGGAATACAGCAGCAGGAAACAGAAGCTGAGACTCCATCCCTCCACACCAGCAATCTCAGGGGCCAGAAAGATCAGTTTCTCTCTTTTTCTGGTATCTGCATCAGCCAGTGTTAAACTGTTAGTTTTGTGTTTTGTAAGATCAGATATCTTTGATTATTATGCATAAACATCAGCCCACCTGACTTCGCAAACTTAGTTTTATTAGGGTTGAGTAAATGCTGGTTAAGACTTGAGGCTCTATGAAGAGAAGTTTGAGCTTACAGAATAATATTAATGGCTGCTTTCTTTTGTTCTTAGCTTTGCAATGCTGAGCAGATATGTAATATGAAGAAAAAAGATAGGAGGTTAACAGACAGATTGAAAACTGGAATTAAGAGAAAAAGTTCAAGAACATTAACTGGAACTTCAGCAGAATTATGTGAGGAAATCCAAAATAGTACAGTTGTAACCTAAACCAGTAACACTCCTTTTCCTGCTTTAAAATCCTCCAGAATGAAAATACATGTGATGAGTTGCCTCAGACTTGGAGGAATGGATTAAACTCACATCATTTTACACCAGTACTTGGAAAGGAACCATCACTCCTTCTATTAATTTTGAGAAGGTTAATCTTTAGGCTTAACATACTCTGACACACATGAACTTCAAAAAAACACCAGACAAAAACCTCTGTGACAGTCGCCCCTTCTTTGTAAAACATAACCCTTCAGATTGCACAAGATGATGGTGGGCTTGTTTGCCCAAGACCTGGGACACATTTCAATTATCTGCTCAGTGTTTAAGCTCCCAGTTCCAGGCATTGACTGGCATATTTGTCTGTATCCTGGAAAATTGCCACTTTGCATTATCAGATTGGAGACACAAACTGCCTTTGTAGATGACTGATCGCTAGTCTCAAGGTTACTTTTTTCTTTTTTTTTATTTTTTCTTTTTTTTATTCAATGAACCAAGAAGCAGTTCCCTTCTTCCTGATCAATAGTCTAAGATACCAATTTTTATGTGGAAATGGAAAACCATGTCTTTTGTTAGCTTTGTTTTTAAAGAAAATCTTAGAACTATGTTGGATGAGCGGATTTTATGCTGGAGAAAGAAAAAAAGAAAAAAGAGGAATCTGTATGTGTGCCTAAGAGGCAAGATTTAATGACTTTGCCATCCTGTTGCCTAGCTCTAGGTAGCTTTCCACTCAAGATTCTAATTGTGCTGGTCTCCATTTGAGGATATCTCTGTATGTCCACATACCCAATCCAGCCACCAAACCTGTGAAGGCAGATGCTTGAAAGATAGCCATCCCTGTCCTTACTTTCTAGATCATCTTACTGGATCCAGCCTTGAGAGTCCATTGCTGTTGGGCAGCAGCAAATTGACTTTATGAAATGCAGTTTTTTTAAACTCCTTCTTATCTATCTAATAAATTGCAACCCTAAAAAAGAAATAATCTGGCCTAGAGACTTAAATTTATCATGGCATTAATCTATGTTTTTACTCTGCTTAAAGTTTAATTTGATTCTTTCCCTCCAATAAATCTCATGTTAATTAAGACAGCCCAAAATGAATTAAAGGGACTGTTACTGGATGCTCATTGCTGAATATTTCAAAGATAAGTGAAGCTGACTCCTGTCTTCAAGTGAAGCAGAAACAGCATGACGGCATGAACACTGATGGGCGTGAGATGGAAAATTGTAGCATGAACAAGAGCTGGGAGGCTCCTTCCAGCAGATCTTGGCTTGCAGACCCAGTAAAGACAGTGACAAATCTGTAATTTCTATAGGGAGTACATAAGGAGCACTATCAGTCCAGTGTAGCTGTTTGGGCTTTTTTTTTTTTGGCAGTGGTCATCAACACAAGTGCCCCATGCCAGATGTACAAAACACAGCTGGAATAGTGTGTACAAACTCATGTACAGAGTCAACAGTATCAACTGCAGCTGAGGCAGTAAATTTCAACATTTATCTATAACAGGCTGCTGTCCCAGTCAAGCACTTTTCCTCTCCTTAGAAGGAGGCTATCAGTGATGCCAAACTCCACAAACAACACTCAGTTCTTCTTTCTAATTTGCATTGGCTTGAAATGTAGTTTCTCAGATAGAATTAGAGGTAGAATTGAGCCTATAAAGGCCCCATTCCTGCAAAGTGTGATGTGCATGCAAATAACTCATCTTACAAAGGTTCCCATTGACAGCATTAACTTTATAGCCAGATGTTTCGTGAAATCAATACCTTTGACAAGAGGAAAGTTTTTAAACCATGAGATGCAGAGGTTTGTACAACCATTAGAAAGGAATATTCAGTAAAATTCCCCTATTTGAATTTCAGATATTATGAAATGCATTATTTCTCTTCATAGAATATGACTAGTTATATAGTTGTCCTGGTTGACCAGCAGATATTGACAGATGTAAAGCAAGAAATATCTGTGATAGTACATGACTTCATGCTCTAAACTGTCTTTTTATTTAAAAGTTTGTTGAGCCTAAGAGGATCATGAGTCCTTAACAAGTTTATTAGACTCTATCAACAGCATAAATGAGATTTCTTCTCCAGTATTGTGCAGCTGGTGCTGTATATTGTAGTATAATTAAAATCAGTTGCTGAAATGTCAATAAGGTCACAGTCAGTATCTCTTTTAGAATAATAAACTACGTTAACTTTTTTCCCAAAGGCATGGGCTCAAAGGATTGGTGATTTAGATGAAGAGTGCACAAGAGTGTGTATAAAGCAGTAGCAAACTGTAGAACAATCAGCAGAGTTGTATAAAGACAAAAGCAGCAACAACAGATAATGTTACAGGTCGATTCCATCCAGTGGTTCACCAGAGCACTCAGGGACAGGTTTTGAATAGTATCTGGTACCATTTCTAGATCAGGCCACAGAATTGCTCCTCTCTTTTATTATCATTCCAGTTGAACTTGCTTGTTCTTAATAACTGTTAATTTACTTTTGTTCTAACCTCCAATTGTGCAATACTCTTCACATATGCTTTGACCTAATTTCATATACACAGGTATATATTGTCTTGTCTATGTCATGTGTCTGTGTGCACATATAGACAACAGTAATGTTATATGGTACACTTTCTACCTGAAGGGGCATGTCTCAGCTATTCAAAGAAAAAACAGCTAATTTTTCTGTAAATCACATTAAAATATACGTGTTCCTTAAGTGGAGCAACTGCTTTATATCATAGCTCTACACAGCAATAAACTTTTTATTTTCTCAAATGCCCATAAAGGGAAGACACACTAAATGGGCTGCAAGCAATTATGAATGCTTGAAGGAATTTTGAATGCTTGCTAGAAGTAACCTGCTACACTATCCTAACAATATTGCAATTTATTTATGTGGCCACCATTTAGAAAATAAGGAAATACCAAAGGACTCAGTGTAGCTGGTTTCAGATGGATGCATTGCATTGCCAAGCTGCAGAAAAATTGCCTACAGACATTAATTTTATATTGTTCAGTAAGCTGAACTGATATTCTAGTTAGTTTCAAATCAGGAAATCAGTGCAAAACTTAAAAAAAAATTAACTCAGGCCCTGACAAGAAATCTGCTTGCTAGTACGTGTATGTTGATTTTAGGGATTGAAGGAGGTATTGAAAGTTGTTTCTTCCTTTGAGAATGGACATCAGTGCTAAACAGCTCTGAGAGACCATAAACAGCTCACGCTACTTTTCCATGCAAAAGCAGCTTCAGGAGTGTTCTGCACTGGAATGCCTGCAATTCCCTGTGGAGTCACAAGGGATGGCATCAGAACATGGTAAACACGCGTTGCAGTACATTAGAGGAATTACTAGAGTCTGTTGTCCTATGCAGCTACTGCATCAATTTCAAAATTGCAGATTTGGGTGGGAAGGAGTGTGCAGTTATGAAGGAGAAAAAATATTTTCTGTGTGTCTCCCTTTTTCTCCTCTGTAAATAAAAGAAGCAGAAAGATAAAGAAAAGGGCCAAGAACTGCAAAAAGACTGACAAATGAAGTTATCCCTCTTCAGTTTTGACAGGAATATAAAAGGTGTTGAAAACAAGCCAGTTTCCTGGCAGTTTGTTTCATAGGAATTCCTGTCTGCTAACAAGAATGATTAAAACAGCCACTGAAACTTTAAATATGAGTGACCATGAAAGCCTTTTGAAAACTTAATTGTTGCAGTTTTTCTATTCCCTTGAGTGCAAAGCAGCATGCAGTTAATGTTGTGCCAGCCTTCCCCCCCCACAAACTTGTTAAGTCCACAGCATTTCAAATAGAGACCTAAGGTTTCTGTGTGTCTGTTAGCAGGGAAGTGCCTTCTCTCATTTTGCAATTATTACTTTTTTTCCCTAATCTCAGCCACAGGCAGTTTAATTTTACTTTGATCAACTGTCTTGTCTTTCTATCACTTGTCTGAGATCTGAAGAGAGAGAAACATCACTGAGAAAATGCTTGTGAACTGGCATTAATGTGATTTAACTCGTTTGAATAAGTTTTGGATTAAATTTCACACTTTTTTATCTGTAAGTTTGGATAGTTAGTTTTCATAGATGTTGGGATGAGAAAGCATGAACACGTGGATTCACTGCAATAGTTAGAGGTGCCTACATACATCTGTGCTCTTAGTCTGTTAATTTTTAATACATAATCCTTGTGCTCTCTTGTATACTTACATTGATTATTCCCCACCTCGTCGAACTTTGATCTTGCCTTTTCCTCTGAAGTATGAGAATATTGGTTGTTACAGCATGCTGAAAGCTGATTAATGGCATGGGTGAGGAGAGTAAAACCTAAGATTTCTCGGGGCAAAATGCTGGCTGCCTCTCATGTCTCTGCAGAGACTCTGCTTCTCTAGTACCCTTGCAGGCTATGCTTCAGAATAATGATTTCAGCAGTGGCCTTTTGCCATTATTATTTAGATCCTTGTCAGACTACTCAGGGCTTTATAGGCTCAAATTGTCCCTTTCACTTCCACCCACAAGCAAACTGAAGGCCAGCACAGTGGTGCTGAGGGTAGTAGTGTAATGGGCTTACCTCCTACTCATCCTTCCATGTAACCCAGGTTTCAACATCTGAGGCATCACAAGCAAGCTCTTTCTGAAAACTGTGTTACAGTGACCCTATTTTGGCAAATCCTGCAATAGAGAGCAAACAGCATGGAGATGAACTGGTCTCCGCATTTAGAGTGCAGGAGCAGCCTGGCCAACAAAAAGAAGACCCTGACTCAGGAAAAGGAGTCTCTCCTGTTTAAAATAAGTTGCCTGGGTAAACTGGGGCGATGTTACCTCTGACTTGATTAACTGTGTAGCACCTGAGTGCTAAGTTAATGTGAGTGTTGGATAGTATATTCCACTAGTTCAGCATCTCCAGACAAGATGAAACTGTAGGACTGTGTACCACAGGAAACTGCTAAAATCTTTCTTACTACATCCAGTGTAACCCTGGGAGTCAAACAGTAAGGGAACACCATTCCAGATAATTAGACCAAACATTTCACAACATATAATTGTCTTATATGTCATTCAAAGCATCCAGATTTCTTACAGAAACCTAAAAGTGTTTTGTTACTGAGTCTTTTTTAAGAAGAACACTTGTCAGCAATATTGTCTTGAGGCTGAAGCACTGTCTGGTTTATTATTTCTCACCATCCTTTGGTGCACTGCATTGTACTAGGAGCTAATTAAATCTGTTGTCTTTTAGAAATTACAAATTCCTTGTTCTGTATTTATCTTGTCAAGTTAAACACAAAATAAGAAAATTTGGAGGTAAAGGCAGGTATATAACTAAGATTGATGTAGATAGATCCTACTAGATCTCGTTTAGTACCCTCAAACTTCACTGTCCAAACACTGAAATTATTTGAATTCCTGAAGACTTGCAGTGTGCAAAAACAATTGGCAATGGAGGAGGGATAAAACATGCAGTCAGTGGCTTTGTTGTGCTAATTGTTTTTAGGAGTTTGCAGACAAGACCATAGTAAATCACTTTTGCTTCACTAATTCTGCGTAAGGATCATGAAGAAAGACCTTCCTGAGGAGGAGTTTGGTGTAAGAAAAGGGGTTTGTGAGGTAATTCAGAGAAGGAATTCTTAAAAGTCTGTGGAGTCCTCAAAACTTACTACAGAGTAAAGAAACAGGCTTGTAGCATGCACAGTTGCAATAGTAGAAGAAAGAAAAAGGCAAAACCCAAATTCATAGAGACAGAGATACAAAACTTCTTCTGCAAATTTGTAATTTAGTTTAAAAAATGTGTAATACCTACAATTACATTATAAACTGTTGACTTGAGCATTCAGGAACACTCTCACTGCAATAGAAAGGATCATTATTTTGTGAAATATTGCCAATGACAAAATACAAATTGTAGAACAGTCACCCTGACTTCAATAGTCAAAAAGTTACCTAAATAATTTTCTTAAATAATCAGTTTGTAGGCACATAGAATAAAACAACAAAGTAATATGAAACAGCCAACACCAATTTATCAAGAATAAATCAAGTAAAATCAGTCTGTGTTTGTTTTTGACAGTGTAACTGGCCTGGTGGAAACAAAGGATGCAGGGGATGTGATATATTTGGACATTAATAAGGCTTTTGACACACTACCTACTACTACATTCTCATAAGCAACTTAAGGAGATGCTCTAGATGAAATTGCCATCTGGTGGGTGCACCCACTGGCTGAAGAAATGTACTAAAAAGTAGTTATGACAGTTCACTGTCAATTTGGGAAGACATATTATATAACGTTCTTTACAGACTTTTCCTGTGTTTTGTTCCAGTTTCATTAATGATCAGAAAATTTTCATCAAAAAAATGAAGATTCATTTTTATCCACTGATAAAATGGGAATATTCTGGAGGATAAAAATTCATGGCAGTTTGGAGAAATAGTTTGAAAATCATTACACATGAAAGAACTGCTACACTTACTAAGAATAAAATACTCAAACAGAAGATTTGAAGTAAGGGTGATAATACTGTACAAAGGAGAAGCGATAGATCACAGTCGAAATATGAAACTGCAGTTTCATACTGCTAAAAAAAAAGGAGCAGAGGAATTTCAATGTTTGCATCTAAAGCATGGGAGGTAGGAGGTATTTTGTTTCACATATGGCATTTTAACTAGACCATTATGTCAGATGCTTGGATTTCAGAATAGGTAAACATTGCTAAGAGTCGAAAGGAAAGTCAAAAGATATATGAGAAGTTTAGAAAATGGCTTGTGAGGGAGATTTGAGAATTTGCTTATTTGTTGTGGCTTGTTTGTTCTGAACAAAACAAGTATGAAATAGCTTGTCATAAAAAGAACCAGGAAATAGTAAGAGTATTATAATGATGAGAAAATCAAATTTCCTCTTATCCACTGAGTATAAGACAAAAGTGGTTAGCAGAATTTATCCAAGAGAGAGTTAAGTTAGATGCTAAGAAAATGTAAATGTAGGGACAGATTGTGCTGGAACATGCTAACTGTGCAGTCTCCTTCACTGGAGATTTCTGAGGACACATTAGATGAATGTGTAATCAAGAGTGAGCTGGGTATGCTTCATCCTGTCTCAGAGATTTCTTTCAGCCTAGCTTTGTGTGATTTCTACTTAGTAATGCAAATGTCTGAAATTAGTGCTTAGGTGGATTCTAGAAAATAGCTCTGAGGTGGATTCAGGCAAAGGTATCTGTGCCAACAGACTGACAGCAAAGCCTCCTGATGAGACCTGGAAGCTAGGAATGAGGAGGTGAAGAGAGATGATGACCCACAGTCCATTGGGGAAGTGGTGGGCTGTGCGGGCAAAAAGGTGCAGTAGACAAGGCAGAGCTTAAGAACAATAAAAGAGGGTGAAGGACACCTACTTCAAGCACTTGAAGGCAAACAGAGAAGTGCCACAGGCGGTATCATGAGGGGAGGTCTCATAATTCATGAGAAATCAACTGGCTGGAGCACCTCTCTGAAATGCCTTTACGCTGATGTATGCATGTAGCATGAGACAAAAGCAGGAGGAATCAAAAGCCTGTGGGGAGGTGCAGGTCTGCAACCTTGCACAGACACGGTGGGACAGCTCCCATGGCCAGCGTGCTGCCAGGGATGGGCACAGGCACTGCAGCACGAACAGGGGGTGGGGAAGGTTGTGAGTCATTCAGCTTCTTGTCAGAGACTAACAGAGATTAATGGAGCCTTGCCCTGGGACAGACAATTAGACAGTCAAGGGTTTACAACTTAGGATTGGAGGGCAGACCATGTTGTGGCAGGTGTCTGCTACAGACTGCCATATGGGGAAGAGGATGCTGCTGTCTTCAGACAAGGGGGAGGAGCCTCATGTTCAAAACCTCACTTCTCATAAGGGGCCTGTTACGTGCTGGACACAGCACTAAACAAGCAATCCTGAGATGCATGGATTGCCCTGATGGCAGCTTCCCAGCAGGGGTGACTGGTGATCCAAGAGTGGCTGACCCTCCATTAGACTGGATGCTTGCAAACAAGAAAGGCTTGGGGATATGAAAGCTTGGGGCAGTCTTGGCTGCCCATGGGGTGGTGGAAAGCCCGTTCCGAGCAACAAATAGGAGAAGCATGACTCTGCATTACAGAACAGCAGACTTTGGCCTCTTAAAGGATCTACTTCCTAGAAAGATCTTCTTCCTAGGATATGGTCATGGAGAGAGGAGCAGACCAGGAGCGCTGGGTGATTTTCGGGATTCATTTCATAACAATGAGCCATGCAAGTGTGGAAGAAAGCAAACCAAAGTGGCAGGAGGCCTACACTTCTGCTCAGTTTTGGGCCTCTCACTGCAAGAAGGACATTGAGGTGCTGGAGCACACCCCAAGAAGGGCAACAGAGCTGGTGAAGTGCTCACGGAGCACTTATGAGGAGCGACTCTGGGACCTGGGAATGTTTAGCCTGGAGAAAACGAGGCTGAGGGGAGACCTTATTGTTTTCTCAGCCACCTGAACAGAGGTTGTAGAGAGAAAGGGATATTAGGAAAAATTTCTTTGTGGAAAGGGTAGTCAGGCAACGGAAGGGACTGCCCAGGGAAGTGGTAGAGTCCCCAACCCTTGAAGTGTATGTGGATATAGCACTTGAGGACATGGTTTAGCGATGAATATGGTGGTGGTGCTGGGTTGAAAGTTGGACTTGATGATCTTAGAGGTCTTTTCCAACCTTGATGATTCTATGATGGGTGAGGATGAGCTCCTTACTTAACAGACTAAAAAGGAGTAGTAGAAGAGGTGAAAGCTGGATCAGGTGAAAAAGAGGAACACAGAGATATTCTCTGACTATGCAGGAATGGCATTAGGAAGGCTAAAGCACATCTACAGCTGAATCTTGGAAAAGATAGGAAGGAGAACATGAAGGACTTTAACAGGGCCATCAACAACAAAAGATGGATCAGCAAAAATGAGGGCCTGACACTGAATGGCATGGGGGAGAAAGGACATGGAAAAGGGTGAGGTATCCAGTGCCTTCTCCACCTCAGCCTTTCCTGGTAAAATCTGTCCTGAGGAATGACAGCTCCCTGAGACCCATGAGAAAGCCCAAAACAATGAAGTTTTATACTCAGGAGGATCACATTATTGAGTATTAAACCAAATGCACATACACATCTGGGGGACACAAGTGAATGCATCAGTGAGGACTAAGGCACCTGGCTGATGTCATTGTGAGGCCACACTTGATTATCTTTGGAAAATTGTGGTAACTGGGGGATGTTTCAGATGACTGGAAAACCAAAGGTCACTGATAAGCTCAATAAGATCAAGGAGGAGGGTCTAGAGAATTACTGGACAGTATATATACCTCACCTTAATTGCTGCCATAGTGATGGAGCAAATCCCACTGGAACCATTTCCCAATACATTATTATGTTTCAGGCATTTTCTTTCCTCTGTAGAAGAATGTGAATCTCTTTTTTTGTGTGATTTTTTTGATACACACAGGTTTCATGTCCACAGTGCTGAGGTTCTATTTGGTTCAGTGATCTTGTTAGCCAAATGTCACCTACCTTTTTCTATCTCAGCAACAAGCTGAGGCAGAAACTTTTAGCATCTCACAAATGCTGGTGGAACTCCACATACTCAGAAAATCTCTTCCAAACAGCACACTCCTTCTTTCTGCAGGGGTCAGATTAAAAAAGAAAAAAAATCCTACTTATTCTTAACTCCCCCATTTCTGCATGGCCATCCTCATGCTGTAGTTGGGCATAATAAAGTGGAACCATCTGGGACTAGTAGATATATATGAGAGAGTGAGGATGAGATTATCTGGGTGCAGACTGATTGCAGTTGCAAAAGTAATAAATTCATTTTTCAGAGAACAATTTTCAGGAAGTTTAATTTGCAGAGTGAGAAAATTAATTGAGAGCATAGGCAATTTTCATCCTTCCATCCAGCAAGGAGAGAAAACTAAAGGGAAATAGTGAATATAATCAGAATGACAGGAAAAAGAAACAGTCACTTATAATTGTTCTTGGTGACAGCATAATTTTTTCAAGAATACAGGGGTGTCTGAAAATCACTTTCAATAGCTCTGAAAAGATATGAATGATATTCAGTCAACTATTTATTATGACCAAGACAATTACACAATAAGTCAGAGGCTTGGAAGGGACAAATTCATATTGCCAAAAATATTTTAAAAATCAATAATTAACATACAGGTGTGACACAAAAATTTTGTGTCTATGCAAACAAAAAAATAATCTTTGTAATTCAAGAGGAAGAATTGTACAGCTTTATTATGCAAAGCATGGCTGTGAATATCTATTGAGGCTGTGGGGGAAAACTGACTTGAAAAAATTAAGATATTTCAACATTTGCATTTTTTTCTGAATTAGCATACAATTAAAATATCTAATTTTTTTCATAGAACAAAATTACTCTCTGTAACAAGCTTGTTTTCTTATTCACCATGGTCATGGCTGAGACTGCCTGGTTCCTGATTCTGGGGATGGTTCTGCATGAGCTGTGGTGGTGGGAGAATTTAGTGCTGTTCAGAAGAGTGCTAATTAGCAACTGGTCTAAAGGAGCTGTTTGCCAAGTAAGCAGAGTGCAAGAAAACTACAGCCCTTTCCAACATGTTTCCTTTTCTAGGAAGGGTGGGATACTACTCTGTAATCATTATGAACTCTCTTGTACTGAAAGGATCTTTAGCTGGCAAATGTGTCTCATTTTTAAATCCTTGATACTGGTTGAGCTGTGAAAAGTGAGTGAAGTAGATCTGATAATCTGACCCACACGACTCCTTTACAAAGTAAACATTATCAATGAACACTTGATTTCCTGTATCCTCAAGGAAAATTGCTTTGGAAGAAGAGACTGCTCATGAGTGGCTCTTGATAGCCTCTTTTCAAATGCTTATCTTCCTGGATCAGCAGGCAAGTCTCGTTTATGAGGAGGGCTCCACTCCACCTCCTTGTTCGGGATACCAAGGGTAATTCACACACATCTGTATCTTGGTTTTCATCATGTTCTGCTCTGCTGTAAATACCACTTTTATTGACAGCTATCAGCCTCTCTGACACTCCTCTGTTGGCTGGAGATGTAAAATTCCCCAGCTCCATTTTTTGTCAGAACATCTCCCAGAGATATAATGAGCAGCAGCAGGGATTGGAAAAAAACACTTGATAAGTGTGCAAAACCCAGCTTTGTTCATTCTTTGTGGCAATCTGCTCTAAGGTTGGCTGCCTAATAGTGCTCACACTACAAAACAGTGCTTCCTACATGCTCAGTCTTTCCCACTGTTAAAATGTTGCCTTCTTTACGTTTAACCTAATTGTAAGAAAGACTTTCACATCAGGCTGCTGTTGGAATTGTTTTACATGAAAAACAGTGCAACTGGTTTTCAGGCAATTCAGAATCTCTAAAAACAATACAAAATAAATAAGCTGTCACTGACAAGGACAGAAAACAAGTGCTGTCATTGAAAAGACGCCATTTCTTCATATTTGGGGTATTTGTGTAATCTTTGCTGCATAGCACAATTATTCTGAAAATTGCCATTCTAGTCTTTCTCAAAACATAGTGTCTTTAATTGCTAAAAATAGCGGTCTGTCTAATGTTCTATGCTTCTGCCCTATAGAATTAGCCTTGCAGAAAATTGCCTCAAGGCAAAAAGAGGAAAGTCTGAACTTGACCCACATCCAGAGATTTTTGCAAACACGAACCCCATGGGCTGTTGAGTTGGTAACGATTAGAATTGCAGAGTTTTTTTCTAATTCTGTTTTTTCTCATGGCAATGAAAAACAACAAGAAGAGTAAATGCTGAAACTGTGTTAGTGCATTCATATCCCAAATTCAAAAGCACTAGAAAAGTAGAAGGTGGAGAAATAATATTCTGGCAGCAGAAATAACACCAGGTTATATTACAAAGGGGTAGGTATGTATCTGTAAGTCCAGTTGGATTTTAGAAAATAAGAAAGATCAGCCTACCGCTTTGCAGTTTCCATGCTGTTATCATGAGCTTCACGGTTTTGATGGTTCTCTTGACTTTCTTATCTCCTCTCTTGAAAAAATTTGCTTCTATTCAAAATTGTTTGCTTGTTCTGTTAATTTTAACAGGACACTTCTCATGATTGACATATCTGTCACAGCCATACCTCTTTGAAATTAAAAGTGAACTCGTTCCCTAACATTATATAATCTGCACTTCATTGCATCTTTTAAACAACGGTGAACTGCTGCTTTGTTCATTGTTCCCTTAATCTTTAGCACATATGGAGCCTTCTAATAAAAAAAAAAAAATTAAATATATTTAAACTTTTGTTTAAGTGCCTGTGAAGTCAATACCAGTTATATTTTACAAATAAATGCACTGGAATTAAAGTAGACATAAACAAGGGACATAAGCGAAGTTTTTACATGGTACATTTTGCTATGGCCCTTGCACCTTGAGTTGGAATAGAGTATTAGGAAGTAATTTTTGTGTTTAAAAATCCTGTCAAGTGCAGTTCTATAGACTGGGCTCAGGTGTATGTGTGAAAACACACCTGCTGCTGGCAGAAAGCAGCCGTGGCTCGCCCATGCTACCACCATCTGCGGTGTGTGCGCTACTCGGCAGAGGGATTTCCCTGTATTTCCTAGGAGGCAGGCCCCATCCATCCCTCTGCTGTTGCCCTGGCCACATTCCCCCTCTTAGCACCCTTGAGTGGAGAAGAATGCAATGGTGTTGCTTCCCCAGGAGACTGCCTGTGTGCTTTCCCCTTCTCTGAGTTCAATGTCAGCACGGCAGAACGATGGGTTTTGGTGACGCACCTGGTGAAATATTGCAAGATGGGGAAACCTTAACCACAGAAGTGGGCAAACCAGAAACTGGTCTTCAGCTGCAGGCAGCTTGTGCTCCTCATTGCAGCACTGAATTTAGAAGTCTTCTTAAGTAAAAAAATTAATAATTCTATATATAAATCTATATAGAGATTTAAAAATATATACTCTCTCTCTAAATACATAGTTATTATGTAACACATTATACCTAGAGGATAAGTTCCAATTTCCCTGGATTATCAAATTCGGGGTTGAATTTTGAGAAAAAAGAGAAGCACCTGAGATCTGGTTCAGGGATTATCTCTTCAAATACTCATCACTTTAGTTTATTTCACAGACATTCCATAATATCAGTCAATATTCCTATTTTTGTAAGAATAGCTTTGATTTCTCAGTAAACAAATCTCTTTTTGTTAGCTTGCAGTGGTGATAACATTTTGCATTACAAGCAGCTGCTCTGTAAAGATTGAAATGAGGACTATGTGTTAATACCACAAAGAGGAAACACAGGGCTGCAAAGTGCCCTTTCTTTGTCCAGGTGCCAGCACAATGAAGAATCAATAGAAAATGAACAATTAGGATGAGAAAGAAAACAAACATAACTCTGTCCCCATTGCTTCTCTCTCAATGTTAAAAACCTTGTTGTTAAACAGGCAGAGGGAAAAAGATGATGAAATGCTGTGAGATATGAAAAAAGTAAGCCCTCTGAATTCAGGACTTGGTCATTCTTTAAAATGGCAAAGAAGACCAAGGTCATTTAAAGTCAATGAAACAGGAGCCATTCTGCTGTGTCCTTCAATTAAAGCAGGGTGTGTATAAAGATGATTTTCTCTACTGCATCCTTTTCAGACTCTGACCCAGTAGTGACAACTCAGTTTAGCATGATGACTTTGATAATCATTGTTATCTCAGGTATGCAGAGGTGGTGAGGAAAAAATTCATCTTATAAATGCCTGCCACCATAATAAAGTGACAATATATTTCATTATTAAGGAATGGGATCTTTATTTCAGAGAAACTGTGGAAACAATTTAAGCAGTCATGAGTAGAGATAAAAAAGACTTAAAGGAGAGGAGCTCAAGCCAGTGAGCAAAATCACATTTCAAAGGATAGATTACATGATCCTTAATTGGGATTTTAGTGGTGCACAGGAATTTTGCTGTATTATTCTTTGCAGCAGACAGACATCCAGCAAACTCAGACACCCATCCTGCTTGCATGTACTGCGGGATACAGAGTTGAGTAACCAGGGAATAATCCTTCCAGATGCAGAACAATAATTCAGAAATGACACCCTAAAGTAAACAGAAGAATTGAGTGTGAGGATTTCGCACCATCTCCTAGACTGAGCATCTGTTCAGCAGCTGAGGTGGATGCTTAAATTCAGAAGCAAATCTTAGTATTTTTGAATAAGCACAAGCCCCTTTCTCCTGTGAGAAGGGATTTTCCAAACTGCTATGCTCCAGTGTGGAGAGCCACCTGGTGGGGGCTGGCAGCAGTGCCTTGCTGGGCTCACCTACAGAGCCCACAGTACTCACTTTGCCATATTCCTTTGGTAATTTTCTCGGTATTTCTGTTCGCAAAATCTTCATAGCCTCCTAAGTTTTTCTGCTGTTTTTTCCTCTTTCTTTTTTTTTCCCTGTTTGTGCAATTGTAGTTATTCTTTGCCAAACGATTCAAGGGGTTCATGAACAAGAATGTTAGTGAGCCATTTCATAGTTGGACAAAATGTTTGAGCAAAAAAAAAAGTTAATTACTTCAAAGTACAAATTCACAATATCTTACAGATGTAAGCCAAATTCACCAAATAATTTCCTGTGGGGAAAAAAAAAGGCACCTAATGCAGATGCATGCTTGAGCTAGACAAGGGGAATTATTTTCTGTCTGCCTGCTGTTTCAGGGCTTAGTGCAGTGTGAAAGGCTGGAAGGGACTTGATTCAGTTTTAATAAAATCCATCCTCTATAAGACTGAAGGCCCAATGTGGGCTGAGGAGGAGGTACCAATAATCAGATCATGAGATGTTCTAAACAATGGCTTCTCACTCTTCCCCTTTGAGATTGCTTCATTATTTATTAGATACTGACATAGTTACACATCCCAAAAAAGAAAAAGAAAAAGAGAGAGAGCTATCTGAGACTGATTCTCCAGCCATGTGCTGGGACTTTTGCTGGATAGACAGTATATTGATGCACCTGGATGCTCTACAGGGGTAGCTGGAGTTGGACCAGATGACCTTTAAAAGTTCCCCTCCAATCCAAACTAATCTGTGATTCTATGATTCAACACACACCAGTGTTCACACAGGTTACTACTGAGTAACACATAGAAAGTTCCTCAACAGGTGAAATGCAGAGCAGACTGCCCATTGTGGCACCAGGGTACTTTCCAGGGAGGTAGGAACTGGGAATTTAGATCCCCTCAAGAGGAGACATCTGAGCTTGGAGCTTCTAAACTGCAAATCCCTGAAAGGCTGAATGAACTCACTCTTTCTTTTTTGTTTGGTGAGCCCAGGCTTTCTTTAGCATGGTTCTTTTAACAAGTTCCGAAATAATATTTTATCTACTAGAAAAAGATTTTTTATTTTTTCACAGTAGGAGAAAATGGGGGAAAAATCTATATGAGCCACATAAATGTGGGTGTTTGATCCAAATCAACAACTGGATTCAGCTAACAAAAAGTTTCACAGGCTTAATTCCAAATGTGGGTTATTTTATTAAGTACTCATATTCCCACTGATATTTCAAAAAAGCGTTCAGAAAGTGATCCACCTATATTTTGCATTATAGTTTAAAGAGAGTGTTGGAAATTCAGGCAGTGAATTTTCTAATTTCCAAGTATTTCAGGAAAACAGAAGCTTCTTTCAAAATGTTGAGCATCCTTTAGCCTGAGAAATATCTGGGGCATTTTATTTCACTGCAGGAAATAATAGCAAGTATGACTATTTTCTGTAGTTTTAAACTGTCACCTTTATGTAATTAATTAATTATGCAACACAGAACTGTTTTGAGAGGGTTGAATGTGCTAGACAGTGTAGCTCTTATCTTGCAAGAGAGGTTGGAAAACCACTTATCTATATTCTTCTGCGGGGCATTCAATGTTTCTTGCAGGGTTGGGGTGAGCTGTGTACCACAGCCTGCCCCCTTCTCACCTGATCCCCTTCTTTACAGCTCACTTGCATTCAGTTCAATGTTGGTCTGCACAACACCTCCACACCTGCTTTCCTGCCGCATCAGGTGGACCCCATTGATCCTCAGATCAATCCCACTGCACTCCTCTGGCTGCTCTGCCATTCTGCTCAGTCACCATAAATGTCTAATGAACATTTTCTGTCTGCAGCTGTTTCTTTGCTGGTCTGGGGAGCAGGTGTGGGCTGAGTGAGTGCCCTGGCAGGGAAGGCACAGCCTCAGAGGCATGGGCACCCAGCCTGCAGGATAAAAGTCAGTCCAGGCTTTTCGAATTTCTCAGTGTTTAAAATATTGTTTCTTTCATTTATTTGGCCCCATTTTTCTTTCTTTAATTTAAAAAACACATTCTCATATTAACATATTTTATGTCAGAGGCATTTCTAATTTGAATGCCAGAGTAACAGAGTGGCTGTAGTTCCTCTGCTTAGTACATGAGCTGCTGTATTTTCTGGAAGGTCTTTCAACAACAAATCTTATTAATCATGGAAAAAAAATGATGGTGCATTCACAGTGCCCTCACATCATGCTTCTAATTATTATATAAACTTGTTGATAACTATTTTCACTGTAAAGACAATGGAACAAAAACAATTGTGTTTGCCAGCAAACACAAAGTCAAATAGCAACTTCTAAAACCTTTGTCTCACATAAAGTATAAACCATGGAATATGCTTCAGAAAAAGCTTTACTTCTTTCTAGTTTTCACCTGCTTTGTTGCACACGGAAGCCTTTTATTGCAGTTCTGTTTTACAGAATCAGCTACTTGCCATGAGCATTCAAGAATAATTGCTGATTTTACAAACATACACATCCACCTGTCAAAACCATAATTCACATTAAATGGAGATTGTAAAATTAATGTTCTTTCATGAACTAGGTCACATGTGATCTTACATCTCATGAAACAAGAATCTAGGACAGAACCAGTTTTGGTCCTAAAATTACTGCTGTTAATGTCTAAATTGACGTGAATAAAATTTCAATTGTTCATATGGGCTATTCACTTAAGATTTGAAATCGATGATCCTTGTGGGTCCCTTATAACTCAGAATATTCTGGGATTCTGTTCTGTCACTCCATCTCCTTGTCAAATTTTTTGAAAAGAATTCAAATTATATTTGAAAATTTCTGTTTCAATTTATCACTGATGATTAAAAAATAAAAAAGTGATTTTATTTGGAATCCATTTCCTTGAGTTTCTGTACTATTCCAGGAGTCAAAGCAAAGCATTAACACATCCTAAATCTCTGTGAGCTCATAACAGAAACAAGTTCAGGATAGGGCCACCAACATGATAGGGGCTGGAGCACTTCGCCTAAGGGGAGAGGTTTAGGGAAAAGGTCTTGCTCAGCCTTAAGAAGAAAAAGCTTCAGGCTGGCTTAACATCAGCCTTCCAGCACCTATGAGGACATTGCTGAGAAGGTGAGATGACTTCCTCTCAGAAGTGCATGGGGCAGGATGAGAAACAATGAGCACAGGCAGAAAAGATAGGCTTGGCCTAGACACAGTGAGAATCTTATTTTGCAGAGGGCACAATCCTGTATTAAACCAGGTTGCCCAGAGAGGTTGTGCAGCCTCTGTCCATCATGAGACTGGAGTGGACGAGTAACTGGTTCTGCCTCCATAGCTGACCCTGCTTTGAGCAGGGGGTTAAATTACAGACAGGTCCCTGAGATGTCTCAGAATTTTCTTGTGAGCCTATAATACATTGTTTGAGAGGAAAATTGTCTATTAGCACGTCAGAAATAAACACCATACTGACACAGTAGGAGCTGCAGAAGGAAACCTCTAAGGTTTAGCCATCTCAAGAGACCTCCAACAATGTCATGCTAAACTGGATGTGTTCTGATAAAGGAGCTTTGCTGTGATTATACATAATGATCTCCAAAGCCACAGGAGAATATTATTTTCTCTCCTTGTCATAGGCATGAAAATGTCTACAGCAACGTTGTCATTGGGAAGGGAAAATTAAAATAAGAAATTCTGACAGGAGGAACTCATGAAGTATATCACCCTCATGTAACAGTGATTATGCACTAGAAGGGGTTGCTTCCACTTCTGCCATTCTTTTAAAGAGTTTAGCTTAAAGAATTTAATTCTCTAAGGCTCTGTAGCCTTTTAGGTAGTTATTTGAATTTTATTTAGATGTAAGATTCATATTAAGTGGAATTGTTTCTGCTTAGTCTGAAAGGTCTCTTCAAAATAATTTGCTGTGGCTGTCATGGTTTTCTCTTCTTCCCCAGCCAGCAGGGTAAAATCCTACATGAGATGTGCTTGCAGATTTCACGTACTGTTGAGTTACGTATTTAAAATACAGATTATTTGTGGTGACTGCAAAATAAGCTCTAAACATAATTTGTCTTTTGTGTATGTTTTAACTGCACAGTACAGGGAAATTCATTTCAGTGCTCCTTGAAGGTTGCTTCTTGTTCTTGATGTTGGTTTTTTTTTTTTTAATAAACAGAGGCTTACTTTAAAGAAGAAGATCTATGCTTTTGTGAGTGATGAATATAGTCCTGCATCTAATTCATTAATTTAGCATCTATGAACAAAAACAATTAAAATCCGAGCTGAAATATTCCAAAAAATCTAAATCAACTACCATAGATGCCAGCAAATGATCAAATGATACATTTCTGCAAAGACAACTGGTTTTTTTCAGGCATATAAGAAATAATTGGCTGACAACCTGGGTATATGAGTCTTTTCAGGAATAATTGCATCAAAAATGAAAAGAGCAGCCACAAAGTGTGAGTCACTACATTCAGTTGTGGAAAACAGAAACTAAATATATTCTACATGCTCTAATAGTCCTATATGAAAAAGTAGAAACTTTCAAGCACTTTTGTAGGACAAACCTCCCACTTTCAAGTGTGAACCATAAAGAGAAATGTAATCCTAATAAATAAAATGCGTAGTAGTCAATGAGGATACCTTTGGAGTTTCACTTTTGAAGCACTGAAATAGCTTGCCTCCAAATAACCCTTAGGTGTTTGGAAAGAATACAAGATTACCAAAGATTACCATTCCTTTCAGACACTGCAAAACGAGAAAAAAATTCCTGTCCTTTATATTTTCTTTAAAGCTTTAAAATTTCTTAAAGCTTTAAAGAATATGCTGAAATACTCTATTGTCAGAAATATCAGAGTAAAAACATGAAGAAAAGCAAAATTTTAAAGTATGCAGGTTTGAGCAGTTGGTACATTTTCCAAAGGTTTTCTCACAGGTTCTATCTTTCTTATCACAAGATACTAAATCAAAAGCACATCACAATAAAAGAGCTTATATACTACATAAACCACTGATCCAAGCAATCATTACTCTATCACAAAAAAAGTGTTACAGTATTGTTACCTTCCATTTTTAGTGAAAGTCAGAGGATGGTGGTTTTGTTCTGCTATTTTAGTTCAAAAAGCACATAACAGATCAGAAAAGGTCTTCATAGGCCTTCATAGATCTATTGGTTAGAAAAAATAAAAATAAAAATAAAAATAAAAATAAAAATAAAAATAAAAATAAAAATAAAAATAAAAATAAAAATATATATTTGATCTAACAATGAAATGCCTTAAAATCAGTATGAAGATCATAGTTGGTTAACAAGTTTAAAAGCGGCCATGAATGTTTACATAGCAAAACTTACAGCTGGCCCTAACTTCAGTTATAGTTGAATGGTTATGAGATAACTTAAAGGGATTGAGGAAAACCCAACAAAGAGAAGCATAATATAAGAGTTTCCATTTTTGAAGAGCAATTTTATAGCTGATAAGAGTGGTAGATGTCTGTGGCACACAGTGATGAAAGTGGAATATATACAGAGGCAGGATCAGAGAGATGAAAGAGGAATTTCAGGTAGTAGGAGGACAGCAAAAATCATAAAGAAGTTTAGTTCAGATGCTTTCTGAAAACTCAGAAAATACATAGCAGCTAATAAGACAGTGGTATAAAAAATAATTAATAGTGAAAAAGGCCAAGCCGTGTATTTATACTTCTAATGTGAAATCAGTAAACTGCCAGCCAAAGTCTTTATTTTATTAACATATTTGTGATAGATAAAAGTGCATACTTTGCAGACTACGCATAAATAACCTGTTGAAGTAACTTGTGCAAGAACTGAAGAAGAAAAATACCTGCAACCTTTATACAAGTAATAAAGGTTTTACTACTCCTTCATAGAAAATTCCAGTAGCTTGGAAGAAAGATTTTGTTTTCTTTTTCCTGGAAATATGGATGGCTAGTAAGTTTGGACATTTTGCAAAGCACCTCTGGTAGTAAGGTTCCAGCTAACTGTGCTGTTGATCTTAAGTACAGTGACAGTTCCTCTGTCTTTGCTGTAGTGCAGTGCAGATATATTAGTTACCCTAAAAACAAAAGAAAAATCTGAAACAAATTATGGTTTTAAATGTAAATTCACACCTGTGTGTGAAATATAAGTTGTATTTCTATATAGCAACAGCAATAATGAAGACCTGATTTTTTCTGTAATATTCTATTTAAAACCCACTTAAATTAAATGATTTTTTTTCTTTACTAGCAGTAATGAATTAATTCTTTATGTAAAATAAGCAACTCTGCTACCACAGCTGAAGTTTATGATGCTTGTATGTTGTTATGATGCTTCTGTGTAGGTCATTCCTTTTCCCACTCCACTTCTCAGAAGCACGTTAGATATCAAAGTGTAAGGATGAAGCTTCATTTCCTACCAACTTTATCCTTGATACTAATTCAATAATTGTTATTAATGCCATGGAAAAGTGTTTGGCAGCAAGGAACATGTGATATCTTATGATGCTCAGTACAAAATGCAATGGAAGCTATTGGTAACCAGGGTAGGAGATTGGCATAATGGTCTGATAGTTTACTCAGGATTCCAATTAAGTCCACTTGAGTGTAGTCATAATTCCCATCATGAGTTTGAATCCATTCAGTCTTTCACCATTCCCCACACTGAAATGGGGAAATCATTCTTTTCTTCAAGATACACTGGACGTATTTGCTGTTGGGATCGGAGTGGGAAAATTTCAATTAAATACCCTATGTTAGGGTATCACTTCTTCACTCTGTAGGAGGATTAAAAATACATTTTTTATTACTTCATAATATGATAAATAGTAACATTTATTTGTGATTATACTTGTCATTCTTGCAAAATTCCTATGAAAAATACATGGTTTCTCTTCTCTCTTTTCTTGCCAGCCAACTGAATGGTGACGCAGATAATTGAGCAGCTTCATATTCTACCAAATGCAGCTTACCTCTAATTAAGTGTTGTCCATGTATGAGAAGGATTAGAATATTAAGGACTTAAGGTCAGGATTAGCTGTAGAAGCTGTCTTCATCCTCAGGAAACAAATTAAAGGCACTGTTGATTAAATGGATGATTTCCAATAGTCAGTCTAGATAGTCCGTGTACATCTCCCTGTCAACATATTTTCTCAAAGTGACTGGTACTTGCATGTATAACAGCATTACTCCCATTCAGGAGAAAATGGATATTTACTGTGTGCAAGGAAGCATAGGAGAAAACTTTATTTTAAAAGTATGAAGAGATCTGTTGATGGCAGTTCAGGGTGTTGGTGACCCTGATGCCTCCTTGTTTTATTACCTTCTCGGTTATTTGAGTCATACAGCAATTTTTCAAGAAATGTTTAATTTACCTTGAATTCTCCCACATTTTGAACTTGTTTTGTTCCTTAAAGCCGGTGAAACTGCTGGCAGGATGTATTTCTGTGCAACATGGAATGAAGTGTTACACCAAAAATAGAAAAGATTAGAGACACTCAATGGTCAGTGGTTTCTGTACTCCAGTACACCACCTGAAAATTTCTCAACCTCCTTCCTAATCTTTATATCTTTCTTTCACTGCTGCTCAGCCACACAGAGAACTAGGTCCATTTTCAAGTGCTTGCACTAGTTAATAGAATTCCTGACCCCAAATTAGGTTTTGAGGTGCCTCATTTCAGCATCTCCTCTCCTCCAGTTGGCAGCTGTACATCAAGGGATGCGAGGAGGTGGCAGTTTCTCTCAAGCTTCTCTTCCCAATTTGAGTACAAGGTTTTGAACTCCGCTGTTCTTCAGCAAGTTAGTGTGCAAAAGTGGAAGATGCTGGTTCAAATTTGATGTCATAGAAGCAAGTTTGGAGTTCATCTGTATTCCATCCCGATAGACAACGGTTGGGAGGAGGGAGGGAAGAATAAAAGGATGCCTCCCTGCCCTTCCCACAAGCTGTGTTTCACACAGGGGTAGGTACTGCTAAAGCAGAATTAGAAAATCAAGCCCCACGAGTCAGTGAGTTGGGAAGCATTTTGTGGTAAGGCTCATCATAAGACAAGCTAGAGGTGAACAGGTGTCCTAAGGTGCCATGCATGCACCTCACTGCTGAAGCGTTTGCAGAGGAAGCTGAAATGATACAGAGATCTCTTGCCTGGTCTCCCACAGGGACTGGTGATATCAAAATGATGGACACGTATCCCTGAAACTCAGCGCTCCTGTCCTCTTTGTAAATGCATCCTTGAGCATCTCTGATACCTCTTTCCTTCCTATTTGTTCTGTTTTGTTGTCTTTGACCTTAGTGAGAATGGTCTCATGGAGTGTCCTCTATCTAACACTTGGAAGAATTGCTTATTTATTCCTGTGTTTTCTTTCTTCTTCTAATGGCTGTTTGAGATGGGTTGGAATTTTCCTGATAGATATATATATAGGAATTTCTTTGTATCCTAATCTATTCTTGTTCAAGGAAACTGGTTATAATTACTGTTTAAGGTTCAACTCTAGTTACTGCTATGAAAAACTTCTGTTTCTCGATTTAGTACTCAGAACTGAGATGCAAATAAACATGAACTGAAATAATTAAATCAATTACTAACTTTGACTGTTTTCCTGTTAATCTGTGTAGGCTTTATATTTTCAGAATAATAATGTCCAAATTCATCTTAGCTGAAGTAATTTTTTGGTTGAGATTCATTCCTTCCTCTCAGTACTCACAACTAGGTCTTGCTTGAGGCAGTGATTTAATTTGTAAAGAAATTACTTCTCGAAACTTTGTCCCAATGTGACTTTTGACCAGTTTATGTGTGGATAGTTGAAAAAATACATTACCAATAGTTTATTAACTTCAGCTGCCATGTCTTTTCTTCAGTATTATATGTTCAATACTTTTTATGATTTAGAGGCCACAATTTTAACCTGCCAAGTATGTCTTTCAGATGAGGTGAATACACGTGTTAAACATAATAGCTTCTGTTTGGCTTGGGGAGCTCCAGATACAGCAGGCAATTATTACCAGGTTTCTGTAGCTTTACTGTTCCAACTTTCTCTCAGACATCTATTTCTCTTTCCCACTCACTGCAAGTATAAGACTGCCTGTCGATCAGCCTCCCATGGGCTGAGCTGCCCTGGACTGCATGGGTGATGTGGCAGCCTCTCTGGTGCTTCCCAGGTTTTCTCATCCTCCGGAGAACCTGGCTGCTTCATTTTTACCTCTTGCCACCAGAAAGGAAGGAAACTGTAAACAAGAAAAGTGTCCACAAATGCCAGGGATGCATGGAATTAAACTAATTAGCTACATGGAAAATGTTCAGAACTAAGCAGGGGAACTCCTTAGAACAGAAGATCAATGGTTGCAAGGGAAGCAGAAGAAAAGGAGCTGGGGATGGCTGATGGTGGTTGCGTGTTGACAGCATTTGTTGCATGGTGGTGCATTGTTCAGAGCAAGCCAGTAAAAGTTAAAGCAGGAGTTATGTGGGAATGCAGGGTCAGGACTTCAAAATTCTTAAATTCTTAATTGCCTAGATGTCTCACAGGCACCTAGGTGCAAATTCACCCAACCTCAGTCTAGCTGCCACTTCTCCTTTCAGGCTTCTAAAATACTAGCTCTTTCAGATGCCCAAGTTCAGCATTGAGGGAAGAACTGCCTAAACTCTGTTGTTGCGCTGCTGGGCCCTTCAAGCTCTGCCAGGGTTCACAGGATGAGCACTCCTCCATCTGATGTTCTGTTTGCAGTTCTGTCTGTATTAGAGGACTCAAAACAGATATCAGACTAGTAGGAGTCTCTTTATCCTAATAACCTGTGGAAATGCAGGATGCAGACTTAAATTTTTTTTTACACTGGCTTTGATCACATTTCTTGGAGAAATACCTTGGTCTTTCTATTTGCAAGATCAGGGGCTGAGACTGCCACATGCCTTTAATTAAGTTCTCTGGTTTTTTCCAATCCCTGCCTGACATTGTTGCTCTTCACAACCCTGTTTTTAGAAAAAAATAAACAGCAGATCTTTAGGTTGTAAGATTTAATATCCTAGGTTCTTCTTTTGAGCCTTACATATAGTCTGCCCTCCTAAGGATATTGTGACTTACAACAAATTGGCATGGAAACCAGAGGAAATGGCTTCAGTTCTGAATCTGTTATTGAAATTTCCACCCACAAACTGAGTATCGTTTCAATGCCACAGCTACAGGTGCACATTTAATTGTAATGCTAGGCTCTATTTTTGCAGAATAATTTTTTAATTGGAGATCAAATCGTCACTGCCTGACTGAAAGAAGCTCTCATTTATGTAATAAATTTATGTCTAGCAGCTCCACTCAGGCCATTGTAGTTGTACTAGGGCCACAGAGAATGCTACCATCTTTAGAACAGTATAAACTTATTAGGATAATTGTTAGATCTTATAAGTGAATCCAGCAAGCTAAAATCACCCTTCATCTAAAGCAGATAATTGCATTAGGGTTAAATTAATTGATTTATTTCACAGTTATGTCATCTCTTAACTCCCTCTCTTGCTTCCTAGCATAAAAGTGATGGAACTGCAAGAAAGATGCAAGTTACAAATTCAAAGGTGTCCCCACTTACTTTTCAGTTATTTGCTGCAGTTTACAGAGCAGCTCAGGTTTGTGTCAGACATCAGGCAAGTAAAGCATCAGGTTACTGCCTGACAGCATGGGAAGCCTCATTATTCACCCCTTGGCTTAGGCATTCCTGCTTGCAGAAAATGCAGGTGATGCGTGGGTAACCTGATGGCAAACTTGAATGCTTTGTTCACCTCCCCTCCATTAGATTTTTGCTTTATGCTGACTGCTCAGGGAGGCATACCAGTGTAAGAGGTGAGTGCTGTACCAGCTGTGGTCCTGGAACAGGAATCAGACGTGATGAAAGTTTGCTATTGTGACAGCAAAGGACCAGGAAGAATACCCTGCAGTTGTGGAATGCTTTTCAGAAGTGACATTTAGAAAGGCAAAATGCAGATGAAAAAGCAGGGAAAATTTGCAAGGAAGATCTCTTTTCCCATACCTCTCCTGTTTTCTTTCCATACCTTTACTGTTTTTATTTGTATGTGTATCTCCTCTTCCATGTTGGTTTTTTATTCCTACTTGAATCCCAGATTTTTAAAGCAATATAAGGTCACCCATGAGTATGGGTCATCAATTTATTACTGCTGTGTGCATCATACATCACCTCAAGTCCCTCTAATTTTTTTCCAGACTTAAACAGACAGCAATATATATATTTGATTTATCTATTATCATGTCATTATGAACACTGATTGAATATCAGGCCTCTGGAAAGCATGTCCATCTTTTAGAATCTCCTGACAAGAAAGCACCAGTGTGAAAGACCTAGGGGGATAGAAAGCGAGAGACAGAGGAGGAGAGGCACCTTTGATCTATTCCTTTGAAGTTGGACTTTATAAAACACCTGCATCTATCAATCAGAAACACTGATCCTGAACAATCAATCTTCATTAACTCCATTTGATGCCGGGCTAATTGGTCAAACACCGAGCAAGATGAAAGAAGTCATAAAAGTTAATCTGTTTGTTAAAAATTTTGCTTCTGTTAGATGATAGGGTAATTTTCATTGAAAATTAAATTGTAAAAAGTCATATATGAATGTGGCTAAATACAGTCTGGGAAAATTTTCTGAAAAGAATATATTCTCTATCTTGGGATAAAACATCCTGAAATGTAGGAGTTGCTATGGAAATGCTTCAATTAAATGTAAAGCATGCATAAATTTTCAATATACCCATCACTTTGAGAATTGGGGACATATGTTAGGGGGAAAGACATATACATGAAAACCAAGCAGAAGGTAAAACATAGGAATTTTTTTTTTCTGTGGATCTGTGTTTAGAATATTCTACTGCATATCTATGCTTCATTTTGAGTGCTGACCAAAATCCACACTTGAATACCAAAGTGTTCCTGTGCAAACTGCAGGTCAAGCCAGAAACATGGGCCTGAGGTAACAGTGCCACCAGTGCCTGGTCATCTCATGCAGCACTACAGCCTGGCCAGCTTTGGGCAAACAAGATGAATATCCTGTGCTTTCTAGGAAGATGCTGGGTACCACCACAGTCAATCACACCATGTGGTTGATCCTAGCTGGTCCCGTGAGAAGCAGAGAGGACAAGATGACTTCCAGATGTGCCTTCTGAACTCAGCTATTCTCTGGTTTCCTGAAGTTGGAATTATGTGAATAGCCTGATATATTGGTGCCCTTGCAACAGTCTGTCCACTGAGCTACAGTTGTTCTTCAGCAGATGTAGATAAAATGACAGAAAACCACACTGGGCAAATTCCACCCCTTTATCCCCATTCTCTGTGCACTGTGAATTTGACACAAACTAAGGATTTAAAAGTATACACTTTGCATTATGCTCCAAAAATTGCCAGTTAACTAACAAGACACTTTTTTGGCCATAAGAAGAAATGCTTGGGAGAAAAGAAATGCTTAGCTTCTTGCTAAGTGCTCAGACTGTTGGCTCTGTGAGCTCCGTGTACTAAGCTGATGACAGGGCATTCTCTCTGGATCACCTTCAGGAAGCCCTGGACTTGCTGCACATGCACAGGAGTACCTGCACATGCCATAGGACTCCAAGGGACCAGTGGGGTGCAATGCCTGTAAGGCACTACCAAGAGTGATTGGTGTTCTGTACTATGGGACATGGGAGCCACTCTCACAAATCAGCCTTACCATCCTTGGTAGTTTGCTACCACTGTTCAACACAGCTTAAAAAGCACAAATCTAGAAAGAGGGTACAGCTAAAAAAACCCTCCAGCCTTCTGTCTGTGTTGATGCTGACATAGTGAATGTCTAATCAGCCTGAAGACTGCAATTTGCAAAAGCATTCTGAATCTCTCTTTATGCTTGAAAGACAGCTTCTGTAAGGTGGTTCAGTTTTCTGTTTTGATCTTCTTGTTAAAGCATCATTCAGCATTCTAATGTAAATTTTTTAAAAAAACCTCCGAATTTTCAAATTGCAGCTTCTTAAAAGTCAATTTCCTCTTTAAAAAGAAAAAAAAGATATCTGTATCAGAGATATGTCATATGAAACTATACACGTACAAACACACATGCACCTTTAAGAATCAAGTTATTCAGTTTAATCTAAGTCTTGACTCATGAAAATACTTCCCTCCTCAAGGAAATTTCTATCTGTCTGTCTGTCTGTCTGCCTGCCTGCATCAGCATTTTGATTTGGGAATGTGCACTTCCAATTTAGTTTCACTTTTTCAGTGGAATTACTGAAGAGCTCCAAAAGTGTGCCTGATGTGCTCTATCCACTGGTGGGTGACAAGGCTACAGGGCTTTGTTTCAATAGGTGTGCCCAGCCCAGGCAGGTGCTGCAGGTGGTGACTCATAATTGCAGTTGTAGCAATCCTGTTAGGTTTGAAAAATGTAAAAAGTCACAGGCATAATCTTGACTGCACTAAAACGAAAAGTAAGATTCCCATGCACTTTAGGGAAGGCATGCTATAACTAGAGCAGGTGCTCTTCCCACCCCAGCAGCTGCCTGACAGGAATGAACAACTACAGCAATCAATTTTTAGATATGGCTACTGGATCCAAAACAATAGTATACTCTGAATTGCACTTCTCTGTAGAGCTAGAAAAACACACCCTTTTGCACCCTTTAGCAAAGACACATTAAACCTGCTGGACAGCCACTTTAATGGATAGGTTTAATAACATCATATCTTGTTTGTTTTCCATTGTCCGTGCACATAAAATAAATTCCTCTGATTACACGGCCCGCATCTGCCTGTCTCACACCCATTTTAAACTGTATTTTGTAGAGATTTGAGTATGCATCATTCACTAAAAAAATGGCATGATGATGGTGAAAATAAAAAGATATTCCGTCATGTCCTTCATCTGTGTATTTATCATTTCTCTTTTTGTTTTTTCATTTAGATAATGCTGGAAAGCTAAGGGTTGAAGATAGCTATTCACAGGTGCACATAAACCTAGGAGGCTAGGAGATGCCAGTAAAGACATTCTCATGTCCATAGAGGCAGGTGTTCTATCAGGGAATTTCCAGTATTTATTTATATTAATTGTCCCCTAAGTAAAATATTCTGAAAAAAACCTCAGAAGCAACAAATGGTACCTGGTGGATTTGATTTCAATCTGTAAGCAATATGCTGTGTATTTGTAACCCATGGCACAGGCAAATTATTTTAACCATGGAGTTAAACGTTACTGGATTCATTGGAGACTATTTTGGCAAACATAGAGCCTATTAAAGAGAGAACAAGAACTCATACTTGCCAAAATATGTTGGGAATAGAAATTGAACTATAATATCTGCATACTATTTAATTTAAAAGAACATATTTGCACAGCTAATATAGATCAGACAGTTCTGGAGGAAGCTTCTTATTGCTTGTCAGAAGAGAAGTTGGTCCTCAGGGCTTGATTTGATTCACACATGAGCAATGCATATCTCAATGTTTAGATTCATGATCCTGTGAGTCAACCCAAATTGCATATTGTGACTATTATATTTGATACAATTCTTGAAAGCAGTGTATTTAAAAATACTACGTTGAAAACGGAAACCTTTTATTTAGCCATAATTAGCAGATATAGGAATTGAGATACCGCAGACTTTACGTCTTCGGGGGAAAAAAGGTAATTAAAGAATGGTAAGAAGTTAATGTGCCTCCATAAAAACTTAAATGCATGGGACTATATTGTGAGAGCTTGCTCATACAGTGCTAAGGTACTATTTAACGTGCAAATTGTGTAATGGGGTCTCTCTCCTTTAGAAACACTACATTCAGTTATTCAGGTGCTTTTTGCTTAATCAGTTGTTCCACAATTTGTCCAAATTACTACAGAAGAGAATTATTTGTGGAAGATCATTCTAATTAATTGAGGAAGGCTGACATAAACTATCTGTACAGAATGGGTTCATGTAACTTTCAGCTGTATAATATTAATATAATATAATACCATAATACTTTGAAGTTTAAGGTAAGCATTTGTTTGGATATTTCCCTGAAAACAAAAGTATGAGTATACCTTTGATGATGCTTTCAAATTTTTTCAAAAACAGTAAATTTTCTAATCCCTCAATTGTATGCAAGCAAACCATGCTACTTATTCACTATCTGATATATATAAATCCCTGTGTTTTAACAGTTTAGCTAAATCATGGTCTGCTCAAATTTTTACACTTCTTCATCCTATTGAATGTATCGTAGCACTGCTCAGTGGTGGATATACTTGTCTTTTCATAAACAAGGGTATGAAAAACTGTCATATGTCTTTCCCTGTCCATTCATCCCTGGAGGGTAATACTGGATGGGTATTTTTAAAATTAAGGTTTTGTTAAGTCAAGCTCAAAGGACTACATTTGTATTTTGCCTCTATAGGAGTTCCTGTTTCTATAATAATTATAATATAGTTTCTGATTCATACAGAGGTAGATTTCATAGCCTTCAACCACCTCCTAAGAAAGTAGTTTTCCATTCCTAACCAATAATTGCTATTGTTTAATTTATTGTATTGAATGACTGATGTATTCATAAAGTAATGTCAACATAAAGTAATGTGGGAACATCAAGCCTTGTTGCCATGGAAGTAAACATTTACTTATATGAATATATTTCAAAAAGAAAAAAATCCCTTTTACAAAAGTTAATTAAGAGATACTTTTCTTATTAACATTGATCAGGCTGCAGAAACAATTCTTTTCTATTTTTCTTTATATATGTTGGTTTATATGTGTTAACTGCGGGACCATATAGGGGATTGATGCTGAGTCAGTTCATATCCCACTTGGTGGCGACAGAAGGAAAAGCTGTTTAGGGGGATCATGTGAACCTGTCCACTTTCTGCATTAGCTCTCTCTTCCTTTTCTTCTTAATTTGGCTGGCAAAAGTGTTCACCACAACTTCCTTTCTTCCCCACTGTCTTGAGCCAAAACGGTCTGATGTTTCAGTTTTCTTGATTTTTCTCTATTTCCCTCATTCCATTAGGTCTCAGGATTTCTCCCCAGGTTTATTTCTATCCTTGATGTATTTGTGAGATTCTTACTTTATTTTCTGATAATTTACCAAAAGTCTACTCTGCAGTATAGAAACTCAAGTGACCAGGAATTGTCACAGCTGACACTTTTTCAAGCCTCAGATGAGTTGTGAATACCACCTCAAGCTTCAGATTCTCAATGGTAGGAAAACTTATTCCAGCAGAGGACTAAGACATCCCATCTTACTGAATGGGATCACTTGGCTCTTACCATAGGTGCTCCAGAGATCCTCAGTGTGGATTTACTCTGGGGAGAATCGACTGAGAACTCTGTAGCAGAATGTTCTGCAGTTTCCTTAGCTCCTCAAAGCACATCAGCAAAACTGAGATTTCCTGGGGCCACACCACTGCTGCTAACCCAGCTGCTTTGGCTGGTCCTGCTCTAAGGAGCCCTCCAGCACTGCCACATGCAGCCCAGTGCAGTGCCAGAAGGTCACACCTCCCTCCTCTCCTTAAGTCCTGTCATGCTGCAACCTTAGAGAGGAGATGGTGACAGCGTAATTATTGCTCAGATAGCTCAGACAGAAGAGTTTGTTCTGAAATGCATGACAGGCTGGTTAGTGGCTGTAGGTGAACACTGCAAAGGAGGTGAGTGCCAAGTCAGACAAACCAAGCTGACACCAGCCATCACTGTTCAGAAATGTGCTGCTTTTCCTGCCCTCCTGCTGATAATGCCTGTCTCCCTGTGCTTATCTCGTCCTCTGCTGGTCTCACAGCGAGCTGTGAAAAGCGGTATTAAGAACAAAGGCATCAACCCCTTACTGTTTCTCTTCAATGCCTTGATCTCAGAAATTATCAGGGCTCCTTTTTCCCTGGTAGCCATGACAGTTTTGTGCTGGGATTAAATAAGGCAGATGGGACTTCTAGTTTCCAGTCTTCAGAATTGTTTTTTACCATTTCTTATCTACATTGCAGTGAGCTCATCAACACATCAGACTAGCACACTAGGAAGAAAGGCACTGGAAGTCCCCAGACCTCTAGTTTCAAGGTCTTTTATAAGCATTTCATCCAATTAACTACTTCTACGTACTTTATTTCTACTTTACCACTAACAACTAATTATTTGTTGTCCACGTAGAACCTGCATTGCAGATTTTTCTATCCAATCACTTTGCGCTACCAATCACTGCAGAAAATGGGGTAAATGAAGAAGGAGGAGAAGCAGAGCAAATGTCCTAAATCCTCCATCTTGTCTTCTATCTACTACCATGCTAAACACCCAAAACTCTAAGATTTTCACCCTGTGACAAATTACACTTCTATATATTTCACACACCCACAGAACCCACTTCATCCCCAAGCCTTGGAAGCCTTTTCCATGGCCAAAGTTTAAAAGCAGCGCTCTCCCGAGGGTCAGAACCCCTCAGCACAGGCAGAGGAATATTTCCTGTGCCCTGGGTTCCAACAAGAAATGAAAACTTGGGTGTTAATGTAAGCTGTCAGAGGCTATGCTGAGAAAGTTTCAGATGGCTTTCATGTCAGCTCTGGAAGTGCTCTAGAAGAATTACACACACTCACCTGTCGAAATAAAACTATGGAATAGACATCCCTAAAAAATAACAGAAGGAATGATAAAATTGCTAACTACACCCTATTAAAAAAATTATGGATAGATTTAGAGGAAGCACGTTGCCATGGAAATAACTACCTCAATGAATTCTTCAAGTCCAGTAAAGATTACAGCCTTTGCTTCCAATACTTGAATAATCCAGTTTCCTGAAACACACTGAGACCTGACACAGTATGATACACCTGTACTAGGAAGATGCTTGTAGGTTAGATCATCTCTATCTGCCAAGATAACTTCAAGTTCACATGACAAGAGAAAAAATGTAAAGCTATGGATATACACTGTATACTTAGCTATAGGAAAAAAAATGAAAAAAAACCCATCAGATTGATGCTTCCTATAACTAACTTGAAAAATTAAACATTTTTGCTTATCCAGATCTTCTAATGCAAGAATTCACAGAAACATCACCTTAAAAATAAGCAAGTGTACTAATATTATCAAGAATATGTGGGAATTGCAAGGCAGAGTAAGTTCAGAGTTATCTGCTTGTGCTACATATATATATCTGAATATATATATATCATATATATGCTTCAAAAACATACAAAAAAATCCCTATATGATTTCAAGTTTAACAATGCAAAAAAAATCTATGAAAATAAAAAAGGGATTTTATGGTTGCTAGGTTTTGTTTCACATTGGCTTGCTTTTTCAACTGAACATTCTTCTGTTGTGTACCACAGCAAAGGACCTGCAACATTTAAAGTGTGTGGTAGACTTGTGTTAAATGAAATCTGGTCTGACAGATGCTGAAGGAAAATAAATTATTTAAGAAAAATGTTTCATAAAAGTTTTACTGAACTGTGAGAAAGAAAAAATTCCCATGACTACCTGCTTTTCTCTGAATAACGTCAATAGAAATGGCAACAGTGAAATAGCTATTTGTAGAAGAAAGATGTAATGGAAAAATCAAAAATCCCTTTAACTGCTATTCTTTTTTGTATTTTGGGGGCATGGAGCTTTCAAGGTAGCTTAATGCAACTATTATGGGTTCTCACTCATGTCAACAATTCCTATGAAATCAAGAGAGATACTTGGTGAATAGGGTTTCAAGATTGTATTTTTTCTTGTCTATAGCTTTTAAACTAGCTTCACATTTATGTATTCATTTAGAATAGAAAAAAAGAAAAAATGGACAGGTTTTGTGGCATCTTTGGTTACATGTGTACGCTTTGGTCTAACTTGACCTTGGGTGTTACCAGGGTGGTATTAATCCTGGATATGTCTGTAGGGCAGCTATGACCAGCTGAGCATACTCCACTCCACTCCAGATTTCAGGAAATGTGTTGGTCCAATGGTCCAGTGAAGACCAATAAGGCATGTAAAAGAAAGATAAAACATGGTCAACAGTGAAACGTGAGCTCAAGATGTAGCTTATACAGGACTATGTTAAGAGTTTACTGGGTCAAAATCTGTAAATACCAGCACAGCAACAAAATTTTGCTATGCAGTCTTTCAATTTGGTAGACAAAATATGGTAGGAAATATAGGAACTTGATAATTCATTTTAGACATCAAAACCAAAATTAGGACTATTTTTTCTGCACTCAATACAATTGGATTAGCAAGAGCTATATAAGTTTATTGTCACAGGATGGTTTTTTTCTAAAAGAGATGTTTTATTTCAATCTGGAGTTAATGCAATGAAAATCTATATTCTGTGTTTTACTGAAGATGAGACAGCTAGCAAGACAGTCTCATTTAACTGTAATGTCAATATAACTATGAAATATTAAGCCTCGTTTCAGAGCCTTTCTTTAAAGCAGGATGGACATTGATTTAAGATTCCAAGTGTAATTTTAGTTTGTTTAGGCCTACATTTTTCACTGCTGAAACAGTACTCTACCAGAGATAAAGGCATACTTTGTACACCTTTAATCACCTGTAAGCTTTGCTGGCACAATTCTATCTTTAAAAGTTGCAAAGATGTGTGGTTCATTCATTGGTGTCACTGCTCTAATATAGGATCAGTTATACTGGCAAGCGTGAATCTTTGCAGTAATCCATCAAGACCACAGATTTACAAGTTAATTGCTGCTGATATTCTTTAAGTTAAATATTGATAGATTTTTCTCAGAAAATATTGAGTAGCCATGAGATTCATATACTTGAATTAAGAAAAAATAGTCTCAATCAGTTTCCCCATACAGAATTATTTTGGTAGGAAAGTGCTAAAATATTCTTGTTGACCTTTGTTAACTAATGAACATCTCTTTTGAATTCAACATGACCTTTCTTATCAAAATGGAGTTAGGTTATATCAAAGAAGGCTATCAATTTTAAAAGGTCAAAATAAAATCAAATCTTTTGAAATAATCAAAATATTTCTGTTGACCTGACCTTTATTGATTTATTCATCCACTCATTTTTTGCATGAAAATTTTATGTAAAAGTGTTTCTATCTGAGAGATTATTAATGTTTCAAGGTGGGAGAAAAAAATCAAAAACTTCAAAATTTTTATTAAAGACAAATGTCTTCATGTACTTCTGTACATTGAGATGCACCTTATGTTTGACTGCCAACAAGAAACTGGGAGTTGATTGAAGAGAAAGTAGCTTTTGTGTTGAGGAAGTTGAATTACCTATTTTTAGGATTTATGGAAGAGAATTAGGTGTTTCTGCTTCAATCATCATGATGAAATTACAGAATATACTTATTAAGATAGTCTTAGGGTATACAAATTAAAGATTTTGCTCAAAAATTTTGAAAACAAAGGAAAGACCTCCCCTTACTACAGCAGTTCCTCAATTATGTCTTAGTACAGTCATAAAAATAGCAGCAAAATACTCTAATAGGTTGATGGACTGTGATCTTATCATTTTGGAGAATATGAAATAACAAGTAAGGAAATTAAAATGCTCCCTAATGTTGAGAAATAATGGATTTTTTTATTTGTCATGCCCCAGAAACTATTAATTTATCAGTGCCTGCGTAGGGTGGCAGAGGTCTCTGCTGCTATTTCCCTCTGAAAATGTCATACAACCCTACTTTATGCTTCTCTCTTCTCCCACACATGATATATATGTTTTTAAATCCTCTTAGGGAATGGATTTTTCACTTTCTCAATCAAGTCAGTGTTCATTTGTTGTTGTTGTCACTACAATGCAAATAAGCATAGTGATAAATATTTTCAGAATCCAGAAATCAAAGGAAATATAGCACTAAACAGAAAATATAAGACAGTTGTAGAGATGAGATTGTTGTCCTCCTTGACCCGAATAGCTGGACACAATCAAGGACCTGATTTTTCTTATAGGAAGCAGCTGATGATAGATTCTGTTAGTTGTTGGGTGCAAGTCTGGCTTATTTACAGGAAAAGTGTTAAATGCAGTTTTTCTGAGTGCCACATAATGGGCAGTAAGTCATATCCTTGCTTACAACTCAAAGCCTACCCGCTAGGAAATCAATTACAAAGACAGCATCTAACTTGGTTCCAGCTGGGGCCACCCAAACAGTTTGTCCCTGGCTGTCCTCTGTGGTTTCACTCTTCTGTTCTCCTTTCTGCCTTTGCCATCCTTCCCAGGAACGCTGTCTGTTTCCATTACCATAAGCAAGGAGGCATTGAATTGCTCCAGCCACAAAAAGGAGGGCCTGGCATGGCCTTCAGCATAGCAAGAAATCTAGCTAGGAAAGGAAAAACAGACTAGAAGGAACTGCAAGTCTGGGTTGGAAACCACAATTCTGGGCAGCTTCACAGGAGAGGAGGGGGAAATGTTCATCCTGTGAAGCTGATACCAGGAACTGTGCATTTCTGGAAGAATCTGTACAGTGCAGGGGGGTCTGGGTGGTAACAGAGATCCTCATTCCTCTGACCTACTTTTCTTATGTATGTTGGCCCCTTGCCCTCCCTTCAGAGAAAAGCACACGTTCTACTGCCGAGAGTGCTTTATTAAGTCTTTGTAACACTTGTCCCTCTGCCTCCATGCACACACACCGAAACATTTCATTATCCAGTCACTAGACATGCAATTGGGGCAACATTCTCTGAGGAAATAATATGATGTAAAATTTCTACTGAAGTGATTGCTGAGTGCAGAGTGAGAAGACCGAGTCACAGTTGTTTGAAATTCTCCGTGATTCAAGAGAATTTTGCCTTTTCCTTTTCACTTGCTAGTCTGCAATAGTTTGCAGGGATCACAGTGGTTTCTTGACTCAGTCTAAACTATTATTTTGCATTTTATGTTAATGCAAATAAATGAAACTGCTTGGATTAGGAGATGATATTAATAAAAATAACCAGAAATCTCTGGGAACCTTTTGGCTCTCAGAAAACAATTTCATTTAAACAAAAATGAACCACCACAACAGGAAGATAAAACTCATTAAGTAAAGTGATGTTATAAATAATGCTGATGGGAGATTTTCTCTACAAATAAATGTATGGACAAATTCATGATACAAGAGTTTATAAATAGCTCTTCTGGCATTTTATCATCTTTAAATCAGACTAATTTACAGTATGTATGCTGACTGATTTATGGAATTATTTGTACAAAAGGCAGATGGGATCTAAAAAGTAGGTTTCTTTTAAATGTATTTCACGGTATGTCTGTATTATCAAACCTTAGTTTTTTTGGATAATAGGAATTACAGTGGTTATCTCTTATATATGTGGGGGAGGAGGGGAGGTTTCGTGTCTTTGCTCCCATTGGAAATTTTCCCACTTGGAAATTTAGGCCTGGATTCTGTATATGTACCAACCTGAGGGTTGTAAAATAGCAACATCAATATCCTTGAGGCCCCCAAATGTATCAGTACTTTTTCCTTGGCTTATACGGTACACCCTTTTTATTCCTCAGAAAACCACATTGAGAAAAGTGACAATAAAAAAATGTGGATATTCATGTTGGTATTCTAGCAAGTGTCATCTCATTGTGTCATGATTTCTAGCTAACCATTACTGAATTACTGTTTCTCATACTAAAATACCACTTGGAATGAAGATTTTTTTTAGGTATTAAAATATAAACATATGGATTGATATTGAATTGTGGGAATAGCTTAATTGTTGAAGCATTTGTGAAGCCAGACAATGCCTAAAGTTCAATCCATTAACTCAGATGGGGTGGTGAACTGGATGTCAGTATAACAAGAAAATGAATGAAGAAGAAAATACCCTTTAATCCCCTTGGATAACTTAAAGATACCCTTTAGTTCATCTCACAGAGGCAAGGGGTGTGTATTCAGATCTGTGTAAGAAAGCTTGTGTTCTGAAATACTTCATACCTCATCTTTCAATCATTAGAATATTACAGAAATGTCTGAACTTCTCAATTAACATTGAAGGGAAATTAAATTGGTGTCTGGACTGCAAGAATTCACTAATAGTTTTGTGCTTTGCTGAGATACTCTGTGACAAAAAATGGGATCCATAATGTACCCAAACCTAAGCTCAAGTGTCAACAAAGACAAACAAGGTTGTCTATTATTCTAGTTTGCCTACCAAATTTTTAATTGGAAGACATTCCCAATGAGCTACCCTAGCTTAGTATTACCATTCCTATTTTGCATCAATGGAAAGTATGACTGCACAAAGTAAAAAATACATGAAACACAAGGGATCCATTTCCTGGAAAATCTCTTCTTCATATCACTGTTCATTTCAGCTGTTTTGCTCAAAAAATACCTACAAATTATTAAGTAATCAAAAAATTGACAGTGTCTGATCCTTCTCTTTTCATCAGTAATTAAGAGCCTGGCTCTCAATTTCACACTGCGTGCTCAAACTCTTTGAATCCTTTTATAAAACACCTTCACAGAATTCAGAGTATAAACCAACTATAATTATCCTTTGGAGAAAAAAAAAAAAAAGTGAATTTAAGAAGTAAAAATTATATTCTAATTTAGCAAAGTCTAAATTTTAAGACAAGGAATCACATGTGAGCTCCATATGACTGCTAAATGTGCCAAAATGAAGATGCCAGAGATATCTAATTCATACTGCAAACTAGCTGTAGTATACAGTCATTATGCTGGTTCAATTGAAGCCATTTAAAGGGAAGATAAAACAGAGTGGGATGGTATATGAAGGCCATTTTAACAGTGTGACAGAAGACTATGATCTTGCATTTTTCTATACTGCAGGAAACACACAGTTGCTTTTAAACATAGTAAACAGAAGCTGCAAGTATTTACCTTATGTTCTGTACTCATCTTTGGAAAAGGCTGAGGCCTGATGTTGTGACTTTCTCACTGGTGAAAGTACAGCTTCAGAAATGGCACAGAGTCACACTGGGGGTCTGCTGCAGTGCCCTTAGCCAGCTTGCTGAGATTGACCCCCCGTGAGCCTTGTCACACACACAGCAGCACCACAGCTCTGCAAACAGAATCATCTGCTCTACTGGCCAAGGGACCTGACGAGGAGACCGTGCAGAAAAACTGCCCTGGGAAGGTCAAGGAGTTTTGGATACTGTGTGCTAGTCCAGTCTGTTCTTCACAGACATTTGCTGGATAAAATGCCTCAGGGACCCTTCCTCTTTTAAAATCTTTGGGAAGCTATAGAAAAGGAATAGCAATAAAGACAAAAAATAAGTCAAAGGCACATTAGTCATCATACAAATATCTGCCTTTTTCAGAGGGATTTTGGCTAGTATAATAACCACTAAGAAACTGTACTTACAGATTAAAATAAAATAAAAATCAGATTTCCCTGATGGCTCCAGGCAGTTTTAAGCTTTACTTCTCAGTCTGCCAGTTCCCACCTAGGCCATCACTCACCTGTTAGGACAAGGATCTACCAGCCCTCCCAGACGACTGAAGAGCAAAGGAAACGAAAAAGCAACAGAACTACAGACTTGAGTAATAATAGTTTAAACACATACTCACAAGGGATATCAACATTCTGTGGGTACTCTGTTTACTGGTTTGGGTTGCTTTCTAGACCTAGCAGATCTCATGT
The DNA here is from genome assembly GCA_013400175.1 of Phainopepla nitens. Classification (NCBI taxonomy): domain Eukaryota; kingdom Metazoa; phylum Chordata; class Aves; order Passeriformes; family Bombycillidae; genus Phainopepla; species Phainopepla nitens. The sequence continues at coordinate 474,897 of VXBQ01013792.1, forward strand.
AAAACAAGCATTTTACTGATGATGATACACAACTCTTGTACGAAGTGAACAGATTAAACTATTTATGTTCAACTGCTGAAAGCACTCCAGAAATTGATGTCAATGTCAGAAACCTTATTAGGTTTCAGAAGAGATAGGAAAGCTTCAGCCTAATCACAAGATAGGAGGTCTTCGGGCTTTTGAGAATGACATCTGAAGGGCACTGAGATTGTTTCCTATAAAAGGAAAGGGCAAATTTCCAGTACATATATAATCACTGGTAGCATTTATGTTGTCATCCTCTCTAAAGCAATAACAAAGTGCACAAATGGTGGATGATTAGAGAGGTCAGTCAAGTGCCCCATTCAGCTGTAATTGTAGAGTTTTCAAAAATTCTTTTGACATCAGAAAATATATGTTTTTTTAACCCAGCTTTTTGCTATGATTAGTTAATTCATGCAAAATCAGTGAAGAAACAGAATGGCAAATTAAAAGCAGTAGAACAGGAATGTCATTCTGCACTAGTGATAAGTAATCAGCAAAATCTGTTCACTTTAAAATTACTGCTACCTGCCAACATTTAACCCCACATGCACAGGACCTCAGCAAATTTTTCTTTAAAATACTACCACCTTGCAGGTCTTGAAAGTCTTTTGAAAGAAGTGCTGCCACACGTACGCTTTTGCTGCAATCAGTATTCTCTCTTTCCCTGTTCTACCTAGCGCACTTCACAAGATTTTTCTATCTCACAAAGAAAATCTGAACACACTATTTTACTTAATTAACATCAATTTTGAACTATCATGCCTCATAAAATCTGACAATCTTCCTGCTAAGGAAACGATGCTTACTCTCTAATAGTATTTGAAAAGAAATTATGCTTTCCACTTCATCATTTTTGTGCCTGGATCTTAAAAGAGAGGTTTTGAGTACTGAATGGATGTACACTTTTCAGTTTTGAAGAAAATTTTCATTAGAGAATATATAAATTATATAAAATCATATAAACATATAATTCACCACAAACCAAATAGGAGTTCTCATTTCAGTAATATTCCTCAAAACAGGGAATTATTCCAATTACTTATAGTTACTTAAAAGTGGAGGAATTCTTTAGTCCAGGTGTGATTACAGTTTTCAATACAGGAACAAGGAAAACAAACCACATGACATCATCCATCACACCAGGTGAAAGTCCTCGTTATTTATACATTTTCTTGCTTCAGAAAAGTGGGAAACTGAAATAGAAGAAATACCTGGCAGGAGGGATGTGGACCTGAGAAAGCAAAGAGACAGTCCTGTGCTGACTCACCAGTATGAAGGAAATAAAAAGGAAAGCACTCTGATGATCAAAACCTTAAATTTTATCTCATTTTTGTATTTCCAGACCATGAGAGATGGAGCTTTTGGCAGGTTAAAAAAATTTCTCTGTAGTACAGTCCTAGTGACACATCAGTAAGACATTCAGACCTCAGTGTGAATGATTTGCCTGTGAAGTTTATTACATGATAGAAAAAGTGATGTTAAACATATTCAGTTGTAACTTTGGCATGAAAAGGTGATTTCAGTGCACCTAAATTTTAGCATCCGGCTTTTCTCACTGATCAGGGAGAATGAGGTGATTCAACTGATCCCCAGACAAACATTTGTAGCTTCTTAAATGTTGTGATGACACTTAATGTTTGCAGTCATTTCGGTTCTTCAGCTAATGGTTGTTTGCCTGCCATCAACAACCATTAGGATGGAATCATAAGCTCTTTGGGAGAGCTAATATTGCTGCCTTGGTTTTTATCTTTTTTTTATTTTTATTTTAGGACACCTTTTTTTCCAAGAGCTTTATTTTTCTGTTTAGGGTTTGTACAGAAGTTCAGGGTAGGAAAAGGTTTTAAATGTTAATGTCTTGCCTACTGAAGGCTTTGCAAAGAAAATTGTGAATAGTTTCACTGTGCAGTGCATTATAGCACAAGGTTGTTTGGGTTTTCTCATTTTTTACAGTGTATGAGGTCAGGAGAAATGCCTCACATACAAAAACACCAGTGGAAGAAAGTGAATTGAAGATTATTGCTGTGACCACTGAAATACATACCAGAAGTCATGCATCAACAGGGGAGGCAAAAATAAGCTTTAGGAAATTATTCAGATGCCCCTGAAGTCCTTCCATGTACAATTCTACTTTTCAGTTGGTGAAAACATTACATTTCCTTATATAATAATCATTATACTTCTGCATGAGAATTTTACATGTGTTATTCATAAAAAAGGAAAATTGAAAATCCCACTGGGACAACCAGGTACAGAAAGCTACATCTGGGTTGATCTTAGTTTGGCTGAACTTCAAATCCAGTTTTTCAAAGTAGAAAGGAAAAATAGCTTTCAGTCTTTCAGCATTTTCTGTAAACACAGCAGACTGTAGGTACATGCATCTCAGAATAGCCAACAGGAGTGTTCTACAGTATGTAACTAAGTTCTTTTAGAATCACATACAAGACCCTTGTGCTCTTTTATAATATACATCATTAACAAGCAGTCTAGCAGTTTGACCAGACCCTAATATCTATTCTAATTGTATAGAGCATAGTAGCTACTAACTCTTTTCTCTGTATGTCAACTGTTCTTCCCCTGTCCATTAAAAAAAATAAAAGTGAGTAGGTCAAGGGGTGGTTCTTGCAGATGTCTCTGAGCCTTTTTTATTGCTCCTCCTTCATACAATCAGTTCTAATAGTTTCCAAGTCCTCTGGATTCTGCAATATGATACAATCTCCTTTTCAAAATAAATGGAAAGCTGCAAAGCTTCCAGCAATATTTCATTTTCCATGGACACTCACTGGCTCTAAAATACTTTTTTTTTTTTTTAAATGATGATTTATGATCTCTCCTAAGCTACTGGTATAGTTTATAGTTTCCATAGTAAATGGTCTTTGATTTAGCTCATGGTTATCAATGAAAACCCACCTGAAACACAGCTATGTTTTATACATTGTTTATCAGCCATTTGACATAAGAACTGCAGGTGAAAGGAAAGAGAAATTTAAATACATTATTTTTCATGCCTATGCTTTCAAGCTGTTTGCCTTATAGAAAAAGTAGATGTCCTAAAGCTGATAAATATGACTGACACTGTTAAATACAGAGTGACTTCAGATATTTTCTTTCAGGTTTGCAATAGATGTGACCTCACCAGGTAGCAGCTATAAAGCAGCTGATTCCTCAGATCCTTGCTTTTCACTGTATCTCTCTGCAGGTTCATGGGTCTGCTCTCATCACAAGTTACCCTTAAGTGGTCCACTCTGTATCCTACACATCCTCAATCTACTGAAATAGAGCTAAGTACCACTGATGTGTGAAGCAGAGGAAATCTGAGTGCAAATATTTCACCTTTTCTTTTTGCAGCCGGACCCTGCAGGCAGAGATATCTCCATCCGACCCATCTTGGAGCACTGCGAAAACACCCACATGACCATTTGGCTTGGGATTGTCTATGCTTATAAAGGGCTGCTGATGGTAAGCACAGCTTCTTCTGCACAGCACTGACTTCAAGCTACTATTGACTGATAGGCATGAACTGAATTATATTTGCTTTCCTGATGGCTGGGAGTGAGTAAAAACCGCCTCAAGTACAACTTCTATAATCAGATCCGTTTTACTGTTCATTAGACAGGAATATATGGGTGGGTAAATGTGGGTATATGCATACATAAAATAAATAAGAGATCAGTAGCATTTAAGCTGAATATTATGGATATACCACAAACTGAGAAATTCAGCAGTGAAAAGATGGGTCTATAAATGAGACAACTTTGTAAAAAAGAAGTCAAATTATCCGAATTCCTGTAGGTTCTTCAAAAAGGTAGAACTAGGTTGTCCAAGACGTTTGCCTCTTGGTTGCTAATGTACTTGAGGAATAGTCATGAGATACAAGATTAATCTGAGGCTTGAATCAAAATAATCCTTTTGTCACTGAGGCCCACCTCCATAAAAAGATTTAGTTACTAAATCAGACCTCAGGAACCAGGGACCCTAAGTCTTGACAGTTAAAAAAAAAAAAAAAAAAGGAGCTGTATAGGTGACTATTAGTGATTAAAATCTCCTGAGCCTAAAGGTTTTGAAAACATCTGATAAGGATAGCACTGACCAGCAGAACACCTATCTCGAGTTGAGCCCCATCTGGATCCCAAGCCTGAGAGACATTAGTCTACACTGCCTGAAGGGGTCAATCTGTTCTGTGCATTTGGAGCATGCTGGTTCATTAGGACACCGGGGAAACATTGGCTCAGCTGCTTCCACTTGGCATGGTTGGTGCTGCTGCCCAGAGGGGGCTGCTGGTGCCTGGAGTCCTCTTCTTCCCTCTCCCCTATGAATGACTGCTCTGATGAGTCCTGCTGCTTTTCATGCTGCTTTTTGCAGGCTGAAAAGTCTTTAAATATCCGATACAAGGTTCAGCAGGGAGGTACTAGCATCAAGTGTCTCCAGGTCCCAGGGGAGAGCTCTGATCCTAGAACTGCTAGCCAAAAGGAAGCCTTCCCAGCTTTCCATTTAATACTGAAAAACGAA